>OZ010582.1:20010662-20228162 GCA_963932145.1 Acanthosepion lycidas | reverse complement strand
TAAACACGTTCTGGTAGAATTGCATCCGCTTATAAAATTGGTTTACAAAGAAACTGAGTCTAGCATAAATATAGGTGTTCTAACCTATTTTTTATCTGATTTCAGGTATGAAATCCGTTTTCATTCACACCTGTAAGTTTTGAGATATACATTTATACATATACACCCTTGTGCAGATTAATTGAAACAAAACAAATAATTCCGCTATTATTTACTTTTTTTGGTATTTTTCCAATGAAATATGTCCCAGTGCACATGTTAGTACTTCGTATGTCCATTCCACGAAGTCGTTCCTTGCAGACTGACCAAAGATTCTCAATTCAGGAGAATTTCCGGGCTAGTCCATAGTACTTTGATTTGCTCACTGGTAGGGCTTGCCATTGTGTTCGTTCAGCGTTTCAATTTTCGTATGCTTCCTTGGAGTGACGTCCATCGCAGACAATGGCCGTAATACAACTAACCAACAGTCGAGACAATAGTGTCTGGCGTGATGAAAATCTAATACAATCACGGGTGACACAATATTTTTCAAGGCCAAACAAATTTCATCATACACCTAGGAAAGAGATTCATATTACTGTACACCACTGCAAATGACCTAATCTGAAGAAAAAATAGAAATCGATTACACCCTGTCACTGCAGTGGGTCTAAAACTGACCGTATGGTGAAAGAAAGGAAACTAAATTGGTTGTTTCAATTAATTTGCACAGCGGTGTACGTAAATGTATACAGGTACATGCATTCAAGAATATTTACGACATTGCGCTCTTTATTTTTAAATGTTTTGTAATTTTAGGAAATGTGTTCTTTAAAAAAAAAACTTACGTAATGGCTGCCTAAGCTGTGCCCTGTGGCCGAAATTTCATTGTGGAGAAATGAAATCTTCTTCAAATTCCAATAGCCGGTACGCATGGACGTAACCATATATATGATAAATATCTATTATATTTTCTATATTTTTGTGAGTCCATACATATCTTTACAGTGGCTTCAGGCACATCAAAGAATCGAGGATTCATCAACAAGACAAATTCATTCTGTTTCGTGCGTCGGGATTTCCGAACAGTTACCCTGTGCTGAACAATTACTCTCCTCCTCCTGAGAATTGCATATTTTCATTATTTCGACTGTAAAATTGGAGATCAGGAAAAATCCTGGGCACCATACATCCGTCGTAAACCCTGTTACAATGGACTTTGCTGCCCCGATGGTCTGGAGAAAGCTACAAAGTCATGCAATTGATCAGGCAGAATTCGAACCTGTGCCCCACCCGTTTTAGAAGAAACCACTGTCTGATCTGGCTTGCTTTAACCGCTAGGCTAAGAAGAGCTTTTAAGATTAAACAAGGTTATCTGAATGAATGAATGTACTTTAAAGTTAAATAGAACCTTGCTTGATTGTGAAGCTCTTCGTATCCGAGCGGTTAAAATACGTAAAATCAGACAATAGTTTCTCCTGTAAAGGAGACGCAAGTTCGAATCCTGCCGAAGAGTATTCACTAAAAATAACATTTAAAGTAATGTGTGTGTGTGTGTGTGTGTGTTTAGGTAGCTTGAGGATTCCATCCGGTCTACATGGTTTTTACAGGTTTCCAGAAAATTGACTTTCTTCTTATTATGACAATTTTGTTAGGATCAGAATAAGTGCTAATACAAAGATTCAAAGTCAAGTAATAATATATATATATATATATATATATATATATATATATATATATATATATAAGTGGACATTAAAGTTAACACTCAGATGCGACAGTCTGTTTCATGCTTAAACTCAATCATCAGGTCATTTATTATATATACACTCACTCACACACACACACACACATATATATATATATATATATATATATATATATATATATACGAGAATAATCTCCTATTTATGTCCACGTATAATCGTACGCACACAAAAGGGTAATCCATGTGGATTCCTGCCAGTAGGTTGCCTTGTAAGATTTCTCCAAGTTTCCGCAAGTTTTTCCGCCCCTTCTCACCAGGAACCGAATCATCTATCAGAAGAAAAAGGCAGCATCAAAAAAGCTGAAAATGTTTTCCCATAAAACTACAACATGCATCCAACTGCGCGAACGTCTTCGCTTTCCTTGCATAAACAAAGCTCCCTAGTGGTGAATGGAATGGATAACAAACCAGAAGACCTCGTTATCACTTCATTGATAAAATATTACGCAATATTATATTAGATATTCTCCACAGAGTTTTTTTTACTTTCTTTACCTCTAGAATTGGCCATTAATAATTTTTAGGAAGAACTTCAGCACCTACATTATATATATATATATATATATATATATATATATATATATATATATATATAAAGACATGTCTAAATAAATAATTTAGATAAGGTTTGTCTACTTATTTTTAATAGGTTCCACTCGTAATTATGGTCATGCTTTATAGTATTCTTTTTAAAGGAATGAAGAAAACCATCATATTGATGCATATTCATTTTCTTCAGTGTACTTTCGACATTAAGACAATGTCATTATCAGGGTCCTGTTTTTCCCAACACAACAAATTTTTGTCTTGTGTGTGCGTGTGTGTTTGTGTGTGTGTTTGTGTCTGTGTATTACTACTAGCAACTTTTTTAAACATTTTTATTTTTTACTATAAAGAGGAATTTAAAAAGAACATCAAAATATGTTCTTTCTTCTAGCTTTTTTTGTCTGACAATAAAACTTTGGCAAATATGGATAAATGTGCCTGCACTAAGATGTAATGTCAAAAGGACGTTTATCCCATGATAACTCCTTTAACTCCTTTTACTCTTCGGCAATGTTTTAAAAAGCGATGATCAGAATTTTAATAAAACCTAAACATCAAACTTAATTTATACATTCTTTTCTTGAGAATTTACAACAAAAATATTAAACACTATTTATTTATGACACTCTGACTTATTGCAGAGACATCTAACCATGTTTGCTAAAATATTATTCACCAGTAAAAGTGTTTCTAATATTTATTTCCCTTTAAAAATTGGTGTAGACCTCAACAGTAATTTGAAAACATCTCAAAATTTGTCAGTTTTTTAGAATAAATGTTTGTTTTTTTTTCATTAAATAGGATTAACTTTGTTAGATAATTCAGAATTTTTTATATAAAGTATTTTGGAGGTCTATTTCATCTAATTAATATCTTCTGTAGAAATCTGTAAAAATAAGAATATATCAAATTTACTATAAGATGAATTTTGACAGCCTGCATTTTACCTGGGACAATAAGGCCTCTCTTTTTTTTATTTATATGTTGCTGGGTGTGAAGTAGCTCCATTTCTGAGTAAAACTTTCAAATACGATATCTACTATTGAAAACAAGAAGCAGAAAATAAGAATTTATGTTTAGTAAAAACATGAGAACTTGAAAATTCCCACTAATATTTAAAAAATATGAAGGTCCTTAGCATATTAGGTAAATATATATTTAGTTTTCGGTAAATATATATCATAAATGAAGTGAAAAATTCCTATTTAAGTAGTAAGAAATGGTGTGGTAGTTTGCGAAAATAAAAACGATGTCCGAAGAGGAGTCTACTCTTTTGAGATTGGTGCGTGAGTGGGGGTGGGATCCGGAGCCTGAATATCTTTAAAATCAGTCAGACACTAAAAACCTGATTGAGATTCAATATTCTAAAAGTAATAATATATTAAATTAATTGTGCCATATATTCTAAGGGACAAAATCGATTTGAATTCCTCTGGATGTTTCATTTTCGATGGCGTGTTTTCTAAGTTAGCATCGAATAAGGTTGTTTTTATTTTTTTATTTTGATGAATGAAGGCTAAGGGATGGATCTATATTTGAACAAATTATAAATCCTAAATTCAAAAAAGGCCTAAAATTTGACTTTCTTTGAGGTAGGTGAAATTTTTTTGTCAACTAGAAATCCTGTAACGCTTGTAAAAACAGATATTTCAACGTCAGATGATTATAGTCAAATAGATTTTCTATTCCCTTGCTAATAGTTTAGCTTCTATGGAAGGCAAATCACACACCAAAAGACCAAAAGATAGCGATTTTCTCCATTTTTGCAATCTATAACTAAAGTACCACTGGCATCTTCTTTGAATGCAAAGTTATGAAATGCCAAATTTGTCAGATTTTGCTATTTTGAACTGAGAATTGAGACCAAATTTCAAGAGGCTATAACTCCTAAAATAAAAATTTTACCTTTTTTAATTTCTCATAGGTGGGTACAACATTGACATTTGATTAAAATCTGAAATGATGCCCACTGGAATTTGTGAGAATTTGGTTGGGTTGATATGTAATTGACTATATATATATATATATATATATATATATATATATATATATATATATATATATATATGCGTGTGTGTGTGTGTGTGTGTATTTGGTTGAGTTGATATGCAGTTGCCTTTAGATAGATAGATAGATAGATAGATACAGACAGAGAAACAAGTTTGATTAAATTCAACCGACAAGGTCTGTCTATTTTATTTTATTTATTTATTTATTTATCTGCATTTTTCCAATTTTCGAATAAGATATTTTAGATGGGTCGATAATTTTGGATACACTGTTCAGAGTTCATGTTTTTTCTGTTGTTTTTGTTCAAATACTTTCGATCTTGTCAGTCATTATCAAGAACCGTCTGCTGTCCATGTGGCAGGCAAAATTCCGTTGGCTACATCCTGGTATTTTATGCAGAGAGGAAAGTTTAAAACAGTCCGCAGTGATGTCATGTGTAACGGTTACTATGAGCGAGACCTCATCAAAATGAATACATCAATATCATAGGTTCCTTTTTTTATTATTTTATGATATATTAAATATTTTATACACACTTCATGGTACCGTCTCCTGTGATAAAAGATATTTTACTTAATGTGGATTGTTTATTTTGGATGATAATAATCTCTAAGTCTTTACGTTTTTCTTTGAACTGGATGCTGTAGAGTATTTTGGTATTATCCACTAATATTTGTCTTATGCTTATATATTTTGGTTTTTCGATGTACTGATCGATATGGGAACGAATTGCATTGAATTTCGGAAGGTGACAAGTCAACTTACGAAAAGGTGTGGTGTATATGTGACCAATGTAAGTATCTAATTTTTATATTGTTGATAATAGAGATGAAATCTCCCAGAGGACATAAGTATTCATAAATAACATTTTCTCTAGTTTCCCTTAGTTTCGAATTAGTTGCTTTATTTATGGTGCAAACTTAGAAAGTAACTTGCAGTAATAAAATGGTGAAATCCAAGTTCTTTCGACCATCGTTAAACGTTTTCACGGAAGAACATTTAAAATCCAAAATTACTCAGTATGGCGTTTATCAATTTAAAGTTTGAAATGAACGTGATCTCAGTTTGTTATGACTATGAAGTTCATTTATATGTATTTATTTTTATTATATGATCGAAATTTTGTTTTCTGGTAATCATCGCTGAAGCGAAGGACAGCTGGTCTCTCCAGATCTCTAGTACTTAATGTTTGGTCTGCAATGTCTCAATACTTTCTTGGATATTCAACTATTCAAGGCTCTTTGAGAATCTTCCTCGAGTCCTTATAGTTAAAATTTCAACAATGTTCTACAATTTTCATCCATATCAGGCAAGGTCTAGTTTGTCTATTCTCTCTCTCTCTCTCTCTCTTACACACACACACACACACACACTGTCTCTCACACACACATACATACTCTCTCTCTCCCTCTCTCGCTCTCTTCTCTCTGTTTAATTATCTGGGCCCGTTCACAGAATGGCAGCCATTATCAGATTTTTTTTGCTTTTTTATCTACAACAAATATGTTGTAAATTTTTTAATTAAAATGAAATTATTTTTTTATTTCTGAATTAAAATGAAAATATGTTGCAAATTTCTGAATTCACATTTTTACAAAGAGATCTCTGATAGTTGTATCTTGGAATCAAATGCCATTAAATTTTTCTCAAAGCTCCAGAACCTTCCCCAATACTCTTATGGGGTCTAGAACTGCCCTACACTTGATAGTTGCAACCGTTTCTCGAATTTCCAGTTCTTTCAATCACGCCTGCCACCGTGACGATTATTACGAGGATTAAGGAGTATTACTAAGCTTTCTATTACATAATTTGTTTTGTTTTGTTTTTTCACAATTTTTTCTTGGCCTGGAGATGCAGGTAGTGTAGCGGTTATCGATGTGAAAAACAGAATTGATGAGCTGACTTCTGCTGGAATGTCAGCATGCACACTAGAATAAATCATTTTTGTTCATTATGATAACTGGATCGAGACACTTGATCTGGATTGATTGCTAAATGTGGACACTTGTCCTGGATACATAATAAGATCGAGTCACTAGATCGAGATTCATTAATAGATTTGGATACTTAATCCGAAGTGGTAAATAAATATGGAGATTTGTATTGAATTGATAATTAGATCTGTACACCTGACCCGGGATGATAATAAAATACTGAACGCTTGATATTGATTGATAAGAAGATATGGAGACTTGGCCTTAGATCGATACCAGGTAACAGACATTTGGCCGGGTGTATAACTAGATTTAAGCATTTAAGCTAGATTGGTAACTAAATCTGGGCACTTGACCTGGATTGATAGCTAGATTTGGGCATTTGACCTGGATACATAACCAGATCGGCACTGGGCCTGGATGCATAGCTAAGAAGATGAAGAAGATTGAAAGAGAACAGAGACTATAAAGGAATTTTTACTAACCATCCAAATAATACAGCTGAACCATTGAAGAAAGAAGACTTGGGAAGTTTAACATTCACGGGGTACATCGAACGCAAGAGAAACGGTAGAAACCTACTTGAAAATGTTGAGCAAATGAACGGCGGCACAATTACGTCAAAGACAAAAAATGTAAAGGATAAAATATTGATGAAAGTAACGAAAAAGGAAGCTATAGAGAACCTAGATCGCTTACGTTCTGAAGAGAAATGATAGATGCACACTTATAAAAACCAAAATTATAGGCTAACCGTAAGATCTATGCTAACAGTTTCTTCTTCTCGCTTGTGATACTCTCTTCCGGTTTCTTGTTTTCAAGCCAACTTCGATCGTCAAAAATTTAAATTCGCTATCAATCGTTATCTTCTGTCTTCTTAATTCCTCTTCTTTTATTGTCCTCTCTCCTTAATAATGTTTTTCTTTTTCTCATATGCCCCCCCACTTGTTTCTTGGTGGCTTTATTGCCTTTCTTGAGATGAAATGATGAGAAAATGACAAAGCGTTACAACTGACATCGCCTCTAAAAGCTCAATCCTCTTCTTTTATTGTCCTCTCTCCTTAATAATGTTTTTCTTTTTCTCATATGCTCCACCCCACTTGTTTCTTGGTGGCTTTATTGCCTTTCTTGAGATGAAATGATGAGAAAATGATAAAGCGTTACAACTGACATCGCCTCTAAAAGCTCAATTTGGAAATAACTGAGTTATAACTTTGAATACGTCAAAAATGAAATTAGTGTCGTTTCAGCCTCACCGTTCAGACCCCGAGTTTCTCCACTCACGACGATCGCTTCCATTCTCAATGAAGTTTCTTACTTTAAACGTCTACTTGGTCGAAAGTTCAGTTCAAGACTCAAGTGGAACTCGTATATAGAATCTATTAAGGATATCACTGCAAGAAGTATCTGACTAATTCTATCATTCTTTATCCTAACAAGAATAAAATATCACTGCCATATCTGCTCCATATCTGCTCCATCCTCACTTTCCAGGCGATAGTTCGAAATTGTTTACATAGTCCGGCCTTTACAAGCAGGACACGCCAACCTACTTTCACGAATTTGAATCACGTTCATATCTTCCGCGTTTCAAATGTAAGAAGACTTACGGCCACATCACAGCTCCAATACGATCCCTGACGTTAAGCAACATCGAGCCTAGTCAGTATCTAAATGGATGACCGCTTGGGAATACCAGATCCTGTAAGATTGGATGCGCGGGTGGTGTAATGGATAATGTCTCAGAAATGTTAATCAATGAGCCGAGTTCTAATTCCAGTTGAGTTCGTTATATTCACTTACAAGCAACTACCCTTGGGAAAGGCATGAACCCATCTCTTCCCTCTCCTAGTTATAGATTAATTAGTAAGACTTATATCACTAAGGCATTATTATCTTTTAAAAAATTCTTAGAATCTAAAATTATTTTCTGGCTTTAAATAACCTGCAAAGATTTGATAAGCCGTAAAAAATGAACCAATAATAAAACTAAATGTAAGAAGAAAATTCAATTCAGACAGCTGTTTCCCAAATGCTCCTATTTTGCAGAACAAACTACCTGAATATTACATCCTTAACCTCTAAAAGTCAAGTGTCAATCGCCATCTTTATTTCTTATCCTCATAATCTTCACTTCATGCCATCTTCTCTTCCGTCAATAACGCCCACATTATTTATCTTCTTTCCGATAATCAACATGGCTTTTGCTTCTCTCGATCAATTATTAATGCATTAACGGTTATTGATGAAAGAATCTATCACACTTTAGATAAGAATGGTGAAGCTCGGGGTCTTGCTTTGAATATCTCTAAGGCATTTGACAGGGTTTGGCATGCTGGTCTTGAGATTGAAAGATTAATATTTCAAAAATAATTTTTGAACTGATTCAGTATTTCTTATCAAATCGCGAAATAGAAGTTGTCTTGAACGGCCAATCTTCTAGATCTTTTTGTATTCATGCAGGTCCCCCACCCCCGATGGCTCTATCCTATATTGTTCTTAATTTGCATCAACGACCTTTCTGGTGTCATCAGTTCTCAACTCTATATATTTGCTGATGAAATAACTATTTACTCCTTTTTTTAAGAATAAGTCTGATCGGTTCAATAAGGACAACTTGGCAGCTGATCTCAAAAATGACCTACAACCTGTCGTTAACTGGGCAAGGAATGGCTTGTTGATTTTAACGCCTCAAAAACGAAACTTCTCTCTTTTAATAGTCAGAGCGAAACCTTTTTTGATTCAACAGCATATGGCTGATGCTAACCTCCAGGAGAGTGACTCATTACGCCTTCTAGGGCTAATGTCTTCCGCTGACATGAAGTGGAAAAATTATATTGAATCAATTGTTAAGTCTGAGACTAGGAAAGTTGAACCACCGTGTCATGCTAGATATTTTTCTGTCTAGAATCTATCTTACACATTTATAAGTCTACCATTCGTCTATGCTTTGAATACTGATGCCACATATGACCTGGTGCTTCTGCTATGTACTTAGAGTTTCTTGATAAAATCCAAAGAAGAATCTGCAATATCATTGGTCCTGACCTGGCATTTCGGTTTCAGTCACACACACACACACACACACACACACACCGTAACGTAGTTTCCCTGTGTCTTTTCTATGAATACTTTCTGGTGAACTTTCCTCTATGATACCTATACATTACGAATTTAAGCGCAGTACTAGATTGGCGGCAAGGTCTCATCATTTTACAGTTGAAATGCCGAGATGTAACCATAAGTTCGGTGCTAACAGTTTCTTTTCTCGTACTTCACGCTTGTAGGACTCTTTTTCAGCTTCTTGTTTCCCAGTCAACTTTGATCATCCAAAATTAAATTGCAATGCCAATCGTTACGTTCTGCTTTCTTAATTTTTAGTGGTTTTTATTGCTTTGCTTGGGACAAAATGGTTAAATTAAAAAAAGACCGGGGGAAGCAGCGGGCAACCCATCTAACAAAATCGTGTACATAGATGGTGCAACGGTGGATGCGAGTGATGTCAAAAAGACAAATATTACTAAGCGCTACAAGGGTCAGGAAGTTGCAGAGAGCTATGATCGCCCACGACCTGAAAGAACACGACACATAGAAGAAGAACGTATATTTTCCATAACCACCTTTAATGGGAAATGCATTTTGTATATAATTCCAGGATGTCGTTTGGTGGAAATGAGTCATGAGAATTCGAGCCAAGAATGCGAGGACAAATGAAAAATGGTGACGTTGTGCGCATGTATCAAAGAAAGAGATGCACCAAGCCAGAGGAAACTCTTGGCGCTGACGTCAATAAAAGAACTGGTAAGGTCATAATGAGCAAAGACGTTGGCGGGGAGGGTAGACTACCTTTCAGCCACCGAATCTGTAGGTGTTGCGTTAGGTCACGCTTACAGTTATCTAATTTACACCGTATATCTCTGTCTTTTTTCACATTTCACTTAGTGATACTTGTCTACTGCTGTCTATCCATTTCCAACCAGCTAGCTATATATCTGCTTTAGTCTCTTCATATCATTCGCAGGTTGTTCATATCTATCTTTATGCCTGTTTATACGAATCTGTTCATAACACCCCCTCTCTATCTGTCTCCATATATATATATATATATAGATATATAGGAAAGTTATATATGAATTTTTCTATATCAAGACCAATTTTATGGGAAAAACTATGACAAAGTCAAAAGAGTCTCTTCTCCTTTGTGTGCATTTCTCAACGTAAAAATCATTTTCATCCATTGAAGTCCTAAGGGACAAAACGCATCACATGAAAGCATTTTCCACTTTGTCATATATATGTGTGTGTGTGTAAAATGTATATATATATGTGTATGGGTGTGTGTGCAATTTTTATATATATTATTTATATATTATATATGCGCAGTACTTATTGGAAAGCGCTCAATATCAGTGATAGAGCTAACATATTTAGTTGGACTGATGTGAGTTTTTAACCCTGGGTCATTACGGAAGAAAAGTACTCGAAATATGGCCCAAGCTTTCGACATTCTTAAGTCATCGTCAGGGTAGGTAGAAACAAATGATGAGTCTAGTATAAATTTTCAAATTTCAGTTTCGTAACTCTACACACTGAGAGAAAGGTTGACGCACAGAACGGCAGTAATGAAAAGAATCCCGTATTTATTTATTCGGGTTAAGTCACCTGACCGCAACTCAAAAGATGTGATTTGAGGCGCCATCAAACAAGAGACGGGTCTTTTGGAAGACCCCATGACCACCGTCAAGAAGAGGAACTTAAAATGGCATGGATACATCCTAAAGGCTAGCAACCTTTCAACTGTCGTCCTGCAAAGTATCGCCTTGAGCGAAAGAAGAAGAGGCAGACCATGAAAAATGGAAAATGGTCTGACAACATGGATTGGGAGATCATTCTCAAAGATTCCGACATTCGCAGGCAGCCGAGACACATGGTGAGAGTTGGTCAGATGCTCAACTGCGCATCAACCCTATGACCACAACCGGTCATGGAACGGATGATGATGATGATGATGATGATGATAATGATATCTGATAGAAGATTGCATTTATAAAGCATCGGTGAAATCGCTATGACTGTCAGGTTTTCTGTTACGATACCCCAACTCTATATATGCGTCTATGCAGAAGAGGAAAAAAGTAGATTCTTGCATGCGAAATGGTCTATATAAATGAATCTACCTATTAGAAATGCCATGCGTTTTATGTATAAGAAGGCATATGAAGGAGTATATTTAAAAATAAATGCTTGTAAGAGTGTAATTGAGCGTCTAGCTGTGAATATGCCTAAGAATGTAAGCGTGTGCGTATGTACACATTGTACATGTTGTTTATACGTTTCGTGGCACATACCAGAGTTGAGAAGAATCCTAGATGAGATAAAAAAAAAAAAAGTAAAGAATAGAAAACTTTACGATCGACTCAAAACGGCAAATCAAGCAGCTGTTTATTAAAAAAGAAAAAGCAGAAAGTAACCGTTATAAACAGGGGGCGAGGGGAAGTTGAGGTTTTACGGGTCTAATTCTTATAACAATTTTGATCCTCTGATTTCGCGAGAAGTGTCAAGATACGCTTGTATTCAAAATGTTGGCAACGCTGAATCAGAAACTGTTAGCCTGGCTCAGAGACTGCGAATTCGATGAACAGAAAAGAGAGCACGGAATTATACCTCAGACAAACATTGAAGTAAAACAAAATTAATCGGAAGTATCTCTGAGTATAAGCATATCGAAAATTACTGCACAACTGTACAATGATAGTCCTTTTCTCCATGATTTTCAATATTTTTCTATAGTAAAATATCTTTCAATATTTTCTATATTAAAAGTATTCTTCCCTAAAAAAAAAACATTAATAAAATGTATTTAAATTATAACATTTTTATGAAAGTTTTTTTTTTTTAGCGGAGCTAAATTTCAAGTCCAGCAGACGTTAATGAGTTCAGTGCAAGAGGCGCCAATGCAGTGCATGTGGCACCAGGTAATGATTTTTATTCCTTCGCCCCCATTCTTTTTCCACACGCGGGTCATTCTACTGGATTTGAAATTTAGCCCAGTTTAAAAAACATTCCTCAATATCAAGCACTGACTAAGACTGCAGAATCAACCGAAAAGTTTGTAATTTCCAAAAGAATTTTATTGTATTCCCACATTTCAACTAAATAAAATGACAAAAAGAATATACAAAGAATATTTTTAGCCAATTTTGTATATATATTAGGTTGGTGCAAAAATAATGTCGTTTTCTCACATATGTTACTATGTGCGAAAACGACATTATTTTTGCACCAACCTTATATATATATATATATATATATATATAAATATACATATATATATATATATATATATATATATATATATATATATATATATATATATATATATATATATATGATAAAAATATAGTTTTAAGGTGTGCTATATTTATGAGTTAAAATGCTGGGTATCAAGGATACAGCGTATGTGAATATAAAAGTGTTATCAGGTCTGATGATTGTGCTTAAGCATGTCGCCACTAGCTGTTGATCTCACTGCAAACTTTTATATATATATATATATATATGTGTGTGTGTGTGTGTGTGTGTGTGTACAATGAGGTCAACACCGAGTGGTGGTAGTCTTTTCTACGCTTGAACGCAATCTTCATGTCATGTGTAGCTCGATTATTTATATATACTGGTCAATGTAGAATTATGAGTAACAAGGTCAGATATCTCCGGTTCTATTGTGTTATCCTAACGGTTGTATGATTGGTGGGAGCTCTTACTTTTTAAATTATTCAAAAGCCTATTTTATAGAAAAAAAAATATGGGCAGAATAAATTTGAAAAACTTGATATTTCTAAGTCTACTATTCGTCCAAACATTGAATATTGTTGCCACATCTGATCTGGTGTTCCTGCTAATGTATTTAGAAATTCTTGATAAAATACAAAGAAGAACTTGCAATGTTATTGGTTCTGATTTAGCAGCCAACTTTGCTCTTCAAAAATCTATATAATATCTTTTATTGGTCTCTCTCCTTAACAATTTTTTTTTCTCGTATTCTCTCCCACTCAGTAACCGCTTGAATCTTAGTGGCTTTATTGCCTTGCTTGGAGAGAAATTATTAAAAACAAATGATGGTCACCTGAAAAATTGTTATACATAGGCTTGAATTCGAACTGTTGATATTTATCCCAATACAACCTGTATCTTTAAAGTTCAGTTCATGATCGTTTCAAATGTGTAGTTTGATTTTAATAGAAATAATCAAAACACACTCTGTTTCAAATTTATACATAAACTAGTTTAGCTATGATATAAAGAATGATAGCATTTACATAGTACTTAATCAACAACTTTTGCCTTTTCATTTTTTTTTTTTCATTATTTTCTAGATATTAAAATGAACAAATAATATTTAATAATTATAGAGTTTTATTTCCAGGTTTAATAGTATCAAATTCTATTTCTACAGCGTCACGACAAAAGCCCATTATATAAATCGATGGTGTCAAGATAAATGCAGAGAATTCTTCTTTAATAACAGTTTTTTGAGTTGTACACATCAAAACCAAGACGCTTTAAGCTAAAGACTATTTCCATTTCAGGCATTCTGTAAGACTCACTATTGCCAGTCTTAATAGAATGTCTACATAGGTCATAATGGTTACATAGGCCTTAATAGAATATATAAATAGGTCGTAATGGTTACAGACGTCTTAACAGAAGGTCTACATAGGTCGTAATGGTTACATATATCTTAATAGAATATCTACGTAGGTCGTGATGGTTACAAAGGTTTTAATAGAATGTCTACATAGGTCGCAATGATTACAAAAGCCTTAATAGAATGTCTACATATGTCTTAGTGGTTACAAAGGTATTAATAGAATGGCTACATAGGTCGTAATGGTTGCAAAGGTCTTAATAGAATGTCTACATAGGTCGGAATGGTTACAAAGGTCTTAAGAGAATGTCTACATAGGTCGTAATGGTTACCGAGGTCTTAATAGTATGTCTACATACGTCGTAATAGTTACTTAATAGTATGGCCCATTCAAATATCGACAACTAGTGGTTCATTAAAAGAAATGTATATGAACAGGAAAAACAATATTCAGGCAAAGAAGATCCATTGGAAGCAAAAACAATTGCTGCAGATAATGTTAAAGTTGGAACAGCAGGAAGGTTAAGAAATTACGAAAAATTAAAATGATAGAACGTCATGGAACCCAGGAACTCAGATTAAAATAATAATTTATTCCGTACACAGTCAAATTTTATCCAGATAATTGTTTTCTCAATAAAACCTAAAACATTAAAATATTCTGGATAATTATTTTAAAATCAATTAAAGACATAATTTCACATGAGTGCTATTGGGAAAGGCATAAATCCACTACTCCCTGCACACTATCGGGTATTGACAAAATGCTTCACTGGTGTATTATGATGTTTGATGAAGAGAAGAAAGTGATTAATGGCTAAATCACTCTCCCATATTTACCTCAATTACCCAAGTAGTAGCACTAAAATGTTATTACTATCTGAAAATGTAGATACGGTTATTACTTATAATACTTATAAAGCTTAATAAAGATGTTAAGAAAAGCATTATGTCTTATAAGCAAGAAAGTTCAATCTCTACTGCCGTACCGACAATATCCGTTGACTATCATAATGTAATAAAGCAAGCATCATTTTTTAAGCAACCCTTGTACATAGTTATGAATGAAGAAATTATATCAATGTAATTTGTATGGGAAACAGTAATGGTAAAATGTTGCTTCAACCCTGCCGTTCCTATCACTTACAAAATAATCTAATCTCTTCTTCTTCTCATCTGTTTTTTATTATTATTATTATTTTCTACTATTACTTCCAATGCACCCAATCTGCCCTTTGACCCTTCCCGCAGGATGTTGCCAGCATACAGAAAAATCTTTCCGCTACCAGTCGTCCTACCTACACCCTAACCATATTCCAACCAGTAATTCTTCACTCCTTCCCTCTCTACTCCAAATGGGATCTGAGAGAAGAAATTATAGACGGGGAGGAAAAACAGCTGGCTTCTTCAAAATTGAGGGCAGAAGCCTCATCTACTGCATACTTTTTCTCTCTTTCTTTTTTTCTTTCTTTCTTCTCGTCCTTCTTTTGTTTTTCTTTCTATCGCTTTTTTTTCCATTTTTGTTCCGCCGCGACGTTGCAGACAAATTTGTCCACCTTTAAAACTTCTGCACTTCGTTCTTGTCGAAATAAAATTTGGTTTTATTTTCAAAAGTCATTTTATTTTAACCTACATTCATTATAACTTTATGAACTATTCTGGCTCGTATCTTTATCTTTGTTGTTTTTACAACAGAATTTCGGTTGATGCGCTCTTCGACCTTGCCATACTTGGTAATTCTTGAGTGTTATCTTTTTTTTTTTTTTCATCCGAAACAATTTACAGATCAGAACGTTCAAACAAGATTCAATTTGCTTTTCTTTATTTAATCACATATATAGTCACTTAATTTTATTTACTCTACCTCAAGTACTCAGTAGGGCTCTTATATGCACTAAGACACGCTTGCTAAACATCGTTTTATTTATTGTATAAAAGACAAGTTTAAATAAGAGCTTTCAAACAACCAAACTGAAATTCTCTTCGGAAAACAAAAATCAGCTAATTTTTGACTGACTTGATCATATCTAAGTGTGTCACAAGGTCACTACTTACAGAGCGTCCAGTTAGGAAGGGAGACGATGTGAATGATTTTATAGCTTTTTATGATGTGAATGATTTTATAGCTTTTTATGATCTATAAACAGTTACGACTGATCCTTTTATATATTTCTGTAGCATTGAAGATAATCATAAACCATGAATCCAGATGCTTATATTTCCTAATTACAAAGGCCTACCCGAAAGTAAAGCTTCCAATTTTATTACGTTGGTCTACGACACTAGAGGCGTATGCTGGTGATATAGCAGTAGATGTTTAACCTTCTCTCCAACAACCCATCAGTTTTGACATGTTACAATTAGTAGATTAGCGGTAATTTGGCAAAATAGCATATATGAAAGTGCATACTATAGAAAAAACCTTTTTATTTAATTCCTCCATGAGAAAAAGAAGTTGCGCATATTGACATTCATCGACCAGAAGCAAAAGTTTATGGAGACCAAATAGCAAATTTGATCACGGTTAGGCGGCCGGTGTTTCAACAGAGGCGACAACGATGTATGTGAAAAAGTTGGTCCCCTCCATAGATACAATCATTTGTTTATTGCTGAAAATATTCCTTGTGGCAATGACTATGTGGAAAACAATTTGGTAATTTTGGACCTTCGTATCCACCTCCCAAAAAAACGAAGTGTCAAAATTTACAATGAAAATGACGACTTTTCTTTTGACCCGGTTATTATTCTAACTACCTTCACACCTCAGCAATGCTTATTGTTTTGAAAAACGATGATGAGAATTTTAATAAAACCTAAACTGAATTTATACATTATTTTGTTCTTGAGAATTTCTAAATTCTTTTGTTTTTTAGAATTTACAATAAAAATATTAAACACTATTTATTTATTAGATTTATTTACAAAAATAATTTTATATTTAAAACATTCTAAAAACTAATACAATTGTAGTCAAACTAATGTAACGCAATATTTATTTTTTACCAATTCATAAAGAAATAATTATTAAAACAATTTTTTATTCAGAAACTTATAAACACTTACTAAATTATTAAAATATGTGAACCAACTATAAAGGAAATCCTTATTATTTACCATTTTATAAAGTTCGAATCGGTTTGGAATTACACGATGCATACCAACCATCCCAATAAACAATCTAATAATTAAATAGTATAAATAAACAATCTAATAAATAGTGTTTATTATTTTTGTTGTCAATTTCCAAGAAAATGCATAAATCCACTTTCATATATTTAGGTTTTATTACAGTTCATCATCATCGCTTTTTAAAATAACATTTCCGAGAAGTAAAAGTAGTTAAAATGATAGCGGCGTCTCGGGAAAGCCCGACCTTTTGACGTTCTTCTTTTCTTTTCTTTTTTTTTTTTTTTTTTTTTTTTTGTAGACATTAAGTTCCAAGATTGTCAGCATTTTTTGTCGCCTAAAATGTGCTTTTATCCAACAGTGTCATCGTACTTCAGGTAACAGTTTTAGTTTCCGACGAAATAAATAGATGATGTTACTTTCGGAGTGAAATTCGTATAAATTAACTTTGACTCCACAATTAGATACTGGGTTACAATTGCATCATTACATCGTATTTTCGTTGATATTTCCGATGATTCAATTGATACAGCGCAAGATTAAATAGATATTGAAAATGAATGCAAGAAGATTTCCACGTGGGAAGAGTCTACCTGTCTAGAAAAATCAGCTTTCAGAATCTTTGACTCAAATCCCGTTTACAAGGAACTTCATAAAAATAAGTAGTTATTTTTTAACAACGAAACTAGCTACAAAATATTTAAGAATTGAGAGCACAGGAACGGGACACTGTCTGCATTAGCAATTGACCAACGCTCGATAAAAGACACACCCATTTCTTTGAGAAACTTTACCATCATCATTCTCCTCTTTAATTTTTTTTAATTTCCAGACATTCGGTTTCTAAACTTCCCATTATTTTCGCTATTATACTCTAAATACGTAAGTAGTGCAACGAAATTCTTCACAGGATAACGGTCAGTTTCTATCAGCACCTCACGATTGCGTTGTGCTATATCGGTGAGGAAAAATGTATATTTATTATTAATGCACACATACACACACAGGCATACACACAGACGCACATACGCACACACACACATATATATATATATATATATATAAGAGGACACTGTTTCACGCTTAAACGCAATCTTTAGGCATGAAGATTGCGTTTAAGCATGAAAGAGTCTGCCGCCTATGGGCGCTAACCTTACTATGACATACTTTAAAACTATATATATATATATATATATATATATATATATATATATATATATATATAACAATAACATCCAATAAATTCCGGTGTGGACTGAGTTTGTGTCAGAAATAGAAATTTAACTGTGAAAGCTAAAAAAGACAACCAGTCGAAAAACTAATACAGAATTTATCCATTTCAATGTTTCAGGCAGACGAAATATATATATATATAGTCTGACTGACCATTTCTCCTTAGTAGTGAGTTCCATCCTCACTGTCTGACCCCTGAAAAATTTGACATTAAAAAAAAGAAAAAGTTCACCAATTAAATAATAATGTTGACTACACAAAGTCGGATGGGAAGTTAGCTGAATGTTCCTGGAATCAATTTAATGTCACATGTCCACTACTGGGTGTTGTCTTACCTTGGTCGAATAGACCATCGTCGACAGGAAGTATAGCAAGTATAAAGATTCTGCTACAAGATCTGTATACGCCGCACTTGTCAAGACTGACTCTAGTTAACATTTATGCTCTTTGTGAACTTCAACAAAACATATTCCACCAGCTTGCACAACTCACAACTGACAGTCTGGATCTATGCTACACAAGCGAACTCGACCGAAAGAGATGGAAACCTGTCTCATCTGCACAAATTAGGTGACGTTAGTCTTTCACGGTCCACTGGTGATGTTTTCTGTTCAGGTGAGGTTCAGTATCCAATGGCATCAAAAATATTTAACATATTGGTCGATGAGGGCGAAATACTACGGAACGCAGTGTACGCTGCAGATCATGTTTGCATGTGCGTTGAGCAGCCCCAGGATTGATTTAAAATTGGATTTAATGCAGTGTTTCTTTTCATTGGATGATTACCATGCTTGTCAGTCGCCAGTAGGCCTGCTCTTGCATTCTCTTGTAGATAGATAGGGACCGGATGAGAAAGTGAAGAATAAAGCGAGATAGATAGATAGATAGATAGATAGATAGATAGATAGATAGATAGATAGTCAGTCAGTCTCAAATAGCATTTATAAATAGTTAGGTTTCTACCATTTATTATAGATAAAATTTTTATCTTCAGTTTTAAAACCATGAAGGCCATTTCAGTTTTAAATTACCAGAAGTTTTCCATTTTCTCTCATCTTCTACACTGATTAACAAGCTACTTTTACTCATCATTACTACTATAGTGAATTCGATCCTCACTGGGTAACCCAAAAAACTATTCATCAATAATGCAAAAGATTCAATTGTATTCTAGAACCGGGCCAAACTAAGAATCTAAATATTAAAATTTGTGCACACCAGAAAAATGTTCATCGCTTCAGACTTGGGTTGAACGTAAATGATTTTACAAGCACGCGTGACGAAATTAGAGCTATTTACGAACGTGAATGCCAATCGGCCATATTTATACCTGTAGATCAGGTTAAAGAACTGAGATCAACACGACCGCAATTCCCGCATTTGTGGAATGCCTTGATATTTATTTACTTTTATTCCGATATCAATTTCTTCTGTTTTCATATGCACCCCGGGTAGCGATCTTCTTCAAGAACAACATCGAGAAGGTTACAGTCTATCTTCTTTATTTCATAAGTGAAAACTGATACGCCTCTTCTCTTCTTTATGCTGACAGGTTCAAACCAGTTCTCTCTATTTTTCTACAAAAGAAAAACAAAACGAATTCATCTTATATTACACTTTTAGTATTTGACAACGTTTCTATGATTCAGACTATAATAAAAATGAGGTAAATCGCAGAACGTTTGGACACCACATTGTGACGCAATGACCAACAAACTGGCTATAAAAATCCCTTGTATCTGTCTATATTTCCGAGATGGGGTATTATGTACACTATTTACATTATTCGGACTATTGCCCTCATCTTTATCCCCATATTTATTAAAACGTTTCGGCCTTTGTACGCTCCGGCCTTCTTCAAGTGGAACTAGAACAGTTTACCCCAATGAGCGAAATAAAGGGTTCAATTCGATATTCCAACTACCTGAAGAAGGCCGGAGCGTACAACGACCGAAACGCTGTAATAAATATGTCGACAAGGATGAGGACAATAGTCCGAATAATGGAAATCCCTTGTAATTAATTCGATCCTCACTGTGTGCCTTGAAACAAACTATCTATATATATGATTCTCAAAATGTGTGTGTGTGTGTGTGATCGGGTGTTGTTTATGCATTTCCACAGTTTTCATCCGATTTCGATGAATTTTTTTTGTTTGATAGATAATTCTTCATTGCCGGTTTTGAGTCGAAATTGTTAGCGACAATGACTCTCCACTACTTCCTGTCCATTATAAATCTCAGCAGCGTTTTATTATTTACTATCTGTTCTTGGATATGTATCTTTCATAAAACCTTTAATATAAATAATTAGTTTAAATTATTAAAATAATATTATTTATTATTATACAGTTCCCTTTTCAGGACCACCCCATTCAAATTGTTAACCCCCATTTGGGGATGTACCTCGGTTGCACCCAAATGTTGTTACTAATATTGATTTTTGGGTGGGCTGACTTTAAACTTAAATTGCCCCAAATGAAGGGCAAAAATTCCCAGTAATGAAAGACCAGGTCAAAGACAGGCTGTACTACTAGTTAATCAATAAAGTTTCCAGCATGATTTGATAAGGTCCTTTTTTTATATAAATTCATAGCATCATTATTTAGTCATCAAAATATTTTCTGGAATTTCGATTTTAAGCCACTTTACAGCTACATTATGTATTCAATCATAAAAGAACGATTCCACTTTTGATTTAAAGGATTCTTCGGGAAATGTGTTGGTATTTCGAAGTTGTTGGAACCGCGGACCAGATAAGGAATGCAATGCAATACAATGACAGATAATAGGCTTAGAAAATTTACAGTGTTTTGATAATAAAGTCATCCACTATAAGGCTCAAGAGTCAGTCAAGGTAGATAATTACTCTTAGAATATTTATGATGTGTGTTAAACAAAAAAAGAAGCAGGATTTTAATATTATGAGGATAAGGAGGATAATTGACCACTGACCCTTGACTTAAAAAGTTAAGATTGTACTGTCCAGGGAAGCATCCACACAGGAGTTTTTTCGCCAAAATAGCAGTTTTGGGGGGAAAAGCTGCCTGAGTGGAATTTTCTCATTGCATGTGCAATACAAAGAGAATGGGAATGATTCGTAGAAGCAGCATGTTGCGCCCTAGCTATAAATGTCTAAGCTGGTGGAACTAAAGAATGGATCTCATTTTAAGATTTGCAATTGAAATAACGATAAAGTAATGATAGGCTTGCGACGTTTGTAAGAACTTCTTATTTCAGCGCCATGATTGTCTTATGTGCCGCATTTGTAACTTGAGGACGAAAACTGCTCTGTAGCAAAATCACAGGCCACCTTCCAATGTGTTGTCTAAACGGTAAACATGCTCACTGTTGTGAAGTAATATTTTGTCCAGGCTCTAACAATGCATCATAAAAATTCCTTTTGAATCCTACCATAGAGGATAACATTTTTGACAGTGAATTCAAATCGAGGTTCTGAATGTTTTACTGGATTAGCCTTGATTTTTTTTTTCCGTTTGTGTATTGTTTTTCATCTTCTATACGGCTTAGCCCTTCAGAACGTTGGCGATCATGTCCCTCCACAATTTCCTGTCCTTTCTAGCGCTTAGAAAATTTTGTTGTTTTTGTCATAAACCCTGTTCTGCCAACCATTTATACAATGCCCATTAGGTAGGTTATGCGCTATTTTCTCCTATCTCTCTTGCCTTCAATATATCTCGTGTGTGTCAAATTTTCCAAGTCCTCTTTCCTTATTATGTGCCCTAGAAATTTCAACCGTCTCTTTCTGATGTTAAGTCTTTTTCTTTCCATTTTTCTCTAAAACTTCGTCATTGCTTACCTTATCTTAAGCCCATGGTATTCTCACCACCTTTCTGTAGAACCGCAAGTTCTGTTTCCTCGATTCTTTTCTTCGTCTGTGAGAAGATTGTTCGGCAATGTGTCTTGCACGAATGGAAAGACAAGTGTTTGAACACAGTTTTTCAATTTCATAATTTCATTTAAAATCCAAATATCCTTGCTTCTAATTTTTCCTTAAGACCTGCAAACGTCGTACTTCACAAAAAATAACGAGCTGAGTAATCTGTCTATATTTCTGAGATGAGGTATTATGTACATTATTTACATTCTTCGGACTATTGTCCTCATCTTTGTCGCCATATTTATTAGAACGTTTCGGCCTTTCAGTATCTCTCTATATTTCTGAGATGAGGTATTATGTACACTATTTACATTATTCGGGCTATTGTCCTTATCTTTGTCGCCATATTTATTACGTTTCGGCCTTTCAGTATCTGTCTATATTTCTGAGATGAGGTACTATGTACATTATTTACATTATTCGGACTATTGTCCTCATCTTTGTCGCCATATTTATTACAACGTTTCGGCCGTTATACGCCCCGGCCTTCTTCAGGTGGTTGGAATGTCGAACTGAACCCTTTATTTCGCTCACTGGGCTAGACTGTTCTAGTTCCACGTGTCATGTTTAATGGATGTCAGTTATCAGTTATCTCCTGTTAATTTCAATCTGAAAGTTCTCCACTGGCTTAACCGGGTATTGAACTCACACTCTTTGGGTCCTGTCACTGGATCTAACCAACGATAAAGAATTATATAAGAATTGTTTTATTGTCATAAAAGCAATGACAAATATAAGATAATAAAGCGCACGATAGCAAAAAAAAGTCGGTTTCCTTTGTGCTATATTTTTGAAAGTGTAGGTCTGTTGTGAAACAGTGTTACAAAATATACTTGAATCCAGAGAATAATAATTGCGACTTTAGTGAATAATGTTGCATTATTAGTGACGCAGCTAGCGTAACAGTTAGCGTCGAAAAAAAGTGGAATCGAGTAGCCGAGTTTCAATCCCAGAGTTGGGCTACTGCGTTCATTATGCCCTTGGGAAAGACATAAATCCATCTCTACCCCAAGTTAAATAGAAAAATGGAACAGACTCTTCCATCTTGAGCAGTAATAGTTTAAAAGAAGGGTTATCTTGAATTCTAAACTGTGGAGAAGATAACGAGAAACTACTCCACTATATTTCCTATGACTGTAATTCCCAGATAATAAAGAAAAGGAATCTGTGTAGAGACATGATCGCCTACATCTTGAAGAGAGAAATACTAGGAACTGAAAAGTGTCGAGAAAGCAACAGAAAACCACTCGATTATTTTTCCCAAGTCATGCCAATTCCCAGAAAATAAAGAAAAGGAATCTGTGTAGAGACATGATCACCTACATCCTGAAAAGACATAGCATTTCAAAATGTTGGAATCTAATTATTTAGAATTTAATAATAAATTAATTTGATTTCATGTTGCATCCATTCTCTCTATTGGAAAATTTGAATTATTTTTTTTTTAATTTTACTTGTAATTCTAATACATTGTTTTAGTTGGTGTACTTTCTAGGGATTGAATTCTGTTACACTTCCTAGAGTTATATATAATGGTGTGATTTTTGTCAATTAAATTCAACTATAATTGCTTAACTATTCAATTATTTTTATTCTACATAAATTTAATTTGTATCATTATTGCCACAATAAGTCCGCGTTCCGTAGATCAAAATAAAGGCAAGAATAAATAAAAGAGAATCGATTTCTGGAGGTTAACTATTGAATTCCGAAGGCAGATTTCAGTTGGGAGAAATATTTTCAGAAATGCTCAGTAGGTGTTTTAATAAGTATCTTTGAGTTGGAAAATATCAACCACTGGATTTAACTAACGCCTTTATCCACCCAACTCAAAGATACTTATGTACAAAAAAAAAAACTTAGATAATTCCCTCAGACAAAAAAGTTTAAAATACAAGACAGCCAAGCCTTCATCAGACTATTCTACGGAAAAAGTTACCAAATCAAACAAGCAACTAGAATAGAATAAAATCGAGGTAGCTGATGAATGTCTGAAGACAACTAGTTATTAAGAATATCACTAAAATATATTAAATTGGAAACCATCAATCAAAATCGAGCGTATGGCGATTTTCAAAGCGTAGCTTAAATGTAGCACTAGACAGAGAGTATGGCGTTTCCATTGCTTGATAACCATTAACACCATCTCGAGTTGTCCAAAATTTAAGGTGTTTGAGATGATATTCAGTTGCGGGGAGGTGGATCAGGTTTAGTTTGGCTTGGTTTGTTTTACGGCATATCAACCTCAATGGGTTATTTAATGCTGACAAGATGTTTATTGTTGGTAATATTTTTTCTTCAAAAATGTATTGCTGGTAATATTATTTTTTCTTTAAAAATGTATTGCTGGTAATAATGTATTATTACTGGTAATAATTATTTACAAAAATGTATTGCTGGTAATAAGTATTTACAAAAATGTATTGCTGGTAATATTTTTTCTTCAAAAATGTATTGCTCGTAATATTTATTTTCTTAAAAAATGTATTGCTGGTAATAATTTATTGCTGGTAATAATTTTTCCTCAAGAAAATTATTGCTGGTATTAAAATCTATTTTTACACTTTCATAGTGCTCTAACCCCAGTTTGTGGGTTAACTATTTGCCTATGGTTGGGACCCTAACAGGTACTACTACTTCGAGTGATGGTGAACCTGTGAACACCAGCAATTGTGGTTTCACGCTCCTTAAACCGCCTGATCAGAGGCCTTGCTGTTGGACGTAGTTTATCGTCTTACCCAGGAGTCGCGGATGTAGTTTACGCAGGATGAGTGGATCAGGGTCTGATCACCCCTAATTGGGTCAACTAATGAAGAAAGCCTAATGTTGAAAGACTCAAAACCTCCATGATCCTGATTTTAAAATATCGCTGACACTCTTCTTGCACATCAAATAAATGTATTTTGCGAACCATATAGCCACATTTATAATTAAAAGGCCGGTGCGAAGAAAGGTATTCTCTTTTTCACTTTAGACTTTAAAATTGCAAGAATAATATCCATTGAATTATGTAAAGACAACATAACAACAAAAGAATCCCTGTGGTAGAGGTATTAGGTTGGTGCAAAAATAATGTCGTTTTCTCACATAGTAACATATGTGAGAAAACGACATTATTTTTGCACCAACTTAATAAAAACAGCATAAGAATAAATATAGCAATTGAAAACTCTGACTTGCTGTAAGACGATTCTCCAGCTCCCATTTTATACGTATTACTACTACTTGACATAGGAGGCCCCAATAGTGTGAGATACAATTTCATATATAACTCGAAACTACTTGTTAGAAAGCCTTGCTATCTAGTTGTAGTTAACAAGCTAATCTCGCTAACAATTATGACACTGACAAATGACTAAATGACCCATTTCTTTTAACTGTATGGAACACAGTACAAAGATTAATAAAACGTATATATCGAAGTATGTTTCCAGACAATTTCCATTTTAAACGTTTTTATTTGTAATTGTTTTATTTTAAACTAGAATAATCTGGACTTCGGCGTGAGATTTGGAACGAACGTTTTTTAAAGACTCAATTGTTGGAACATTCTGGTTTGTTAGATCAACGCTGGCAAATTTCTTCTTCATATTGTTGCTTTTATAAGTTGCGTAATAACAATAAAATATACCGTATATTTCCGCATATAAGGCTACCTTTAGATAAGACGAGGTAAAAAAAATATAGCAAATTTTCATGAATTTATCCTATATCTATAGTATAAGACGACTGCCTATTGATTATATAAAGATGATGTCATTGGAAATGTGTCCCGGGAATATACGGAAATTATTATAAAACGAGAGATGGACTTATTTGATGGTTGAGATAGTTGCACGTTTTCTAACAGCTTCATCGTTCAAATCCACCAAAACGCCAGAGCTTCGAATGCTAATTTTTAAGGCAAGTTCTAATCCCTTGAAATAATGGTGAAATACAATTTTTTTCCTTGATGTATCATTTTGCCAGATTAAATAAGGTTCATATTAAAGATATCACATTCAGGCAGCAATCATTCGTTTAAACTTTTTTAATAGAACAAACAGAGAGTCCATGTTAACCTTTTGCTTGAACGTAATTGTCATGGAATGAAAACTGTGTTCAAGCAAGAAATAGACTGTCGCCATCCAGTGTTGATACTTAATTAAATAGAACTAACATGGAACATCAGTTAAGGTTTCTCCTGGTGTCGAATAAGTCGTTTGATGTCTGGTAGGAACTTGTAAAGGAAGATGAATTCATATGATCGATAATAGTCAGAATATAACGTATAACTTGGTCAAATTCCTTTAACGGTTTCCACCTGATATCAAACAACTTACTCGACCCCAGAAGAAACTCGTTCATCACAAGCTTTAACAGATATCCACTGCCAGTTCTGTTCAATTAAGTATCAACACTAGATGGTGACAGCGTATTTCGTCAGCCCATGACGATTGCATTCAAGCATGAAACAGACTGATCCATGCATTACCTATATCCATATTGCTGATATTTGCACAAGCTCTGTCCCTTATTTTGAACATTTCCTCCCATAAATATAGTATGCCTTTAAAAAAAAGCACATTTTTAAATCATTTCACTCAAAACAAAACGATAATGCCTCAAGGGGGTTCTGGGAGTGGAAGAGAATGAGAAGATTTTCGTGAGAAGAAAGGATAATAAAAGAACAGAATTTGAGAAGACAGATGGCGGCTATTGACAGTGCGTTAGATTTTGAAAGAGTGTAGGTGGCAGAGAAGCAGGAAATTAGAAAAATGCGAGAAAAAAACTACTACATTTTTTAACATATATATATATATATATATAAGTGAACATTGAAGTCAACACTTAGAGGCGACAAGCTGTTTCATGCTAGACGCAATCGTCAGGCTCGATTGCGTCCAGCATGAAACAGCTTGTCGCATAGTGCATAGATCACATTTTTGGAGTTGCAGTTTAAATTTTTATTTATTGTAAATGCAGTTGTGGGGTTTTCAAAAGCGTAGGAGTTCCCTTCTGTAATGACACCACAAAACCCACATCTTTTGTTGCAATTTTGTGACACCCTGTTTATTGTGTTGGTTAAATTTGGATGGGGTTAATATATGTTTCAGGTTTTTAGATTGGCGTTTGCTTTTAATAATTTTGGTCGTTATCAGTATATTTTTCTTTTTCTCATTCTTGAGAAAGGTGTTATTGTTTAGAATCAGGTCTATACTATCGATAATGAATTCCTTCGCGAATCTGGGATGTAGTGTTTCTAGATGTTTTTCAATCCAGAATGAGATTTTACCTAATTCATGCACACAGGGATAGGGAGACATCTCTCATCAACACATCTATCATCACCACCTCTCCAAACAAACCTAATGTTTTATTAACACTTAGGCGGAAATTCACTTTTGCCAACAGTCCAAAAAGGACTTAAAGGCTCACTAATTCGAAAATACGTTTTTAAGTAGGCGCCCAAGGGGGTTGTCGGTGATGTTTTGATTTGGTTCATCAGGAAGTTTGTGCGTGATTGGGTTTTAGTCAGTATACGTAATTCCAGAAAATGTCTTTTGTCAAAAACACCGATTAGAATGGAAAAATAGACAGATTTTTTTTTTAATTTATAATTCTTACATTTCATGGTGGCGTCCTATATTCTACAAAAGTTTTGTTTTAATTAGATTTTTTTTATTTTTAAAACGCGGTTATTGTTCGTCTGTTCCGGTCGGAAAATGAAAAAGGTGGAACACGAAAACATTGCTAACCGGAATAAAGAAATTACCTCTTGTTTGTTGATATTTTGAAGTAAATTGAGAATTTGCACAAAAATCTGATAAAATATATTCCCTTGTTCTTTATTTGTTTTTCACTGTGTTTAAATTTATATGCGTGTAAAAGATAGCAAAGAATTATTTTCTATCTCTTATAGATTTGAACCGACTGTAGTATATATGAATAGAATAAACCAAATATGAGTCAGCTGATATAGTCACAATTCTGACAGACGTGAACAACGTGAAACATTAAAAACAAATGAGATATATAAGAAGAAAATAGAATAGCTATAAATAAATAAAAAGAGTAGAATAGAATTAGTGAGTGAGAGATAAACCGACTTAAAATAAGGTAGATATGAAAAGATTTAGATAGATAGATGATAGATAGATAGATAGATAGATAGATAGATAGATAGAGAAGGGCAGATAGAGAGAAATTGGGAAGCTTTCATATTTTTTATCTTACCTATGAGTAATTTTTGCGGCCGAATCTAATATTCAGCTGACACTTCTGTTTACAGACCACTGAAGCCATTTTCGCAGATTATTACTATGGGTACTCTAAAAAGAAACAGCTGGTCACGCTTGGCATACAGAGAATACAATCCACCCCAAGAGATGCTTCTGATCTTAAGCACATTGCCAAAAACTTATTGGAAGAACTCATGCTTCTGTCTAAAGAATCACGTACTATCTGCCAGCTGCGAATAATTTGATATGTTTTTGTTCCCTCAAATCGTATATTTATAGAAATTCTTTATCATTCTTTGAGAGCAATACATCACTTACTTGATTTGAGATTAATTTCAAAATGCCTGATGCTATATTTCAATGTTTTACTAAATGATTAGTGCCTAGACGCACACATCTATCTATCTATATATATATATATATATGATCAAGCAAACGGTACAAAATCTTCAATAGATATACTCTAAAACTCAACTTTAGCTGCACATAAAATATGCTACAAATAAAACAAAAATACAGCGAAAAATCACTAATACACCACAAACACCCACAATTCCCTCTTGTAAGTGAAAAACTAAGTATGGATGCCCACTAAATGGTAACTGCCTCCAAATTAACATAATATACTAAGCTACTGTAAAAACCAAAGGAAGGCCTAATAAATATAAAGGAATAAGAGAAGGTGTCTGTAAACAGAGAAGCTATTCACACAAAACATAATTTAATAACAGAAAAACTGAGAAAGACAGACCAAAAACACCTAAAAAATAACCTAACATATACAAAAAATAACAGTAGCATACATCAGCACCTCAAAATAACTAACCTTTACCTAGAACAGAAAACAGCGATAATCGCCTTCCCATAAGATAAGCACTAAAACAAGATGTCAGAGCTCATTTACGAATCCAAACACAAAAACAATTCCTATTACTCTACCTAAAACCGCATAATCTCTCAATAGGTTAAATGACAAAATTGAGAACCGAACAAAGTATACAAAATAAATGGACGAAATATATGAATAATGAAAATAATGAATATAAAATAATAAATAAATAAAATAAGCAATCTAAAAGACATGAAAATAAATAACAACTTCTGTTTCATTTCAGAGTGACAAGTGTAGTCCAGAATAGCACATCGCTCGCCTGACACTGCGTGCACGAACTCAGCGAGCACCCCGTTAAGAAGTGTGGAAGTCCATGGTACAAGTAAACACACACGCCCCAGTCGATAATGGGCCATTACTGGGATGCAGCAGCTAAATAGTATGGCTACTCCCACACACCGCCTATACCAGATGTAACCACACCCGCTCACGAGCCAATCACAGGGTCAAACATAAACTAGCCAGTGCCGTCGTCAGTCAACTAGTTATTGGTCCCTGGCCGTTTCGAGCCACACTAATCTACCCACACAGTGTTCTTTGATGTTAGACCAGTGAAAATCGAATGTCGTCGGTAATTCGGATTGCTGGTTCGAGCCACGGCGAAGCTGTATTATGAAAGAAATAAAAATGTTCTCGCAGAACAAATAAAAACGGAAGATTCGTCGGGTTAGTTTAAATTGGTCTATATAGTTCCTGGTAAACAAAATCAACTCTTCCCTCTTAAATTTCTATAGTGACACTTTACTCTTCTAAATCATGGAACGGGGTCAAAGTCGGGAATTCTCCCGGTAGCAGATCATTCGAGGTTTTAGTAGCAGCTCGTTCGCTCTTCGCTGCTCGTCTAGTCTCTGTCTAACTCTGCCTGTTCACCAAAACGATCTGCTCATATCGAGTCCGGCCCAAGACTTGTGTGAATTCGACTGGTCTGGGGTTTCAGTATTTCCCTAACTTTCGGATTTAGTTGCAGGTATCGTCCCGCCTTTATAACTCATACTTTCTCTTATTGATGCCTTGCACCATTACTTCCAAACGGACAGAGTTTAATTTTCCACTTTTCTCCTCCTCCGTATTCCACCTGAGATCATCCCTACGGGGAGAATTTGAATGTCTGATTTTTAAACCGAGTGTGAGAAGGAACGGTCTTATTTTAATCATTGATTTTCCATAACAAATATTATTTCCAGTCTTTAGTCTGATTTGTTCTAGTGCACTTTAACCTGCCACACCGCTCCTACAACCCCCGTGTTATCATGCAGACAACCCTTATAGGTTGTTTCTCATTTTAATTTCCTTTTCTGGTAACAGATTAAGTTTCGTCTCCAGAGTTGTTTATATTTCCACAATTATATTTCAGATGGCTCTTTGACCTCTCAATAACTTCCATATTTATTGACAGCCATAAATTAACGTTTCTCTTTTTAATTCCCACGGTTAAGGAATAACCTGGAATATACCTTAGCGATTTCCTTCTGCACAGCGGTCTCTTGATATTCTCTCTTCCTCCTCTCTCATATTCCTAGCTCACATTTTTGCATTAACCCCTTCAATTCCACCAGTGTCACATAGTGTAAGACAAGTACAGAGATGGTGATGTAGGGTTCATGGACCTCGTGCTTCAGTAGATACCAAAACCATAAGAAATTGCCATTTCAAATTTGGTAAATACCCACAAAAGCGGATATCCTTCAACATCCTGATTGGAAGAAAATGTGAAAAGGGTAGAATTTTAACACTGTACTGTACTTCTACCATTATGCTGTTTAAAATAAAATATGTTTTATGAAAATTGATCAATAATTAATAAAGTTATTAATAATGTTAAACAGGAGGTTTCTTTTCACCCATCCTGTATATATAGTCATACACATCTTTTTTATATGCGTGGATTTAAGACGTTTTATTAGTATGCAGTTGGTCTCATTTGAAATCTCTTTAGTACTACATCACTTTTCTCGGTATTCTTGCAGTTTTTAAAGATACTGTCGCTTGAATAGTTTTGAGTTTTCCTTGGATTTCCAGTTCTTCGAGTCTTTTTGAAAGACTTTTCCAAATTATTCAGTAATTAACATCCGCATAAGAATGGAAGAAATTGGAAAGAAAAAAAAAGCGAAAAAAAAGTGATTTTTTCACCCTCTCTTCCTCTCGAGATTTTCTCTCTCTGTTTTTTACATTTTGGTAAAATGCTATTCCTTTATTTCTATATTCTTCTCTTTTCAAGAATGCACACTCTTCTCTTCGCTCTTTTTCTCCCACCAAACTTTTTATTTCTACCTTTACCTCTTTACTTCCTTTATTTCTCAGTGTTTTCTTTCTCTTCTTTTTGTCTTTCCTTTTCCTTTTACAGCCTTTCTTTCTCTTCTTTTTGATTTTTTTCCTTTCTTTTTACCCCCTTTCTTTCTCTTCTTTTTATCTTTCCTTTTCATTTTACCCCCTTTCTTTCTCTTCTTTTTGTCCTTCCTTTTCCTTTTGCCCGATTCTTTCTTTTCTTTTTTTTCCTTTTCTTTTTACCTCTTTCTTTCTTTTCTTTTTTTCCTTTTCCTTTTGCCACTTTCTTTCTATTCTTTTTATCTTTCCTTTTCATTTTACCCCCTTTCTTTCTCTTCTTTTTGTCCTTCCTTTTCCTTTTGACCGATTCTTTCTTTTCTTTTTTTTCCTTTTCCTTTTACCTCTTTCTTTTCTTTTTTTCCTTTTCCTTTTGCCACTTTCTTTCTATTCTTTTTGTCTTTCCTTTTCTTTTTACCCCCTTTCTTTCTCTTCTTTTTTCTTTCCTTTTCCTTTTGAACCCTTTCTTTCTATTCTTTTTGCCCCTCCTTTTTCTTTTGCCACTTTCTTTCTCTTCTTTTTATCTTTCCTTTTCATTTTACCCCCTTTCTTTCTCTTCTTTTTGCCTTTCCTTTTCTTTTTACCCCTTTGTTTTTCTCTTCTTTTTTTCCTTTACCTTTTACCCCTTTCTTTCGCTTCTTTTTGTCTTTCCTTTTCCCTTTACCCCTTTCTCTTCTTTTTGTCCTTCCTTTTCCTTTTACCCCTTTCTTTCGCTTCTTTTTTCCTTTTCCTTTTACCTCTTTCTTTCTCTTCTTTTTGTCTTTCCTTTTCCTTTTACCCCCTTTCTTTCTCTTCTTTTTTCTTTCATTTTTCTTTCACCCCTTTTCTTTCACTTCTTTTTGTCCTTCCTTTTTCTTTTGCCACTTTCTTTCTCTTCTTTTTATCTTTCCTTTTTATTTTACCCCCTTTCTTTCTCTTTTATTTTGTTTTTCCTTTTCTTTTACCCCTTTCTTTCTCTTCTTTTTTTCCTTTACCTCTTACCCCTTTTTTCTCTTCTTTTTGTCTTTCCTTTCCATTTTACCGTCTTTCTTTCTCTTCTTTTTTCCTTTACCTTTTTCTTTTAGCCTTTTCTTTCTCTTCTTTTTTATCTCTCTTTCTCTTTCTCTCCTTTGAATAAGTGAATTTCATTTTCGCTACTTCTTTAATTTCCTTCCGACATTCTAAATTCCTCTCCACCTATCTAGTTTCCTGTCCGTAAAATAAAGATCATATTATCTCATCTAAAACTAGAATGTTTTATCGAGCCTCCACTCCTTTCTCCATGAAGAAGCAGCTTCATTACACCTGCGTCAGGTTCACACCACGAGATTCATCTCAATTTAACGCAAAACGTCGTTCAGTCAGAAATCAGAACTCAATTCCAACCCAGCCAAATCAGAACTCAATTCCAGCCCAGCCAAACCTGTTAAGGTTTGGCTGGGTTGAAATTAATTGAAATGACCGAGATATATATGAACAAGAGGCTAGCAACTAGAAAACAGTCTGGAATAGTATATTAATTAATTTACTGTTAGACTAGTAGAAAACCAATATAGCGTCATTCTTACAGCCTGAAAGCGTTACCAAATGTGAAAGTCAGCATTGAAAATGTTTTATCTTGATTCCGTATCGCCGATTTACAGGCGACAAATGTAAGCATGAAAGTACATATACTTGATAGCGATAAATGGCGGCGGTTGAATTGGGGAGGGAAGAACCATTGTCTCAATCTTCTCAAAAAACTCTTAAAAAAATTAAAAAAAAAAAACAAACTCAGTATTCGAAATCCTGGCCTTGAAAAATCTATTAGTGACTAAGGAGACCATGAAACAGGATCATAGCAGCCAGAACATTTTTACGTCCATCGTTTTGCACTAAGATTATTAAAGTAACTCCACTTTTACCTCTAATGGTTAGCATTTTAAAGGCAAAAGACAAAGAAATTCGCCTAAAATGGTTATCATAATGTTATTGACAAGCTCAATAAGACAGATATTTTGATGTTGCGAAATTAAAGCAAAGGAACAATTTATCTATCTATATATAAAATTTGGTGACTTCCGTTAGTCCGTCCGTCATGCTCTCTAAAATAACCATATATTGACCGATCGAAACCAAATTTTGGGGAGAAGTGCAAACAAGTAGAGGGGTACAAAGTACAGTTGGTTTTACTAGGGTGCGCCTGTTAGTACAATGAATTTTTATTATTTAACATAAAAAATACTCCAACTGATTTAAAAAAAAAAACGATTTAATGATTAAATTAACAAATACTTATTTAATAAAAATGCAATATTTTTTTGGCATATATTTTCTTTAAGTTTTTATATACAATATTCCAGTTTCTAGTTTGTCCTCAGTTTGCGAGAATTATAAATAAATCAAAGGGCCAAACGCTTCAAACAGTTCGAATTTAGCTCCAGAAATATTTACGCATGGTCAATTGTATGTTGCATGCTCAAGAGTAAGAAATCCTAAGAATTTATTTTTCGCTGTTAAAAAGGGAAAAAAAAAGAAATTTTCTATAAAAATATTGTTTACCATGAACTTCTATGAAATTAAATTAAAGAAGTTATTAAACCACGAAATAATGTTTTTGTCAAAATATTTTTCCGAACAAATCAGATTATTCAAATTTCATCGATTGGTTTGCGAAATTGAAGGAAACATAGAGTTTGTAAATCTCGACAAAAATGTTAGCGTGTTGCAAAAAAGTTGTAAAAAATTCCAGAAAAAAAGTGTAGGGATTCGTAAATGGAACCTGTACTAATGTGAATAACACGAGTTAAAATCTGTTTGAAGCATCATGCTTAATAATGCTGAGTCTCAATCAAATGTTTAGTAATTGCGTTACGACCAATTCAAGGAGATATTTCTCGTTCCAATTTCCTGAAAAAGAAGTATTTTTATTTTCTCTCGCTAAAATCTCCCTAAAATATAACGTTTGAAATAATGAATAATGTCGAGTTAAAAATAAAATCTATTAATTCCGTAGTAATTACTTTTTTACTTTTCATTTACGAAAATAAATTTAGCATATATGGAATTTCGAGCAGATGTGGGCTTTCGAGAAGATCTGTGCGAGAAGATATGCATTCCTTAATAGGATTATTGAACCTTCCTGGGCGATGAAACTCCCTATAACCGAACGATCTGAAGCTCACTGGATCAAAGGGTCGTTTCTCCTATAAAGTGTAGTGCAGGTTCAAACCCTGCTAAATTTAACTTTATTAAGACTCTCAAATGTAGAAACCGGTAGATATCATTAACAATGCTAAAATAAAAATGAAGAGCGTCTACACAAACATGTGTATCCATTAAATTATATCGTTTAAAGTAATAGAAAATATAAACATTTTTATAATGAATTATTTATACATTCTATTATTTATATATTTCATATTTTATATTCATACATATTTATCCTGTAAGTGTAACATTGTTTTATTTTTATTCTAATGTAATATCTTTAGCAGAATGATGTAAAGTAATGGTTAACAAGCTACTTTTGCAAACTCATAATTGTAAGTTAGATTCTTACTGAGTGCCTTAAAATTGAATAAAAACTATGCAGGAGGACCAGACAGAATTATAGTAGACATGCTGACTGCCTTGAACATTTTCGGCACAGAATTACAGAAATGATAAATGAACTATACAACACTGGTGATATACCGGAAGACCTCTAGTAGATCTATTTTCATAGCGCTACATAAAAAACCAGGTGCAAATGAATGTGAACTCCATCCGACAATTAACTTAATGAGCCATATAACAAAATTTACCATTCGAATTCTGAAGAATATAGCGTGCAGCAGAATCAGACCAGAAACAGAACAAGAACAGTGCGTTCGTTAAAGACAATGGAATAAGGAATATTTATGTTCAGAATGATATCCGAAAGAATGCGTGTGTGTATTTTCTAAAGAAGTAATGGCTATTTATTAATCCTGCAGATTACTATCACTTTAAACAGTGTATTTATTTATTTTCCTAAATGTTCGAAAAACCTTATTAAAGTAAAATAAGTGGAGAGCGTTTTCTTTAATAATATTTCTCTAATATTCAGGCTGGTAAACGAAAATAAATAATGTCAAAATAATGATAAAAAAAAAAATAAGCGGATAATTTAATTAAAGATTAATTTCATTAAAGACAATGGAGTAAGGAATGCTATATTTATACTCAGAATGATATCAGAAAGAGTAATACAAATGCAGAACGATGTGCTTTTAAAACTGTGCTTTATAGATATAGATATTCAAAGGCGTTTGAGAAAGTACGTTATAAACTACTGTTGGAACTCTGGGTAACCTTGACATATATTTGAGGAAGATATTAGAATAAACAAGAACCTATGTTGGCATCAAACCGTTGGCATATGGATAGAAAATGAGTCCAGTAAATATAATAAATATAAAGGAGTGTGAGACAAGGATGGGTCTTCTCACCAGACGTATTTAACCTATAAAATGAGGCGATGCTGGGAGAATTAAAAGTCCTTCCAGGATTCAATATTGGCGACCACAACCTTAACAGCGTAAGATATGCAAATGATACAATGTTCGTAGCAGACGCAGAAAAGAAACTACAAGACCTTTTACAGAAGGTAGTGAAAGAAAGTGAGAAGAAAGAACTAAACATCAATTGCAAAGAGACAGAATACATGGCTGTTAGCAAAAGGAACTGCCCAACATGCAAAATTCATTGGATAATCAAACAGGTGCAAGAAGTTAAATGATGTGCAGAATTTATTTCAACACGGAACTAATTTCAACTCGGAATTAATTTCATCTCGGAACTAATTTCAAGGCCTCATATCTTGTTTTGAAACTTTTTTTTACATTGTAATTTATAATGAAGTTCTCTAATTACGAACGTGAAATCTGTGAAATCCTCAGCACAGATTTAAATTTCAATAAATCTTTGAAGTTTTCAAACGAAATTAAAACTTAATTTATTGATTCTCTTAAATTTTGATTAATAACGGCTTCTTTTGAATGAGAATCTTTTTAAAAAAAAAAACAGCTAATCCATTGACTGTTCTTGCTACAAAGAACATTGCATTTTTATTGGATCAGATTTAAATGAATAAAAGTAAATAAAAAAGTACCATTTTATTCATTTGCAACAAAAAAAGAATGTAATTTGCAGAAAAGATGAATTCTGAATTATCTTATCTACTAAGGATTTTGAACGCTAAATTAAAGATATTAACACGAACTCAGTGAATTTTGTTTAGGAATTCACAGAAATTGATAACTTTGATTTTAAATCGAGTTAAAATCCGAGTTTAAATTAATTCCAAGTTAAAATTAGTTCTGAATTGAAATTAGTTCCGGGTTGAAATTAATTCCAAATTAAAATTAGTTCTGTCACTCATTTAAATAACTGAGAAGTGTTTCAACAGAGGACGGGAAGTGAAACACTGAAACCCGAAGGCACATCGGGATAGCGAAAGATTCCTTCCAAAAGTTAAGAAAAGTATTAAGAAACAGAACAATTTCGTTAACAACAAAGGAAACAGCATTTAACTGTTATATAATATCGATCCCCCTGTGGTAGCGAATTCCTCATAAAAGAAGAAGAGAACTGAAACAACAGAAACGTGATTCTACAGGAGGATGGTGAGAATACCATAGACGGAACATATGAGCAACGACGAAGTTTTAGTGAAAATGAAAACAAAAAGGACACTTATACTTAACATCAGGAAGAGACAGTTGAAATTTTTAAGGGACATAAGAAAAAGGAAAGAGAACTTGGAAAATATGATACTCACAAGACATATTGAAGGCAAGAGGGACAGAGGAAAACAAAGCATAACCTACCTTGTGAGCTTGAATAAATGGATGACAGGACAAGTTTTAAGAGAGATAACAAAAATACAAAATTTATTAAGAGCTACAAGGAACAGGAAATTGTGGAGAGCCATGATCCCCTACGTCCTGAAAGTACAGAAAACATAGAAGGAGAATATCTGAAACGTTGTTTGAGCAAGCTGAATTTATTAAATATCCGCTCACCACAAATTAATGTGACACAAGATAGAATAGAGGAAATTTATATCGAATGGGAAGAGTGTTTTATTATACAAAAATGTATCTTAACAACAATAACAAAAGAAATTCTTGTCGCATTTATCTGAATACTGTATCAATATAATTGCTTTATTTGGCTTGCAAAATTACAAATGGGTCAATGATAGCCAATTCTTTTGATGGATTTAATTTTCGCCTCATGAATAGGGCAAACTTCATGCATTGTTGAATGCATACAAGGTGGTTTCAGTTCTATCAAATTCTTTGTTTTGAGCGGATTGTATTTCCTCCAAGTGAGGTTTGATGTGTCTTTGCTCGTCTCCATCGTTAGTTTGTTATGTCGGCTTCAAATTACCCCCTTCGTATATGATTGACAGGCTATGCTGTCTTAGATTTTGGATTGTAATGACGCCAACCATATTATTGAATTTAGAAAGAGATAAAGCAAGATAAAAATAAATATTTATAAAGACATACGCACACACACACACACACAGATAGATAGATAGATAGATAGATAGATAGATAGATAACACCCAAGAGGTTGGGATAATTAGAAAGAGTGAATGAAGAAGTGGCAAATAATGAAATATATTTGAGTTAACAGTTGTTGATTTCAATACATCAGAGACTATTTATATCCATCTCAGTCTGATGAGAGCTATCTTTCTATCTAAGTCTCTTCATATATATATATATATATATATATATATATATATATATAGATAGATAGATAGATAGATAGATAGATAGATTGATTGATTGATTATAATTATTTTTTTAAAAATATGATTCCACGGCGACACAGAAATTACTATGTTTCAAAACTGGTCAGCAGTATTTAAGTTTAATTCCAATATTAAATCTTAACCACCGGATGGCCCTTTCATACTCAAGGTTTGTTTTGGGATAACTATGGTATGGAATGTTTTACTCATTTATAATTTTGAATGGAGGTGTGGTCTGGAGTTTGTTTTTTCTTTATCAAGGGGTCACTACTCTGGTGGAAGTAGGGGTGTTTGTGATATGTCAAGTTGTGGTATGTCGAGTCCTGTAAGGTTGGGTTGGGTTTTTTTGTCTGGCTACAATGGCTAATCTTATCAGACTCGCTGCTAAAACTCTAATTGATTGATGCAGTAGTTCTGTTTTTCTTTTTTATTACTGTACGCTAAGACTTTAACTTATTGATGTTGTAGTTCTGGTAGTTTTTGATGTTTATTTATTTGTTTTTTGTTGACGACTTCTTAAAGGGGCTTTAAGATTATGATTCGGTTGTGTTTTCGTGTCAGTCTCTACTTAAAATATTTGTTTTAATTAAACATTTTTGATAATAAACTTGTTTTGTTGTGATCAGTTTGTTTGTTCTATGCAAAAAGACAAAAAAAATCATTACTTTACACTACAGCATAAAGTTATAATTGTATGTGAAACCAAAAGATATAGCCCACAGAAACATATATTTGAATAATACAATATTCCTAAATAAATTATTATTTTACATTTTAATATAGACTCGTTGGCATTCCATCTTCTTTAGTCTTTCATCCATTCATTGTTTTTATTTTTCTACTCTTTCGACTTCAACATTACTTGCAATAAATTTTATTGCTCGCTATATATATGCTTTGTACATACATTGTTTTCCAATTTCATATACAGCTCGTTTAATGTTTTCTATTAGATTAATATCTGAAGAGACTGGAACACATTCAATTCACTTGGAGTCTTGCCAAATATTAGGTTGGTGCAAAAATAATGACGCAATAATGTTGTTTTTTGACGTTAAAAAACACGTCAAAAAACGACATTATTACGTCATTATTTTTGCACCAACTTAAGAAAACTATTTCACTTAGATAGCAATAGTCAGCTTTACAAAATCTAAAGACGTATTGTTTTGCATGAATATATTCTTTAGCTTGATTTTTTTTTTCTTTTTCTGTGACCTGTAACACTCGAAAACATCTTGGCCAAGAACTTAAAATAATTATCTGCATTTGTTTTGACAAAATCATCAACTTTGAAGGGACCTCTAATATTGTTTCCTAGAATAATAACCAAAATATACCCTACTCGGAGTCTTCTAGATCACATTGTTTGACTAGTTCTTCTAGCTGACTATTTCCAGGACAAACAAAATACTTTGCCCATACATCAGACCCATCCATTGTAGTTCTACATTCCTCAGTAAAAAGTACTATTGAGAATTCAGTTTTCATGTGCTGCATCTTCTCGCATTCGTCTAAAAGAAATCAGCCTCTTTTCTCTCTCTTTGCATTCGCAACACCTGCTTTTTCCAATATTCCTTTGCTGGTCAAAGCTGCTTTTATTTCTTCTCAAATCTCTTTTTGCAACATTCCTAAAGTTAGTTTGTCTTTTTCTATTGTCATTGTTGTTTCAATTGCTTTCCAATTTTTCAATTTCTATTTCATAAAGTTTTTGGCAATTTCCAACGTTGCGTTCCGATACGTCAATAATGTTTTATGATCTTATTTCTTTTTTGAGCTTATATATTTCTCAGGACATTTGTCAGTCTTATCTTTATATATCTACATTTAAAATAGTATAATATATATACAGTAGAATCCGTCATATCCGGAATCCGTCATATCCGGAATGCCTCATATCCGGAATCCCGCATATCCGGATATGATTTTGATGTGTACATTTGAACTATTCGGATGATATGTAACTGATTTGAAATTTCTGTTTTTTAGGAAATTTACTTTAGGTAATTGCTAATGGCTTGTATTGGTACAAAAGATGATGGGAATAAGAGGAAAAGAACAACTTTGGAGTTAAAAAGTGTCGTTCGTTTAAAAAAAATTCAAGAACAAAAGCAAAATGAAATGCGGAAAAGGTTGAAAATGACATTAGAAAAGAAAGAATCATCATGCAACAGCGATTAAAAATCCTCGTTACATTATTTGTTTTGCATACGTGGCATACTTAATTTAATGAATTTTAATTAAAATTACATAATTTATTTCTTTTTCCTTAAAATCTATTCCGTTATATTTCACTCACCATTAGCTTATTTTGTTTATTATAAAACATTAAAAATAAATGTTAAATCTGATTCCAGTTCTTTTATTTTAATCTAAATATAACCCCTCATATCTGGACTTTGTAACCAATTCCTCATATCCGGAAGGCCTTCTTAGCCTGGTTGTCAGGGATTCTACTGTATCTATTTACAGTATGATTTGCATAATAAAATCTCATAACATCAAATTAGTTATAAATACTTTTCATAAAAATATAAGCTGAGATTGATTCTGATGTAGTCCCATTAAGTTTCTTCGCCCTAAAACGGTTATCGTCATACATGGCGGTTAGTGTAATTATTTCTCCCTATAGATATGATTTGTATTACCATTTTCTTCCATATCACTTTCGACTTTCTTTCGCTCTTCAAGTCTTTCAGGAATTAACGGGGAAATGGAATGCTATATATTCAGATTTTTTTCGATTTAGATACACTCGAGAAAGACCAAGAACCCTGTGGTAACCGCCAAAAATGAGAGATTCACAGAATTAAGAACTCTTCATGTTTCAGTTTTATGCAGTTTAAATTAAAATATTTTTGACGAAATTACTGAAGAAACGATTATTCTCTTTGTTCTATCCAATGTGCTATTTATTTTAGAGTAGAAAGCAAAGGTTATAATGCTAATTGTAATTGCAATAAGAAAATCAATTCTTCACTATACCAAACGAGCCCAAACTTAATAAGGTTCTGGTACCTTATCCGTGTCCGTCCTTCATGTGATAATAAAATAGCACTTACTCGATTAAGTATAAGATTCTACAAGACCCCCTCTGGGGTCTCGTGGCAGGAGATTGACAGCACGTCGTTCAACTACCGCAGGAGGTTCTTCAGAACAAACATCTTGGGCCAAGATCTTATAACTGAACAATGGTGTTGCTTATCGTCAATGGCGCTAAGGCAACTGATACTTTCCACATGATGTTGTTATACTGCCACTGCAAGATGGCTTGTTTTTTTTTAATGTTCATTCAGGTGAATTCACTTCCCCAGAATATATATATATATATATATATATATATATATATATATATATATATATATATATATATATATATAACGACAGACATACACTCTTCTACCTGTCAGGAGAAAACGAAACTCATTTAACCAAATGATATTCTTCCATTCATTCAATTCCGATGTTCCTATGTCGAACGAATTTGCTTTCACTTATAGAATTGGTTACATGGATACACTAAATGGCCTACAGCTTCCCAACCTCACACACATGTCATGTACAGTGTGTTGTGATGCATTTCTTCCTTCACTTTGATCAAAATTATCTCCAATTTGTGTCACATGATCCTTCCTGTTGACCCGTAGGAAGCCTTTGATCCGTTCTTGCTTAGATAAGTCTTGACCGGTCAATGCCTTGCCAGGGATTAGTGATTATTCCTACCTTGAACCACTGCCGATATGTACTCACCACAATTGAACATGATCCCTCCTTCGCCTCTGCTTATAAGCTACTGACCGTGACATGCGCAGTTGTTACAATACAGACGCTAACATTCTTGCCAAATGTTGCTGGTCACAATATTTTGACTCATCGTTATATGTATTTATTCAGATTACACATGTACAATAAAAGTTTCGAGTTATTTTGCAAGAAATTCATCACACCTGCGTTGGAAGTGCAAAGTTATCCCCCAAATCATCCAAATTCTTCATCCTCTGTTTGGCCTTTGAAGTTAATACGCAAAAAACACTGAAGCAATAGAGGCGTTATTTCTTTAACCACTTGGGCACGAATGTATTTTTTATGCTCGAGTTTGAGTAATTTTCCTTTCACTGGGCAAGATCAAAGATGATTTTCATGAAATTATGCTGAGTTTGCTTTGAAATAAATAAAACGAAACAGAATCCGTACAGAAACTTCTCTCTCTCTCTCTCTCGCTCTCCCTCGCTCTCTCTATCTCTTTCTCTCTCTCTAAATATTTATATATATGTATATATATTAAAGATGACAAACATTTAGTGACGCTTAATTTGATCGACTTTTCCAGATTACGAATAATCCTTCTCAGACAAGGCAGAAACGGACGCACACGTCACAACACGCTTTGCCGACGTCACTACATTCACTAGTTCTACGAAAATCGCCATTCGTCTCTACGTACCTTGATGATGACTTAAGAAAATCGAAAGCTTGGAACATGTTTCTTCCGAAATTAACTTCGGACAATTTCTGACGGAATTTCTTCCTTCTATGAGTAGGATTATTTGTAATTTGAAAAAGTCGATTAATAAAATTAATTGACACAAAATGTAAGGCGTCTTTAATGAGATCTGCTGTAAAGAACATTTGCTTCCTAAATACACAATATATATATATATATATATATATATATATATATATATATATATATGTATGTATGTATGTATGTATGTATAACGATATATAATTTTGTCTAATTTTATATATCAACAAACAATACTTAGAAAAACTATGACAAACCAGAAAGGTTAATTTGTGTCCGATGAAATCCTAACAGATGAAAAGCGTTACAAAAACATTTCCAGTTTGTCATATATATATATATATATATATATATATATATATATATATATATATATATATATATATATATATATATTGATAATATTAGTGGTCAATATATATATATATATAAATTCCCAACAGGATAGAATCCAGGTAGACCTCAATGTCCAGGAGAGAGTAAGAATATAATATAAAAGGCTCAAACACTAATATTCCATAGTTATAATTTATTACATTGCAATCGTAATCACGATGCAAATTATCAGACGTACAAATTCAAAAAGAAATCGGAAAATATAACTCCCGAGTTATATTTTCCGGTTTCTTTTTTAATTTGTAGGTCTGATGAATTGGATCGTGATTACCATTGCAATGTAATAAATTATAACTATGGAATATTAGTGTTTGAGCCTTTATATATATATATATATATATATATATATATATATATATATATATATATATATATATATATTTCTAAAATGTGAATGTGGACAGGAATGTGTCTTTAAATGTTGTGCGATAAAGCTTGTATCCTACCTATATAGCGTAAGTCTCCTTGAGAAAAGAAAAACAAGAGAGAGAAAAAAAAAGTAAGTTTTAATATTAAAATGGAAAAGGAAAAAGGGGGAGAAAGACAGAGATTTCATTATAAATTTTTTAGGGGGAAGAAAAAGACAGATAGACATGGGGAGGGGAAAAGGAAAGAGGGTGCGAGAGGGAAAGAAAGCAATGAAACAAGTCGACGGGGTGTCCCAGAAAAGATGTACGTATCCCTACTAATCATCGAGTGATATTATATATATATATATATATATATATATATATATATATAGAGAGAGAGAGAGAGAGAGAGACAGACAGACAGACAGACAGAAATTATAGTATCTTGTTGGAAAAAAAGAAATATAGATGCTGTATCTAAAATGCGTATAGTTAAGTATAAGTACATAGCTATATGTGTGTATGTGCGTATCTATGCCTGAATAGATAGAGGCAAAGGGACTTGACGGTTTTTCTTATTTGCAAAATTGAGCTGATCAGTTCAAAAGCACAGCTCACACTTTGTTTCATTGAACTAAGAAAGAGCAAATGTTTCATTTAAAGTTCAAGCAAAAGTAATTTTGAGTCGCAATATATTGAGAACTAATCGTTTATTTCTTTATATATTTCTTTTATAATTCAATTGTTTTCAACCACAAAAATGTAACTGGATTCATTAAGCAAATCCATTTTTATTCATTCTTTTTTAATCGACTGCAAACAATATATTTACTGTATTGTTAGTTACAAACACAAGTAATTAGATCGTAAAGAGAACGATATTTAATCTAAAGGAGTAAAAGAGATGAATGAAGCAAGCTTGGAAAGAGAACACCACACGATTTCTCTCTAAATATAGGATATTTGAAAATAGAATAGAGCGAGAGGGAAAAGGGACAGATACTTTTGTTAGATTACTATTACTCGACTGATAAAGAAATGTTGGCAACCTTCCAAAACTCTTTATTGTCTGACGTCACTTTGAACAGCAATTTAATTGGTGCGAGAATTACGACATACACGACAAGAAGCCTATAGCTTTTTAATCTATTTTATTCCCGTTTCTCGCTTTCAAAACACCCTCCTTCTTTTACTTTTCTTTTTATTACTATACATTTCTGTTTCAATTTTTAGATATTTTAATCTCATTATATGTTCATGCATACATATATATATATATATATATATATATATATATATATATATATATATATATATATATATATATGCGTAAATGTGCAAGAAGAATTGAATATTCGTACATTTATTTATATATATATAAACATTCTCCGTTAAGAACGCACACACAGATAAATGCGTAAAAAAAAATTATATCGCGTTCTGTTAAAAACTGACGTGTTGGCAAGTTGCCCTCGGGACATGGTAATACCGAGTCTCTTTTAAAGCTAATAAAACAAATGTAGAAAAAGTTGCATTTTACCCAGATAGATAGATAGATAGATAGATAGATAGATAGATAGATAGATAGATAGATAGATAGATAACGAAGATACTGAGATAGATAGATAGATAGATAGATAGATAGATAGATAGATAGATAGATAGATAGATAGATAACGAAGATACTGAGATAGATAGATAGATAGATAGATAGATAGATAGATAGATAGATAGATAGATAGATAGATAGATAGATAGATAGATAGATAGATAGATAGATTAGTTCTAATATAAAGAACGGAAACAACAAAGACATAAATATATGTATTACTTAAAAAGTAATGCATGATTAGCAATGAAATTTTTACCGAATAAAGATTAGGGTGTAATGCATAAATATTATACAAAGTTACAAAAATTTACATAATAGTTTTTTTTTTAAATAAAGATTAAACGGAACAAAGGAAATAAACTACTGGAAAAATTTAAGGAACGATCTTGTTAATACTTAATTGTGAACAAAATATCAACAAAATTTAATATTTGGTAAACATCCCCTTATTTTCAATGACTTCTCTGCATCGTCGACGACATGATCTAATTAATTTCTTGCAAAAATCAGCAGTAATTCCCTCCCATTCGTCTTTCAGTAACTCCCATAGGTGATCCTGGTTTCTTTTCTGAGCCCTTTCTCCAACTATCTTCCAAACATTTTTTATTGGATTCAGGTCGTGGCTCTGGGCTGGCCACTTCATTAGTGCGATTCCTTCTTCTTCAAATAAAGCCATAACCTTCTGAGCCTTGTGGCAAGGTGCATTGTCCTGCATGAAAATAGGAGATTCATAAAGATTATGGTGTAATCTTGGTACCACATGCTGCTGAAGAAGCTTTTTGTAAATCTCAGCATTGATATTGCCATGTACGCGGAAGATAGGGCCAACTCCTGCAGATGAAATCATTCCCCACACCATCACACTGCCGCCACCAAAGTTAACGGTTTTCTTGACACATTGAGAAGACAGTCTTTCACCTGTTCTACGGCGTAAGTTTTGCCCTCAGAACCAAATATAGTAAACTTAGACTCGTCACTGAAATGAACTGTATCCCATTGTGCGTCAGTCCAAGAAACATGTTCTATCGCATACTCCAGGCGAACCCTTTGGTTTCGATTTGAAATGAGAGGCTTCGAAGCTGGAATACGAGCATACAATCCTGCATTTTTTAACCCGCGAGCAATCGTTTTCCTTGAGATGTTATTATCTGTCTCTTCATTAAGTCTACGGGCAATTGATGTAGCAGTTTCAAAACGGTTTTTGTAGATATTCTAACAATTCTTTGATCTTCTTTTTGCGATGTTTTTGAAGGTCTGCCGGTTTTTGATTTTGCATCTAACGTTTTATCAGTTTTATACCTGCTAATTACACGATGAACGACATTTTAGACCTATGAACAATAGCATAAATTTCTGAAATTGACTTCTTTTTTTTATATTAGGTTGGTGCAAAAATAATGACGTAATAATGTCGTTTTTTTTACGTATTTTTAACGTCAAAAAACGACATTATTGCGTCATTATTTTTGCACCAACCTAATAGTTAGTGATAATGAGTTTTTTCTTCAAAAGAGAGCGTTTTGCATGTAGAATTTGCCATATTGCTTCAAAATAAAGTCCTAATGATAAAAGCTCCATCGAGTTTTTTTAATAATGTAAATTAAAAGTTTATGCAAATTATTAATATCGTACCTTAACTTTTGTCCAGTAGCTTATTTCCTTTGTTCCATTTAATCTTTATTTTAAAAAAAAACTATTATGTATATTTTTGTAACTTTGTATAATATTTATGCATTACACCCTAATCTTTATTCGGTAAAAATTTCATTGCTAATCATCCATTACTTTTTAAGTAATACAAATATTTATGTCTTTGTTGTTTCCGTTCCTTATATTATGGCCGCTACTGTAGATAGATAGATAGATAGATAGATAGATAGATAGATAGATAGATTTAATATACACACTTTACTCTCGTTGGAACTACTATAACCTCTTCCCCCTATATATATATATATATATATATATATATATATATATATATATATATATATATATATAACTACAAATGTCCCATGATTTCTCTCGATTACTCATATCTTCTTAAAGCGTATTTTAACGTAAACAATTGACATCATATATTATAAAATGGACTAAATCCGCTAATTTCTGTTAATACGCTATTTTTACTGATACAAATATTTAAGTAATATACATATATATATATATATATATATATATATATATATATATATTGATAATAATATAACCACAACTTCGATCTAAAGGATCCGACATTATTAAAAATATAACTTATTTCGACGAAAGGTTATTAATTGTGTCGCTATCTTTGCCAAAAATCTGCACCCCGGATTTTTTTCAAATATCCTCTTTCCTGAAAGATATACTCTTTTCTCAAGTTGACATACATTACCACAAAAATTTAAAGAAAAGGGTTAAATCAAAACCTTCTATTATTTAAAATAAATAAATACTTGAATCATTTATCAAATTAAAATAATATAATAAATAATATTTATATTAATAAAAATTTTTCTTTACTTGGAATTAAATTGATAAAGATCATCATAGAACGAAATGCGTTGGTAAAGAATAGTTTTCCTATTCTCTTTATTCATATATATATATATATATATATATATATCGTCGTTGGTTGAATCTATAATATGAATCTATTTTCGAGGTGTAAGATGAATTTTGGTTGTCCTTGATAAATATTGCGTCATCCGTGACTGCATCAGATTTTTACCGCGCCCAGACACTATTGTCTCGACCGTCGATTAGTTGTCCTACGCCCATTACCTGTGATGGACGTTACTCCAAAGAAGCGTACGAAAATTGTAGCGCTTCAGGAACACACTGGCAAGCCTTTCCAGTGAGCAAATTAAAGTACTATAGACTGGCCCGGAAACTCTCCTGATTTAAATCCAATCCAAAAACTGGGGTCACTCTGCAAGTAACGACTTCATAGAATGGATATACGAACTACTAACATGTGCACCGGGTCATGTTTCATTGGGAAAATACGAAAGAAGAGTCAATAATAACAGAATTGTTCGTTTTGTTTCAATTAATTTGCTAAAGGGTGTATATATATATATATATATATATATATATATATATATATATATATATATATATTGCGTATTTGGCCAGCAATCCCATTTTTATACAAGTTTCAATAACCAATATGAGATTGCAATAAAAACCAATAACTCGTGGAATGTGAGCTCTCAGAAGAAGATTTGTTTGAATATGTGGAATATTATATATATATATATATATATATATATATATATATATATATATATATATATATATATATAGCTTTCATACTCAGAATCTTGATCTACACCGGTTGTTATTAATGATATTATTACTGATATGTACGTTTCGAGTATGGAGAAGAAGCTCGCAGATCGAAATTCATCGTAGCCCCAACGCCAGACGTCCTTTCCCTAAATAGGGTATTCAAACCACGCTCTGTCAGGCTGGTATCTGTGGACAAACTGGCAGCGGCCCCCTTTAGCAAAAAAAAAAAAAAAAAAAGTGGTTTCCCTGATGACAAAAAGGTTGCCGGTTCGATTTCTATCAGAGTCATAATTTTTCATTAGTAGTACTACTCGATTTAGGGCGTTTGTTATTAATTTCACTGTTAAAGAAAAAAAAGGTGTGTGTATGTGTATATATATATATATATATATATATATATATATATATATATATATATATATATATATATATATATATATATATATATATATATATATATATGAAGAAGAACTTTTCTTTATCGACGCGTTTGTCAAATGTAAGGATTTTATTTTGCAACAAATTAAGAAATATTGTTAAATTTTCATTTTTTTTAAATTTAAGAATGCTCCTAAATATTTTTCGGGCTAACTGTGAAGGTCAAGTTAAATTATGGAGGATGCTAAGTGATCTAATTAGATAGATAGATAGATAGATAGATAGATAGATAGATAGATAGATAGATAGATAATGAAACAGACAGAGAGAAATAGAGACTGAGAAAGAAAGTTGTTGGAAAGTTACCTTTATAAATGCGTAGTATTTTCATATCTGCTTCATGATGTTTTCATAAAAAAATAATAGAAAATCAATTTGATTCCATCGCCAATCGTCGTCTGAAATTCCTTCTATTCTTCTCTCAATTCCTGTTTACGCATAAGTAGAGATTGAACGACTTTCCCACCTGGCGATACGCATCTTGAATTGGACACTTAGGTGCTCATAAAAGCTCCAAACACTGGCGAATCGGTTAAAGCAAACATTATCGTTATAGTTCCAATGATTAATCACTTTTCATTACAATTTCCCTATGGTTCTTGGTTCTCTTCGTCCTGGGGTGGTCCACCGGAGATAAACAAGCACCACGAAATAGCTCAATGTTCAGAGCATTGGACTGGAGGCAAAGTAAAGTTTTCTCTGTGGTTTGACTCTGAATAATAATAATAATAATAAGAAGAAGAAGAAGAAGAAGAAGAACAACAACAACAACAACAACAACAAGAACAAGAACAAGAACAAGAACAAGAACAAGAAGCAGAAGAAGAAGAAGATAATGGTGAAATGGGCATACTGGAGAATGTAGAATATTCTTATGCGGGGGTCATGGCAAATTTGAGAGATATATTTTTCGTCAGTTGATATCTACATGGGTCACACAAATCATTTGCTATTCCTTGAAAAATCCATTAAAACGACATTGTTTTTTGTAATAATCAGTGGCAAGTATCTTTGGTCTTATCTCCACCAAACAATTATACAAATTAGACACGGAGAATAAACACAAGTGGTTAAGGCATTTGACGTGAATCAAAAGGAATCGATGTTATTGGGGTTGTTTCTTTATTAATCGTGTTTGCTTTGAATACAAAAGCATTAAGGTGGTGTAAAACATATATTAGGATCTTTAACATTGGATAGTATTCACCGAACTAACAACATTAACAAAAAATCGGCATTGTGCTCAGTCTGGAAGTTTTATTCAATTAAACCTGTACGCATCTAGAAATTAATGCTTTCTATAGTAAAATAGAACCTCTTCAAGTCTAGGGTTAAGGTTACATATCCTACATATTCACATAAACTGCATTTCTCACCTCCTCCTCCTCTTATATATATATATATATATATATATATATATTATGATTCTTGATTCCTTGCGGAACATAGGGCTGCAACAACACCTCTCCAACGGATGCGGTTCCGAGTGATCCTCTTCAGTTCGACCCATGTCGTGCCGGCTGCCTTCACCTCTGCGTCAACGCTTCTGCGCCAAGTCTGTCTTTCACTTTTTGCTTCCCTTGTAGATTTCAGTCAAGGGCCTATCCGGTGACACTAGAAGCAGGCTTTCAGAGCGTGTGGCTGATCTATCCCCATTTTCCTTTCTTGATGTCGTTCTCGATTGGGGCTTGTCTGGTCCTGTCTCACGGTTGGTCGTTGAAGACAACTTCCGATCACCTGATATTGTCGATGTTCCTGAGACATCGGTTGGTAAATGCCTGAAGTTTGTGGCCTCCTCCTCTTCTGCACATGCAACATCATCATTCAGTCACCCTCTACCTTGCGTGGGTCTTGGTCCTTGTATTAGGTGAATATTAGCAAAAAAAAAAAAAATGAACTCTCTAGCTATGGATAGCACTAGACAATGGCAAAGCAAGGGTGGTCCTTCTAGACATATCGCGAATAATGTTTACTTGCTGATAATTAGTTTTTTCCGTGTTCATGGTATTTATTCTTCTGATCGATTATGCTCTAAATAATTTTTGCAGCTGGGGAGGGGAGGTGGTGGTTCTTGTTTTTCTGATTTTCACATTTCTCTATTTCGTAAGGTAGGGAAAACTTCAGAACATTCCCGCCATTTTAATACCACATATTATAGTACGTATCTCTTCTAATTAAAAATATCTGTAGCTATATCATGGAACCGGATAAAGTCATGCACGAATTTCAATCTCAGTGAGGAAATTACCGTAAATTAAAACGTATGATTTTATTTAGTAAGAACGCTTTTGAGACAGAAAAAAAGACTGCTATCGTGCCCGATTTTTTAATCATTTCAACCCGAGCAAGGCGGGAATGCCAGTAGTACGCAGAGGGTTACAGAGAGTGAAAGTGAGAGAAAAAGACTGAGTATAGGGAGGATTGAGGAAAGGACAAAAGATGAACGAGATTCAAGAAGATGGAAGATAGTGATTGACATTGCATTTAAATTTTTGAAGATTATAGTTATCAGGGAAGCAAGTAAACAGGAGGTAGTTCCACGGGTGGGAAGTGCGAGAAAAGAAAATGGCGGTTTCATTAAGCTATTTCAACAGTGAAAGGGTGGGACCTTGTTACCAATCTAGTAGCAGCTTAAATTCATATAGTCGGGTCACCAGGAGGAAAAGCTTATCAAAGTTGTTGCCTCTGAAAAATATGAAAATACTTGTAGAAAAGACAGAGAGAAGCCACGTCACGTCGGTGAGAAAGTGACTGCAGTTATGATGTCTGGTCAGGATCGATTACATTAGAGATTCTTCTTTGAATATTGTCAAGAACCTCAAGATAAATAGCAATCGGAGATATGGCCGCAGTATTCAATGATGGTAGACTTGCAAATCTGCAAGATGGACTCTGAAGAGAAAGATTTTCTGTCATGGCACAATAACACAACTTTCCTTGCAGTAGATGCAGCTATTGACTCCATATAGTCGTTCCACTTCAAGTCAGTGGGAGACTAAAATGTCCAGAGTGGAATTTCGTATTGCAAGCTACAAAGCAACTATGTTAATGGTAACATTAGCCGTTTCCCTACAAGGAAACATTTGGCATTCATTGACCGAGAAGCCATTACTGCTGTCTGTTGAAATGTATAAAAAATAGAAAAATAGGTTTCTCAAGTCCAGTTATAGGTCTTTCTAGTGTGGAGGGGGGTTTCCTTCTTAACCTTTTATTTGAAGTGATATGGAATGTTAACATCTTGGTTATATAATTATTTTCTATTCTAGTTACCTGCGCTAACCATTTTAGCCAGTTTTTACTTTTTTTTTTTTTTTTTTTTGAATTCTTTAGCACCAATCATGTTCAAAGAAGGGTGACTTTTGCCAAGACCCTCAAGCTTTACTTACTCAAAGCCTTTTTTTACCATGATGTGCAAATTATTTAATTATCAAGCCAACGAAATATTCATATTGATATTGTAATAATTCTGTTTCTAATTTCAGCTCAAATCAAGCAGATTGCCAGAATCCTGAAGAACCAATGAGTATCGAAAATCATTGAAAATACAAATCAAATGAATATGAAATTGTCAGGCGTTCTGAAGACGTTTAGTAAACTGAAATATAACTAACCCAAGAGTATTCGGTGAGAATCGAACTCACTACAAACGAAATGAACTGCAGTTTGGCAGGCGCTCTGTGTATGCATTCATATGGGCAAGGTTAAAGGAAAGCGAACGCGTCGGCCCGTGGAGCGTTCCTCGTAATCCTGAGCCATATTTTAGCATTTAGAGAAATCATGCACGTCAAATGAAACTGGCCTCATCAAAATATCTCTATGTTCCTATTTCTTCAACCGCCAGAGATGTAAATTGATATTTAATAAAGTAGGTTTAGCCAGGTAAACATTTACAATCTAGGAGTACCACTTGAAAATAGAACTTAATTATAATAGCTTTTATAGTCATGAAGCTACCTCACTAAACACTACAAGACAGTAAATGCATTTAGGCAAGTACAGACTGAGGGGAAGGAAGATTAGACATAGATAAATATATCATATATATATATATACTAAATTAAAATACTATAAATAAAAAATCTTTTTTAAAAATTAGCATACGTTTCCCTTGCATAGTGGTGAAAAATATTTTGAATTTCTAACACATCTATAAATATGCAACCCCTGAAGATATAATTCATAATTCACGTTTCCAATGATACAGAGAAATCCATTTGTCTGGATGGATGAATTTCTCTGTATCCTTGGAAACGTGAATTATGAATTTTTGCAGAGCGTTTAAAACCCAGTAATTTTAAAAATAAGTTACTCCAAAATTTGCTTGAGGATGAAATGGAACTAATGTCTTTAATTTAATTACAAAATCAAACTCGAAGCTTTTAGCTTCCGTTTTTGAAACATGATTAGAACTGTGTAGCGAAAAAACAAATTTAAATCAGTTATATATATATATATATATATATATATATATATATATATATATATATATATATATATATAAAGACAAAAGGAAACCTTATCTTAGCCGACGGGTGCGTTTCGTCCTTTGAGGGACTTTATCAAGGCAGTGAACGAAACTCATCGTCTAAGATATGTTTACCTTTTGACATTATTAATATTATATATTATCCTTTTACAGATATACTCTATCTAAAAATATATATATATATATATATATATATATATATATATATATATATATATATATATATATTAGGACCTGGAATAAGTTCTCAATGATTTTTCATGAAAACTAATGTTTTATTTACAATAATCAGTTAGAAACATGTCACTGAAAGTATTGTCCATCACTAGTCACTAAATTTTCCCATTTTTCTGGCAGCATTTGAATTTCACGTCGGAAAAACGACACGTCTTTTGAGGTTAACCACGTGTCGGCTCATATTTTGGCATCTTCATAAGAATGAAAGTGCTGATCAGCCAGACCATGTACCATCGATCGGAACTAGTGATAATCGGACGGGGCAATGTCTGGTGAGTACGGCGAGTAGGGTAGGACTTCCCATTTAAGCGTTTCCAAGTAGGTTTTCACCCGTTTTGAAACATGTGGCCTAGCGTTGTCACTTTGCAAAATCACTTTGTCGTGTTTCTGCTCGTATATCGCTCATTTTTCTTCAATACTTGGCTCAAATGCATCAATTGTAGTCGATAGCGATCTCCTGTGATGTTTTCGGTCGGTTTGGGCAGCTCATAATAAACTACACCCAGCTGATCCCACCAAATGTAGGGCAGATGCTTCGAACCATGGATATTCGGCTTTGCCGCCGATGTTGATGCATGGCCAGGTTTACTCCACGATCCTCTACGCTTAGGGTTATCGTAGTGTATCCACTTTTCATCGCCGGTCATGATACGATTTAAAAAAAAACTTTCCTTTTCTGTCGTTGAAGCAACTGTTCACACGTGACAAGACGCCGTTCGACGTCTCTCGGCTTCAATTCGTACGGCACCCAACTTTTGAATCATTCCTAATGCTTTCAAACGTTTCGGAACTATTGTGTGATCAACTCCTAATGTTTCTACAAGTTCAGCTTGCACCTGACATGAGTCTTCATGAAGTAATGCCTCCAATTCGTCGTCTTCAAACTTTTTCGATACGCCAGAGCGTTCCTTATCTTCAACATCAAAATCATTATTTTTGATGCGTTTAAACCAATCTCTGTATGTTGTTTCTGACAGGATATGGTCGCCGTAAGTCTCAGCAAGAATTCTGTGTGCTTCAACTGCAAATTTCTTTTGAATAAAGTAGTGCAGTAACCCCCACCCCGTAAATACACTTTCTTTGGCACGAAATCTGACATGTTTAACGCTATGAAAAACAAAGTAGTTTACACTTCGGCGAAATACACTGAATTTCAAGCTTGCTTATAGTACTTCCTTATGTTGGTAATGAACGATAATACTTAGGACACAAACAACACATATAAGATTCGCCAGCAGCGTGTAGAAGTAGTAGTAAACTGCGAGAAGTGAGTCAAGTGAATTTCACAATGAATCCCCAACTGCAGGATATCTACCAACCGCCCCACGCGGCCAGATGTAGCACAAGGCCGAACTCAATGTGGAGTATCCGAGCCCGCAAGCTCGGCTAAAAATTCCCCGTAGACCCCGCATAAAACGGGTTTGGGTAGCTGTTTCCCAAGATGTGACTCTGCCCTTCGACATAGCCTCGTCTGAGGATGCTCTCTGCCCGGAGGCAGAGAGTTTAACCAGCACAACCGGAAACAAACGAATCTCCGACTGAAGATCAACATACAATATTTACTACTGTATTTATGTGAATGGGGACATACGCATCATCGTCCGTAGGTATATTATAACAAAAAGATTATTACCATCAATAAATTTTTGAAGAAAAAATTATTACCAGCAATACATTTTCGAAAAAAATTATTAACGGCACTATATTCTTTGGAATTAAAATATTAGCAGCAATACATTTTTGGAAAAAATATTACCAGCAATAAAGATTTTTTCGGCAATAAATAACCCATTGAGGTTGATATGCCGTAAACCGAACCAAACCAAACTTATTGTCAGACCAAATACTTTCCCTGTAGAGGGAAACCTGTTTACGACTTTTATGCTTCAAATAATTAGCTACGAGAGCTGCATTATCTGCAAACAATATGTCTAAAAGCGTTTCCATCCTAGTAAGTGTACTTGCCTTTAATCTTTGATGATTAAAAAAGCCTAATAATTGTTCTAAATACAAACAAAACGACATTACTATAATTACCGAAGGCATCATCCAACATCAGAGAAACATAAATAGCAAATAAAACAGGAGCCATTTTTAACATGAAAAGGATCCGATGAACTGATTTAAACTGAACTGAAGCTTGCGTTTTTTCATAGAAGGATATTACGACATTTAGCATCACAATTTTTATCAGCACTAACCACAAAACATTGCTATTAAAAGCCTTAGTTAAGTCAACAAAAACCAAAAAGAATTCATTGCAGTTTTTTCGCACATTCTCTACAACCTGTCGCAGACAATATATCATGTCTATGGTCCCTCTTCCAGCCCTAAAACCACACTGGAATTCAGGATAAGCAAGATCTACAAGGCGAGTCATTATTCTATTGAGAAAGACTCGATCAAATATCTTGCCTGTCACAAAGAGAAATAATATACCACGACGACTGCTATGAAGAAGGCATACAAAATATACAACCGCAAAAGAGATAATAACACTATTAATAACAATGACAATAAATTAGATAAAAACAAACACATAATACTATCAAGTAATTCCATAATATCCAATATTCAAAACAATTTATCCAATTTAACGTCAAAATAATTACAACCACATCCCAAACTGTGATCAAAACCAAAAATATCCATAACAATAATAATTCTGAAGCAGAACTGCGCCTCACCATACATTAGAGAAACATGCAGAAATTTAAAAAACATATCTATGAACACAAAAGGGATCTTATACACAACAATGCATCAAATGCATTAGTTATATATAGAAATAAATTCAACCACAACTTTTATCTAAAGAATGCCTCACTTATTAAAAGAGTAACTAACATAAATAGAAAATTCTCGAGGGCCGCTATCCAATGTTAACAAAATATAAATCTGTGCCCCGATTTTCTTTGTAATAACTCCATTCCTGGAAAAATTATTATATTCTCAAGCCAACGTACATATTTATAAAAATGTTAAAAATGAAAAGAGAATGGTTAAACTAATAACATCATACTATGTAAAATATATAATACATCAATTAAAATCAAACTAAAACAATTTAAATATTAATTTGTATTAAAAATATTTCAAGAACATCATTTACACACTTTCGTATTGCATTTGCCTTGACCGGCAGAGGACGAAACGAATCGGTTAAGATACGTTTTTCTTTTGTTTATTCATATTATCCTTTTACAGATATACTCTATCTGGAATTTTTGCACACGCACACACATGTATACACCTGTTCGCGTCTGTCTACCACTTTTATCTCTGTCTGTCTGTCTGTCTGTCTGTCTCTCTCTCTCTCTCTCTCTCTCTCTATATATATATATATATATATATATATATATATATATATATATATATATCTACTCGTTCGTGTCTGTATGTCTATCTATTACGGTTATCTGCATTAAGCTATCTATCTATCTATCTCTTTCTCTCTCTCTCTCTCTCTCTCTCTCTCTCTATATATATATATATATATATATATATATATATATATATATATACGCCTGTTCGTGTCTGTCTATCATATCACTGTTAGCATATCCATTAATATATACATGTATGTATGTATTACTGTCATCTCTATTTCATTTTGTTCAAATCTATCTCACGCTGTTCCTATATCTCATTTGCTCTCTCTCTCCACACTCACCCCCCATATATATATATATATATATATATATATATATATATATATATATATATATATATATATATATGGGTGGGGTATGTATATCAGTCTGTTCATATCTATTTAGTTTTGTAGTGTGCTGGATCACCTTGAGCGAGATATAATTAGTAAATGTTACGACAGTAAAAAAAAAATGGATTTCTGGAAAGCCTTGAATATGGGATTAAAGATCTTTAAGAATTTTAAAATTTGTTTGACAAAACATGAAGATTGTCGGGTGAGCTTAGTTCTCCCAACACTAACCGTCGCAGCTAAACCCCGCCACGCCGCGTACACTGAGATGAACCCACCCTCGTTCCCTTCGTATGCCATTGGTAAGAAATAAGTTCTACTTGGATAATTGCTTCCCATGAACTGTTGATTTCTGGAACGGAATCCCACGGTGGGTGAGGGATGCTTTCCCAACCACTACGACCTTAACATCTTCAAATCTAGGCTTAACCGATTATCTTTCCAGCATATCTGCATAAAATTCATCCCTTACTCCTTACTGCTCGCACAATAACCGTTTTTAGTAATCATCTATCTTGGGTGACTCTTGGGCCTAACATAAGGTGAACATTATTAAAGAAAAAAATGCGACCTAAAAGTCGTACATTATACTTTTTTATTTTTTTTACCTGAAAATGGAGATTTTTTTCATTTGTTTGTCCAAAGACAGTATTGGCCTTTTTTTTTTCTTTTTTTTTTTTTTTTTTTTTTGTCAATAATATTTATCCCAATGTTAGTTGCTGATTGTTGTAACCTAGAAAAGGTTACTAAATGAAGAATAACCAAAATGGAGGTTGGAAATGAAATGTTAATCTTTATAACATCAGCAAAATACGATGCTCGCCAGCGGCGTGAAATAGGTAACCCACTGGTAGTGGTGGACTACTTAGCATATTACCCCCACTTACAATAGTGTCCAACGTATGTATGAGGATTGAGACATACCCATTAGTGTGCATAGGTTCGGTATATAACACTGATACAGGTATACAATACGTTATCCGAAATCCTTGGGATCAGTTATGTTTCGGTTTTCCGGTTTTTTCGCTTATCAGAAATTCAGACAATATTGCTGCAAAAAAGTATGAGGGATAAAAAAACTACAAATATTATTACAGTTTATTTATAGAGTAATATACTGATAAATGAAATAGAAGGATAATTATGACCATAAGTAATGAATAAATGAACAGCATTAAACGATAAACTAAAAATATATGTTGCGCTCTCGTATCTCTTCTGTTTCTTTAAACCATACACAGTGGTTGTTCCGACATGATATTCCTCAGTCAGACACTGCACAAGAACACCGCGATAAAAAAAAAACACTTCTGCAAAAGGAGTTTACTTTTTGTGTTATTGATGACGAGAGATGCTTCCTTTTCTTTTTCTCAATGTTTTACCCACAAGGAGGGGGGTATCTGCAGCTCTTTTTGACATTTACATTGTACACATTCACAAAAAATACGAATAGAAAAACAATCAGCGAACAGTTTACATCTACTCAATACGAACACTTGACAACTGACGTTTGGCGGGCCTAGGCTGCTCAGCCAGGCTGTGGGAGTGGTCTGCGAAGTCGTGCCGATCATGACACCTGTTGCCACGTCATACCTAAGTGGTGCATGTCAAGTAGGTAACCTTTTTTCGCGCCAAACCCCATACTAAAAATATTCGGTTTTCAGAGGTTTTGGGATTTCCGATATAGGATTTCCAACTTTGTCTTTTAATAAAAATAAAACTGATTCAGGTGATTATAAGTCACGTTAATTTGGTAAGCATTATATGTTTCTTCTTTCAGTTATGTGAAAACATTAAACCTGACATAGAGGCTTCAGTCACTTTCCCTCCACCCCCGACGTTGCTTTCCTGTATCTTTTCTATAAATAGTTTCATAGTAATTGTTTGGTAATTTCTTTGGTACCTAGACTCTACGAATTTAAGCGCAGTGATAGATTGGCGGTAAGGTCTCATCATTTTACAGTTGAAATGGCAAGATGTAACCGTAAGTTCTCTTTTAATAATTTCTTCTCTTTCACTTTTCTCTTGTGGAACTCTCTCCCGGCTTTTTGCTTTCCAATTAACTTTGATCTTCAAAAATTTAAATGCGATGCCAATCGAACTTTCTGTCTTCTTAATTCCTGTTCTTTTATTATTTTATCTCTTTAATAATATTTTTTCTCATATTCTCTAACACTCAGTAACTTTTTGTCTCTTAGTGGCTTTATTGCCTTGATTGGGGTGAAATGATTAAAAAACAGTCAGTGTTTAGTGACAAAAATAATCACCGATGAATCGACATTGAAAGTTTTATAGTAACTCTATCTTCTCTGTTTCTTTTTTTTATATTCTCTTCTTTTGCTTTTGTTTTATTGTTGTTAGTTTTTTGTGGGTGGTTCTATGCAAAGCTGCTAACACACAAGAATTAAATTATAGAGTGGACAAAGTTTCCCCTTCCTTTCTTTTTATAATGGACATATTTAGAGTCACATGACCATATAGTTGTTGATGCTCTTAAAAATTATAGCTTTTTTTTTTTTTTTTTTTTTTTTGCATTTCATTAAAAAAAAAAACTTTGGCAAATAATTTGCTTATTGTAAAAATATTTTAGTCTTTTATACACATCTTTGTTGTTTTCATGGCGACTTTTCTGCCCATCAATATCTGCCTATATTTCTGAGATGAGGTGTTCTGTATACTATTAAGTTCTCCACTGCCTTAACTAAGTATTGAACTCACACTGTCACTGGATCTAACCAACGCCTTTATCCACTGTGCCATGTGTCCTTAAGTGACAGTGAATTCAATACCTGGTTAAGGCAGTGGAGGACTTGGGGAGGTGAATTAACAAGAGATAACTGATAACTGACATCCATTAGACATGGCACGTAGAACTAGAACAGTCTACCCTAGGGAGCGAAATAAAGTGTTCATTTCGACATTCCAGCCACCTGAAGAAGGCCAGAGCGTACAACGGCCGAAACGTTGTGATAAATATGGCAACAAAGATGAGGACAATAGTCCGAATAATGTAAATAGTGTTTTCTACCCATATATTCTTGGGCCTTTCACAAGTATATTATTGCGTCAAGTGTTTCTTAAGTAGATTTAATCACTTCAGTACAAAAAACACAATTCACAGCTCACCAATACAAAGATCAAAACCTTGTGTTAGACTGCAAAAACTAGCCATGTAAATTAAAAAAAAAACATTTAACGTGTATGGAAGCTCTTAAGAGTCAAATATGCTTTTCCGAGCATTAGTGAGCAAAACGCAAAACATATTTCCTTATAGCACGATACATTTCAATTTTCCTAACGATCCGGGGATATCAATCACTATTTGTAGCAATTTTGAATATTTACAGGACTGAGAGGCAAGCCCTATGCCCAAAATGAGCTATCCTACAGAACTAATGATTTCTAACAGCCTTATCATTTACTCATAAATGAAGGGAGAAGAAGGTTCATGCCACAGCCGGAGTTTGAATTCGATTCGCTGATTCCATTATCATTACTTTAAAATCTTCAAATTTCAAAGATTAACCATTATGCCATCGTACCTCCGCTACTGACATAAAAATATAAACTCAGTTTGCTGATGTAATTTTTTGTAACAAAGCTTTGGGGAAGCACTAGAAACATACCAACCGAATATTAATCTGAACAAATTTGCGCAATAATGGGAAAACTTAATCTCAGATATTTAGACTATATTTACCTCGAATTAATATTCTTCAGAAAACTTTTTTGTTGTCTTCACTCATAGAATTCTGTCACTTGTAGAAAAGTTACCATTATATATATATATATAAGTGGACATTGAAGTCAACACCCAGAAGCGGCACACTGTTTCATGCTAAACGCAATCGTCAGGTCATGTTTACGTTTCGGATCAGAAATTAATTATCAAAAAAGGTCGTTGAATATGTATTAGCAATTATAACATTTCCGAAACCCAAAAAATCTTTTAAACCAAAAATCTAAAATAAAAAACAACCCACTATTACCCTTTAGACACACGCCCCTACCCTCCATGGTCATTTTGAAATTATCGCCCAACGAGACCGCCATGTCGAAACCGTAGTCGCGTATTTTAATTGATCTCCTGATTTTTAAATTATATATATATATATATATATATATATATATAACCATAAGTCATACAAACAGAGAAAATCTGACATTCTCTTTCTCGGCTTTAGATCATTAGAATTTGTTAATCTCATGCAAGTTCTTTTAATCCGTCTGATTCACAACGTAACGTAAACATGACTTGGCGTTTGCGTTTAGCATGATTCACAAAATCAAACCATTAAACCTTTCTATTCATGTTTTTTATGTTCACCTTAGACAAGGCTCAAGAGCCACTCAAGGTAGAGAATCATTTAAGGGGTTGTTGTATGAGAAGTAAAAGTAAGAGGTAAAAAGTGTAGTTTATGAAGACATGTAGGAAAGATAACGCTTAACCGTAGACTTGAAGATATTAATATTGTAGTCGTTAGGAAAGTATCCTCGTGGGAGGTGGTTCTCTAAAGTAATCTAAAGAAACTGACAAAGAGAATGGGGATGCTTCGATCCAGTATACGTGGTGTTGCAAGTCTTAGTTGTGAAGATTCGAAGTTGTGAAACTAAGAAATGTAGCTCGTCAGATCATTTTCTATGGAGATTGTGACGTTTCTTCTGTGGGAAAGAGGTTGTAGGATGGAAAATAATTCCCTGCCTACAAGAGCGCGTAGACGATTTGAGAATCAAAACTGGAAAAATGGAGAATTTGGCAGATCCATCCCTGGTATAGAAGCAATACTCCATTCTCATTCTTGTCTGGTTCTTGCAAGAGCATAGCAGGAGGGGACAAATTCTTACTAGAGCGGTACAAGTATTCGACCATTTTCCTGACATTTTTAACTATGGATCATATACATGAGTTTCACTTGAGGCCTAGGGTGGAGTTCAAGGCAAGAGACTTCCTTGAGAAAACACCCAAAAATGCAAGTGATGAGGGAACGTTACGAGTTTGGTGTTTGACTCCCCATCACACACATACGCACCAATTGAGCTATTAAAGCTCGGTCAGATGAGAGATCAGCTGTCAGGCCCTGGTCATTACATTTTTGGAGGTGCAGCCATATCATCTCCATGTATATATTCACTAAAGATTGGAGTATACTCTTAGGCAGATAGTTAATATTAAACAGAAAGGTGAGTAAAACCGAGAAGCAAGCCTTGTGGTGACGTCTAAATTCTAAGAAAATTCTCTAAATAACCCCAGTTATTTGTTACGTAATAATACTGCACGGACATTTTTAAACATTAAGAAACTTTGTTTAAATGGATCTAAAGAGTTGTGTTTAGTGAAGGTCTCAGGAAACAATTAATATAAAGAAAAATGCAAATGTACAATCGTTGGCTCGAAAAGGTTAAACCGGTTATTCTTATGTAGTTTTCTCGTTTGCTACTGTTGCTGGTGGGAATATTCAAATAATTCTCATCCGAGCATATGCTAAAAATTCAAGTGGCATTCAAACTACAACGCTCACTGATTGGCTAGACGAGAGACGCATGGTTTGAACAAAAATAAATAACTTTAAACAAAACTTTAAAATTTTGCTGAAGAAAAATAATCTTATTCGTTATGAACATGCCAAAATGAAAGATAGAAATGTCTTGAAACAGTTGTTCTTTTTTCTTTTCCTTTTTATTCACAAATTTTTGTTGTCCTTGTAAATGCAAACAAGTTTTTCCTTATCACCATCAGCATCATCACTCCGTGTGTTCATAGGGTCACTGTGCATCTAAGCACTTGACCGACTCCTTCCACACGTCTCGATATCTATTCATTCATGCGTAGCGTGTCTTGGATAAAGTAAACTTGGAGGAGCTCATGCGCTCACCAGGTCAGACTACAGTCGATGTCCTCCAACTTGAATGCTCGCCTTGGTCAGAGAAAGTAACCGTTGATTGTATCCAGGGAACCCTCGGCCTTAGTCGTTGACTTCAGTCTAGGAAGACTTTCGTTCAGCGATGTCGTATCATCACCGTACTGGTTGCATACTTATAGATGGAACACTGTCAACCCTATTGTGTTAGATACCTGTTGACCCACAAAAAGATTCATCCGTCTTTCGAACGCTTTTATTTTGAATTCTTCTCTGTGTCTAGCCACTCTTCTAAGCAGAAAAGCCTGGCAGGGAAATCGGTTTAGTTGCCAATGAACCGACCATGTCGCAACTATGACTATATTATGACTATGTTATTATGCAACCCGGTACGGGTTGCATAATAACATAGTCATAACATAATAATAACATTAGCATTCGTAAAGTGACATGACATTGTTTTCCTTATATACTACATTACTTATTCTAAATGTATCTATTCAGTTCAATCTCTTCATCTCTATCGTTATACGCATAACTTTTCAGCTGTTGTACTCTCTGGCCCTGTTCTTGTTTCGTAGCTATGTAAGAATTTCGAACCTAATTCTTTATTCAATCCGCAGGAGTAGATTGTTTTCAGTCTGCTGAATATTAAGGGACATAACTCGCTTAAGTTAATTCTTACGAGTTGAACGCTTTTTCTGCTGAATCAAGTTCGAATAGATTCATATATAATCAAATTATCTCAGAAATTCAAACAAAAAATATTTACTTACTCAGAAAGAAAGAAAATAATGTCTGTCTTGAAATATATAGTAATGGAATTTGTAAGAAAAAGTTTCTAGATTTTCTTTTTTGTAAATTACAAAGTTCAGACAAAATTATTCACGCCATTTTGTCTCAAAATTGCTAACATTACAGTGCTCGAAATTCGACAAAAACATTAACGCCATTTTATTTAAAAATTGGAAACTGAAGAAAAAATAACTTTCCTTCGATGAAGACTTATTTATATTAAAATGATGAGATCATCGTCCATTTTAAGCCCTTTTAACTCTGTATTCTTGTATTACCTGATTTTTGAAAGTTTTAGCCAGAACCGATTAATTTCGTGAAATCTGTGATTAAATATTTTTTTTTACTCAAGGAAAGAAAAGTTTTCCAAATTTGTAACACATACATACATAAATCCGGAGCTTAAGCATTTATTTTTATCATTATTATTCAACATATTTTCATCCTTTTTCCGTGCAATTAATTCAGGAGTGAATATAAATCATGTTGATCAGAAATTATAAGAAAAACTCAAATAAAAAATCAACTTTTAACAAAGTATTAGACTAATGACTTATTGATCAACCCTCATAAATAAACTCTTCCTCCATCGCTTCTCTCTCTCTCTCTCTCTCTCTCTCTCTCTCTCTCTCTCTATATATATATATATATATATATATATATATATATATATATATATATATATATATATATATCCCTCTGATATAAATAGTTGTTCCACTGTATTTATACATTTGCTATATCAATTTTCCAAATATTCAATGTTGTTTGGATACAGATTGGTTTTGGCTTCACATAAATTAGTCCTTCTCGAAAATTAAAAGAAACGATCGATTCCGAGGAGAAAAATTTCCTGGCACGGCACCAATTTTCCTCTCGGTGGACGATGCAATTGACTCAATGAATTTGTCCCATCTCAGGTCAGCAGTCAACGTGAGACCGAGCAGACGCAGAGAGTTGCTCTCAAGAAGTTGACTATCAGACATTCTAATGGGGGGCAGGGAAGGATCTCTATGGGGATTAATAGAGAATAATTTAGTTTTTGAGGCGTTAAAGTTGACCAGCCAGTTCTTGCCCCAGTTAACAGCCGATTGGAGGCCCATTTCAAGACGAGCGGCCAGGTTAGTTTTGTCAGCGACACTAGATTTGTTTTTGAGGCAGGAGTAAATTGTAGTATCATTCGCGTAGATGCCACCTTGGGAATCTATGGAGTCAGGAAGGTCGTTGATGAAAATAAGGAATAGAGTGGGGCCAAGGATGGAGCCTTGAGGAACACCTGCGTTCGTGGGATAGGAACTGGAGGAGAATCCGTTGAGAACGACCTTCAATTCACGGTTTGACAGGAATGATTGTATTAGGTCAAACAATCGACCTGTAATACCATAACCCTGGAGCTTGCGAAGAAGGCCGGCGTGCCAAACCCTATCAAACGCTTTCGAGATGTCTAGGGCTATGACACGAACCTCACCGTTATTTTGAAGGGCTTGGTAGACGGTTTCAGTGATGGCCGTAAGCACATCAGCTGTAGATCGGGCGTAGCGGAAATCATATTGCTTGTCTGAGAGCAGGTCGTGTGAGGTAAAGTGGTTAACCACTTCGGCGTTGATTAGGGCTTCGAAGACTTTGCCGAAGAGAGGAAGGAGACTAACAGGACGGTAATTAGAGGGGTCAGAGGGGTCTCCAGAGTTCTTAAAGACAGGAACAATGGATGAGGACTTCCAGCAGTCAGGAAAACAGGATTCCTTGAGGCAGTAATTATATAGTTTAGAGAGGGCGGGCGCTAGCTCAGGCGCGCATTTCTTCAAGACAATGGCTGGTATGCCATCGCCACCACTAGCCTTGTGGGGGTCTAAATTGGAGATAATGCCCAATACCAATGACGGGGTTATGTGCAACCCGCTCAATAGGGCCTCAGTTCTTAGAGGGAAGTCTGGTATGGGTACACCGGAGGAGTCGAGCATTGAATTAAATGAGAATTTCGAGCAAAGCATTCAGCCTTGTCGGTAGAGGAGGTCAGGACCTCGAACTGGTTGAACAAAGGAGGTATGGAGGGTTTTCTATTGTTCAGGACGCTCTAGCAGAGCCGCCAATATATATATATATATATATATATATATATATATATATATATATATATATATATATATATATTCTTGTAATTGCTTTACTTATTTGTCTCGCTTTTCATATGAATCACCTGAGAATTTAGATGATGGGATTTATTGTAGGTGTTTGCTTAGAATTATCGGGCAGCAATAATAACGGAGAATCTAACGCAGCGTGCTTTGTAAAATTGTTCAGTATTTCAGCAAAACGGAATTTCTTTGCTCTTGAAACGTGATAAGACGTCAACAATGATTTCTTTATTTTGCAGCCACCGAATTTGAGTCACTACGATAAATATTTACTTTATTTACTGAGCATTTCATAGTCTTACACAAAGCCATAAACTGCAGATGTTCCTAAGCACTCACTCATCGACGTACTGACTAGTTTCAGCGCAGCTTAACTTGGCTAATCGGACGAAAATTGGCGCTGTTAGCGTGACATAACCGTAAATAAAAAATAATTAATAAGCATAGCTTTGTCTGGCACAAGACCACAGAATTAGAGTTTTTTATAGACCAACTCATATATATCATATAATTATCTCACAGTGAGGCATCTTCTTGACTAAGTTTAGACAGATAAGTTACAAGGTTAAATGTGAATATGGAAATATGAAAAAAAAAATGTGAATAAAAAAAAAGAATCTGTTGAGTCATAATCGCCTACGTCCTGAAGAAACGTGGCATTTTTTAATCAAAATACCTTTTCTTTGTCTACGGTTCTGCTACATTTAACGCAGCGTGCTTTGTAAAATTGTCAAACGTCTTCTTCATTTTTTTTGCTATAAAGAAAAGTTAGCAGTAAGACAAAGCATGGACGCCCGTTACCGCTAACCCAGAGGGTAGCCAAGAATATAGTCAGAATAGATCTTACTGACAACCATATTGCTCGATAAGTATTCCATCTGTAGAGAAAGAGCTGCACTTGTCGTTATTTGTCGTGTAAAAGAGTACGTCTCTCTGAATGATTCTTATGCCAGATGGTACACATGACAAATAGTTCACTGTTGATTCGGGAGGGTGGAATCGCCTGTTTCCCCCCACCTCGTTGATGCCTTTGGGACAAAGAGAAATAAAGTAAATACAAACAGAATGGAGCCAACATTTAAATTACATAATGATAACTGAACTGTAAATGCATTTATTAGTATTAATTGTTATTGAATTTTACTGAATTTCACTTGTCCAGTTTCAAAAAAATCATCAGAGTGAATTTATTTCATACAGCTTCGGGGATTCTGCTATGCAAACGAAATTACTCAAGGTTGGATCTTCTAAACAAAGAACAAATATAAGACAAAATTAAATTGCATGTTAAGACACAGAGCTCATACGACCTGAGCAAAGATGGATTTTTCGAAATAAGCAACTTATTCAAATTTTGTAGAAGCATTAATAAACAATTATTTTTTTACTCGGGTTTAAACATAAACTCTAACAAAAAAACATTTAAAATGAACTTAATAATCGAATTAACAGAATTAATTCTGGCATCAAGAAAAAAAAATTTGTTGTTCTTGATGGACAGCAAAGAAAGACAACTCGATGCGAGATCGAGTTTAGCTATGAATTTATTCTTTATCCCAAATCGACTTTGTTTACTAATGGCCGTAGAATGACGATCTGCGTAGTTGCGATAAAAAGCAATTAAGATAAAAGAAATACTAGTCAAAAATTTATAACGATTAATAATGTTTCAGCTAATAATAAATAAAATTATGTTAATATTGCGATTACAATTCTTTTAGTATTAATTTTAATTAATTTCCATCTGTCACTACGCATCACTTTCATGACTTATTTTAAATATCTCTATGTATTTTTATTCAGATAGATAGCTAGGTAGATAGAGACAGTGTGGTCATAGAAATCAACACAGCATGAAGACTATCAGTTTCACACCTCGAGCAATCATCCGACTATGTCTGAACACATGGTCAGATGATTGCTTAAAAGGATTATCTGAGGATCGCTTAATGTATGAATTAACTTTGAATGAGAATCCAACGGAATGTTAAATAGATAAAACAATTTGAAACATTATTTTATATATATATATATATATATATATATATATATATATATATATATATATATATATATATATATATATATATAGTGTATTGGGGCAGCAGGTCATTATTCAAACATATATTGTTAAATATAACAGACAACGAATGTTTGATCATGAGCCGTTCTAAGCTTCGTATAGTGGCTTTAATATAAAGACAAAAACTGTCTAACATTTAGATATTTTTTGATTATGCTGTTCCTCAATCTAAGCAAACTTCTAAACAAACATAACAGGATATCATCTTTGATGGTGAACATCTCTATTGAAATGTCCATATAACCACTCTCATGATGGCTGTATGAGCCGAAAGTTCAGATCAAGGAACAGCATAATAAAAAAATATACAAATGTTGGACAGTCTTTCTTTTCACCTGAAACTAAAGCCACTATATGAAGCTTAGAACGGCTCATGATCAAACATAATAGACACTTGCTGGCTGTTATATTTAATAATATATGTTTGAATATATATATATATATATATATATATATATATATATATATATATATATATATATATATATACACACATTCATACACGTTTCATTAAATAATATAGACAAGTGTTGTCTATTTTATGTAAATTTTTTTCGTAACTTCTGATAAGTTTAATAACATTATCGTTGAAAGAACAAAGAAATTCACAATAGTGATCCATATTTTTTTAATACAATCTAAGCTTTGGGCTTACTTAAGCCATATAAGACGCTAGAAGCGAAAATCTCACCGCATCTCATGACGTCACATGAGTGTATCTCCAACGAATTAAATAATATTTATCAAACTTGCTTTCACAACGCTTGACACTACATCTGAATGAAAACTCTAACATTTTTAGGCATTTAAAAAAACATGCCTCCCCGCATACACAATTCCGTAAAATACTTGTCGAAAACACAATTATACTTCGATATGAAAACAATAGACAAAAAACTAAAAATCCTTGAAGCATTATACATCAAACAGTTGAAACCCAACCTAAATAAAATCAATTATGGCATCTCTACAAATATTCTTAAATGTCTATAATTGGTAACAGAAGGCATTGGTTTATACCAACGGCTTTCGATTCATACTTCTACAATTCACTCTCGTGTGGTCATGGGTGACGTCATGAGATGCGGTGCGATTTTCGCTTCTAGCGTCTTATATGCGCATGTTTATCGTTGCTTAGAAATCTTCTATGTAAACATTGACAGACTATCATCACTGTCTTGTCCGTATATTGTTTAATATGTTGTAATTGACATCTTTGACAATGGCTTAAGTAAGCCGAAAGCTTAGATTGTATTAAAAAAATATGGATCACTATTGTGAATTTCTTTTTTCTTTCAGCGATAATGTTATTAAACTTATCAGAAGTTACGAAAAAAAATTTACATAAAATAAATAGACAACACTTGTCTATATTATTTAATGAAACGTGTATGAATGAAAATATGCTGCCTAAATACACACAATATATACATACATACATATATATATGACGCAGGGTTTGAATTCCACTGGGCGATCATATTTTTCTTTAATAAGATTTCTCCAATATTCATGGTGGTAGACAAAAATACATAAAGATTATTTTAAATAAATAAACATGAGTATTTAATCAAATATGTGTATCTGCTAAAAACAACGTTCAAATAATTATATATATTATTATCAAAACTAAATTCGACAGACGCAGTGGCGAACATCATGAGATTCACAAACACACTCTCAGGAAAATTCAGAGGAGACAAAGAGGTACGATACAACATGTCGCAACATATCTCAATAATCTCAGACAGAGGAAATAGGTAAACAAGGAGTGGGTATCAAACGAACACATGAAGCCACCATCAGTAGAAGAACTACGTATAATTTCAACAAACGAGAAGGAATCTTTAATACAGTAAGTACTTTATGCTGGGAAGACCCAATCATGGACAAAATGGGTCGTATTATATATATATATATATTCTGTTTATACGTTATTTTATAGATACAATGTATTTAAGTAAATTCTCTGTTTTTAATTAAACATTATTAATTACATTTACCGGCCTGAATATTCGAGAAATTTCCTAGAAAATATGCGTTCTCCGACAGGAATCGGAAACCGTCATTTGACCTGACGCGCTGTACCATTCAGCTACAGAGAAGCGTCTGCTTAGCAATTCTGAATTACTGTTTATAAACACACACTTTCGACGATTTTTCTCGATCGATCACTTCTGATCACGGAATGTATCTTAATATAAATTATGACAACATATAATGAAATAGATGAAGGCCGATAACTATTTAATATATTTAATATATATATTTTTAGATAGATAGATAGATAGATAGATAGATACCTGATGATTGTCTGATGCTTGAAACTTTGATTACCATCATTTGGTAAGGAACAACCACATATTTTCAAATATATATATATATATATATATATATATATATATATATATATATATATATATATATAATTTTTATATTGTATTTTCTACAAAAGTCAAATGCACGTCAACTATAAACAAGATGAATCTTTACTTAGAAATATCATAAAGAATTACACTACCCCAATTTACCTAAAAAATAATAATCTACTACAAAAAATTTAAAACAGCTAATCATCAAAAATAACAACACACCTGCAAAATCAAAACTGCAAAGAACGAACATTATTTACGATTTCAAATACCTCTTAAGGGACTGTGTCTCTGATCAAACGAAACTTATAAATAATTGCATCGGTCACACTACTACCTGCTTATCCAGACGACATAAGTTACACCTCTCCGAAACATATTAATAGAAAATACAAGCATAATAACCTCATCGACACGTAAAAAAATATTTAAAATAATGGTAGCCTTAATAATAAATAAGAAAAAGCCAATACCCAATAATATTAACTAAGAAGACGGCCACAATGTGCTGTGTTCTGAAAATAAAACATCCGTATAACTTTAGATACATACACACATTCCATACATCCAGTTAAAAAGTAAAAATAAAATCATCCTTGATAATGGCTAAACGTATAGCCGAAAGCGCTCGGGTTTACTGAATAATTTGAACAATTTCTCTACAATCTGAAAAGAAAAAACTTGTTCGAACACAAAAAAATAAATAAAAAGCTTAATCGCAGTACCTTGTCTGTCGTATTTAATGAAACATATATAAATGAGGGGATGCTGCCTAAATACACAATACACACACATCCACACACACACTTATATATATATATATATATATATATATATATATATATATATATATATATATATATACATATATATATTACTTGAAACGTTATTTTTAGTAGATAGTATTTGAAACAGTATTTGTTTGGTCTACGAGCCTGTGAACTCGAGTGCTTTAGAGGCAAAATAGAACTTCGCTTTATTGTGACCCTATTTGGTAAATGCAAGTGGGAACAGACGATGGTTCCTCTTACAAATTGTGAACGTGGGTTCTAATCCTGCAGGAGAGCACATTGTCTTTATTAAATTGTCTCGAGTACGCACGTCAGTAGACGAAATAAATACAGTTTAAAATAAACGGCGCGTCTACTCAAACACGGTTATCCACTAAAATAATGTTTGAATTAATAAAAAAAATAAAAAATAAATAAATAAAAAAGAAAATCCATTAATTCTTTAAAATATATATACTGAGATATTCTTCACAATGGTCCTTTAACCATAGATTAGGAATAGTTGGTTATTGTTATGTAGTGGTTTCACAGTGGAGGCTTGTATTTGTACTAAGTCGGTCCTAAAATAGGTTCGACGTACAAAACGTTAGGAACTTGATATAATAGGTAATGACGCAGTAATCTAGTTGGGGTGGCTGATACTTTAATATCCGACTAACGGTCGTCGGACATCGACTGACTGACCAACGATATTCATCACCCCCCACGAGGGTGTCATGTGGCACAAGGCCTTTTTAACGTGGGATCTCCGAAAAATATGCCCATTGAACCCGTATAAACGGGTTCACGGTCGGTTTACCTCCCCACCAGAAGGCAGAGAGTTCAACCGATCAGCCAGTCGACAGACTGACCAACTCACTGCCGATTCCTACTATTCCTACTTATTATAGGTGGGAGAGTCTATTAACTATAGGATAGGTGTGTTCCACTATAACAGTTATACAGCTGCTGAGCGGAAAAGCAGGTATTTACCCTTGTCTCCCCACCGAGACGGGATCTAACACAAGGTCGGGTTTAACGTGGGGAACCCGAGCGCATACATCCAAACCAAGGACAAAAATACCCAGCCCCGGGCGCAGTATCGGGCAGCTGTTGCTCGGGAGTGAGCACCTCACAGTATTTATTTCCCTCAGCTGCGTCTCTGTCTGCAGACAGAGCCACAACTGAGTTGCACTCTGCCCGAAGACTCTAGTGACGCAACTGAGAAATTATAAAATCCTACCCGAGCAGAAAAGTGCCTAAGCCGTCATTTCTTTTAATTAAATAGAATGTCTATATATTTCGCTCACAAGAGAATTTCTGAATTTATTGCTCTGAGATCAGACTTTGAATTGCTTTTTCCGATCTCAGTGTGGTAATTCGCAATCAACTGTGGTGAAAGAGAAACTTTCACAATTTTACCTTAGAATAGCAGCTGAAAATGGCTATAAAGAATTATAACCTCCAATAACAACTAGAAACGTAGAAGATATTGCAAACAACGTGCTTTCTGTTCAGACCTGAGAACATACTTTGAACTAAGATTTGCTTTTTTGTGAGCGGTGGTAATCGGTTAGAATATCATTTCAAAAATAGTATAATTACCGTTCATTTTCCTGTCGACTGAATCACAAAGAAAAGAAAGATCTAGTTTAGGGACATTTTTTGGTCGGACAGGTTCAATCAATTGTTTCTGGTGAATTATGAAGCAGTTCGTAATTTCATCAGGTGAATATACACTGCCATCTGTTTGAAGAATAGTAAAAGAAACATTAGCTTATTTTAGGAACAAAGAAAGTCATCGTATTATTTTAAATTAATTTCATTGACAAAACATTTTTTCATTTTGGAAAAATTGCCGAAAATTTCTTTATTTGTAAGTTAATTAATCAGTTTAGCAATAAACTGAAAAGTTGAAAGATTGTATTTGTTCTTTCAGCAACCTATTTTGACTAACAAAAGTTTGATTTCAAACCAAAATTTAAAAAAAAACAGTTCTTGGGCTAACCATTCGTGAATTTGTAACAGCTTATGACATAATATATGAGAATACTTGTAATTGTTTTTCTTTGTAAGTTTTTTTAGCTCTACTAGAGTCATCGTCCTTGCAATGGCGATTTATTTATATTTACATTTATATTTTCAAGGACGAATGTGTAAAAACCTTGTAATAACAGAATAGAGATATTATATGTATAATTAGTAAAATGTGCCGGTATTTTAATTGCATGGGCAAACGCGTATTTAAGATCTATACCTATTTTTATGAGATTACATAAAGTTTTTTGATAGGGTATGATATGAGGAGCTTCTTGAAATATAAGGAAAGCTTGATTGACATGGAAAAGTTATTCAAGCAATTCGTCATCTCTACAGGGAACGAGCGGCCTGCAAGCGGATAAAGAAAAAGATTAGCAAATAAACAAAATTAGAAAAGATAACAAGTTGTTTTATCGCCATACAGCGACACAGTTCTGAGAAAACTAGAAAAACAACCAGGGTTGATAACTAGCGGACATAAACTTTAAAAGCGTACGCTATGCAGACATTTTGTTGATGCCAGATTCAGAAAGAAAACAGAGAATATTAGACAATTAACAATAAACTGTAACAAGACAGATTGCATGGTCGTTTGTTTTATATTTTCGACTTTATGATTAGCTAATAAGCGATTTCTGTGACTTTCCCACCGACATAAGGTTGCTTCTCTGTGTCTTTTCAATAAATAGTTTCATGATAATTGTTCAGATGAGCTCTTCGCTATGGTACCTATACTTTATGAATTTAAGCGCAGTACTAGACTGGCATCAAGATCTCATCAATTTACAGTTGAACTGGCTAGATGAAGCTGTAAGTTCTATGCTAACAGTTTCTTTTCTCGCACTTCTCACTTGTGGAACTCCCTTCCTTCTCTGCAAAAAATTAAATGCAATATCAATCTCTATCAATTGTTCTCCTGATTATTCTTTTCTCTTCCCGCTCATTATTAATATTTATTTTCCTAATCCTTCCGCACCCAGTAACCTCTTGTGTCTTAGTGGCTTTACTGCCTTACATAAGGAGAAACCGATTAAAAAGAAAAGTATTAAAAAACCTTACTGTTGTCTTCGCTGTTATTAGAATCACTGAGAAACGAGAGATCAAGTTTTGGGACGAAATCAGGGCGGGTTGGTTCTTCGCACGGACTTTGATAAACTGTGAGGATAGCCAAAGAGTGGTGTGGTGATTGAGAGTTCTGGTCTACAGAAAATAAAATGAGAATAACGTTGCAATTTCTGTCGAAATATCCAAACAACAAAAAGCGTCGTCAAATTTTCTGACAGTTACAAAATCATATTGCAGACACAGGGGCTCTCAAATAAAAGATTACATATTTTGTAAGGAAATGAGGAATCGGAGGACAATATATATATATATATATATATATATATATATATATATATATATATATATTATAAGTTAATAGACTTAAAATATGGTTTTTCGCTACACAGTTCCAACCATGTTTCAAAAATGGAAGCTAAAAGCCCCTAATTTAATTTTGTACTTAAATTAAAGACATCACTTCCATTTCATCCTCAAGCGAATTTTGGAGTAACTTTAAAAATTACAGGGTTTTAAATACACAGCTAAAACAAAATTCATGTTTCCAAGGTTACAGATAAATCTATTTTGCTAGACTAGGGGTGTCAGTATGTTCAATATGTTTATATTTTAATGTATCAGTTATTGTTACGTTTTGGTAATTATAATTGTAGTTAATTAAAATGAATTCTAACCTAAACTTCTTTTAAATTTAAATTAAGATTAAATAAATAAATTAAGTTTACTAAATCAGTGAAATGAATTAGGTATTTTGGCCATAAAAAAAAATAAAAAATAAAAATAAAAATAAAAATATTTAAATATAAAATTTTAAAAATAGTAATACAAACATATTTAATATAGAAAAATAATTTTACTTATTGATAGTAATTCAAATATTGAGTTGATGTAGAGATGGTGGCGTAGTGTTGTCGGTTTTTGACGTATTTTTTAACGCCAAGGAGCGGCGTTATTGCGTCATTATTTTCTGCCCCGGCCTAATACATTTACTTCAATTAAAAAAAAAAAAATGAAAATATTTTAAAGTTGTAATTAAAATTATAGTTAATTAAAATGAATTCTAACCTAAAATGCCTTTTAATTCGTAATTAAATAAATAACTAAAGTTTACTTAATCAGAGAAATGGAAATTTTACTTGAATAATATTCAAGAATAAAATTTAAAAAACTTGATGTGATAATAATTCTACAAACTGTAAGGGATTCTAATTACATTTAATTGTTCTTGATAGAAATATAGTATATTAAAAATTAAAAGTAAAAATATTTCAAATCGTAGTTAAATAAAAAGTATTAATCTGACGTAGACACCTCCCAAAAATCTTTAAATATATGAAGGAAAAAAATGCCGTTAGAATTTTAGCCGTTAATAAAAAAAAAAATAAAATAAAATCAAAAAATCAAAAAAAAATCCAGACGACACGCTTTTAACGGATGTTAGATTTCATTGAAAAATACATCCCTACCCACTACCAAAACGTAACAATAACTGATACATTAAAATATAAACATATTGAACATACTGACACCCCTAGTCTAGCAAAATAGATAGTCTAGATAAAATATTAATGCTCTGTAAATTTACATTGAGCACTATTTTGTAAAAATAAAAATATCTATAAGAACACCGGATTATATATCTTACTGCTCTTTCTTTTTATTAATATATATATATATATATATATATATATATATATATATATATATATATATATATAAATTTAAGTTATGAGGAACTTGGTAAACCGAATTGGTAAATCCAAAGAGGATGAAATCCTGAGAGCTCAATGTTAGGACAGAGCTAATATGTAATTAAAAACAAACCACTTTAATGTACCATTACGATAATTTATTTCACCTAAATCCTTTTTTAAGGATTCAGGATCATCAGGTAAATCTTCCAACAAGTTGGAAGATTTACCTGATGATCCTGAATCCTTAAAAAAGGATTTAGGTGAAATAAATTATCGTAATGGTACATTAAAGTGGTTTGTTTTTCATTACATATTTATATATATATAATTTCTCTATATATTATATATGCGCGGTACTTATTGGAAAGTGCTTAATATCAGTGATAGAGTTGACATTCAGTTGTATGGATATGAACAACTGAATATATATATATATATATATATATATATATATATATATATATGTTTTGAACAATAAAAAATATTTAAAAAAATTAAATTTTCAGACACATTGGGTTGTATATTAATATTTTTTGTTTTATTATTTCAATTAAGTTCCTCGACTAATTTCAGCCAGCATGGCCATTATCAGGAGAAAAAAATTTTTGGGAGAAAAAAAAAATTCTGCCTATTACAAGAGTGAATGATTGTATATGTAGAAAATGAACTTTTTATCTGTAGTTTTCATTTGTTTTTTTACCGTTAATTCTGGTGTGTCCTTGTGTCCAATTTTATATAAATAAGTGAATCTGCCATTAGTCGCGAATGTACGATGCATGCAGTGAGGATGAGAATTCAGTATTCAGTCATAATTGTTATAGCGAGACCAGCTTATTAACCATTACACCACACCGAAGTGGCATGCATATATATATATATATATATATATATATATATATATATATATATATATATATATTAAATTAACTGATTTAAAATATGGTTTCTTCGCTACACAGGAATTACCATGTTTCAAAAACCGAAAATTAAATTTGAAATTTTTAGCTTCGGTTTTTGAAACATGGTAATTCCTGTGTAGCAAAGAAACTATATTTTCAATCAGTTAATTTATAATATTTATGCTCTGTACATTTACATTGAGCACTGTTTTGTAAAAATAAAAATATCAATAAGAACACCGGATTATATATCTTACTGTTCTTTCTTATTATTTATTTATTTATTTATTTATATATATGCGTTAGCAATATTAACATATCCATTTAATTTACATAGCAATTTTTAAAAACATATTTTACTAAATACTTCAACTGTGTTATTTATTTTTACTGTCAATTTTAAAACTCGCTATATAAGCAATGTTTCTGTTCATAAAATTTGTTTAGTTTTATATTCATTGTGTTTTTACAGAAATAATCTCTGTAGAAAATAGTTTTCTCGTGTCCAGTAACTGCTATTACTCTCTCCAGTGTTGATAGAGAATTCCTTCCCAATCTTTGAAGTAGTCTGTAACGTCGACATCTTTATTATGTCGCTATTTTCTCTTCCAGTTACTGATCTTCTCTTGTTCTCTTGCCTTATTCTAAACGTTTGTAATAAATGAAGTTTATTCCATCGAATGCTCCCAAAAATATTATGGGATTCAGATATGATTTAAATATTAACATAATTTCTTTCGTTCAACAAGAAGTAAAAGTATTAGTTTCACAATGGCTTTATAGCGATGACTAAGTTCTTAATATCAAGTTTAACAAGATGAACGATTTTTTTTTCAGTCTAAAAAAATGCAACATTACATTCCAAGCAACCCAACGTTTTTTATACTCACTAAATTATTTCTATTAAGTTAAAGTTTAAACTTGGAAAAAAGCCTTATTCTTGAATGCTTCATTGCAACTACATTGGCATAACAAAATTCTCGTTGCCTGTCGGCTGGGTCCCAGCAATGGGCAAATAGTTAACCTCCAAACTGTTTTTTGTAAGAAAGTGTGCTGATGTTTTAATGGAAACGCTATGAAAGTGTAAAAATAGGTTTTAATACCAGCAATACATTTTTGTAAGAAATTATTAACAGCAATGTATTTTGAAGAAAAAAATTATTACCAGCAACACATTATAACCAGCGATACATTTTTGAAAAATATTACCAGCAATGAAAATCTTGTCGGCATTGAGGTTGATATGCCATAAAACAAACCAAACCAAACCAAAATTCTCGCTACGATGTGCCATTTATTGCTAAAGCGAAAACCGAATAATTATAAAATCTTAATTTGTTAAAAAATGATTTGTAAGAAAACAACAAATAATATTTTCAAATTGTTCTTCTAAACACCCTTATTAAACAAATATCAGACGTATAAAAAACATTGGAAATTCAATCATATAAATATTCTCATCACAGTAAAAAAAATATCCAATAATAAAAGATATACAAACCAGTTACAATATTTGTGGGTGTATATCAAAATTATATTTTACTTGTAATAGCATCATGATTTCACTGAGTGCTCCTTTACTGTGAGCCTTGTACCTAACTAAACTGAACTTATTAAATATCAGAATCAGCGACACATTTTTGTGAGGTATTATTATAACAAATTTTGATATGAACATATCTTATAATAAAAATAGAATCATTCACTACGGGTTAATTCCAGGTTTGCATAGCAACCAATAATTGGTATTCGATCCCAGATAAAACAAAAAAAAACCATTTCAAATACTGATAAGCCATGAAAAAAGAAATCAATCAAATGCTAAGTTTCAAGGCAAAAGGAATTTCTCTGCTTAAAGTATTGGCGCAGCACCATCTTTCTATCCCTGCCCCAATTAGCCATATGCCAGACTAATCTAAGTTTTGATTACGGTCATATAGCGTAGAAACATCGGTTACCGTATGATCACCAAAATTAAGCAACGTCGAGCCTGGTTAGTACCTAGATGGGTGACCACTTAGGAATACCAGGTTCTGTAAGCGTGGATGTGCGGGTGGTGTAATTAATAACGGCTCAAAATTTTTAATCAGACAGCGGGGTTACAATACCAGTCGGGTTTGTTATATTCACTTACACGCAAATACCATTGGGAAAGGCATGAATCCATCTCTTCTCCCCCAGTAAGACTTGTATCACTAAATCATTATTATCTCAAAAAAGATTTTACAATGTAGAATATTTTCTAGCTTTAAATAATCTGCAAAGGGTTGATAAGCCGTAAAAAAGGAATCAATCAATAATCTATATTTTATATATTTTCAAGTTTTTTTCTTTTCTTGGCATTCGTACTTACTACTACGGTTCGAGTCTGTTTCGTTCAGAAATGAAAGATCCAATTTTGGAACAAAATTTGGTCGATCTGAATTCCAATGTCTAGAAGAGAAGGAAGCCTGCAAAGAATGTTCGATAAGATCTGAAAAAAATCAAAAGAAATGTTAACATCGTTTTCCAGTTTATGAATTAAGTAATGTCATTTATTTACTTACATAATGGTTGAGCTGAGTTCCAACTTTCTTTACTTTGACTCGTTTCGATAATCAAAAAATGACTTAGCGCAAAATCACAATAACAGTAAAACCAGTAAGGATTGAATTCACTACAAATGATTTACCCATCAACTGTCATTCTACAGCGGTTTCCAATTTTAGTTGTTCGTTTTTTGTTTCGTTTTAAGTTTATTATATTTGTAAATCTTTTCACATGGTGAACTGAACAGAAAAACACAAAAAGAAATGTTGTGTTGCGATAAATTTCCAAGTAAAAAGATCCAACTTGCTTTGTAAAGCAGCGCTTGAAATTGTAGCTTTTTAGCCAGGTTCCAATACCGGGTAAGACGTTAAACTACACTCGCATCCTGGGTAAGACAATAAACTACATCCGCGTCCTGGGTAAGACAATAAACTACATCCGCGTCCTGGGTAAAACAATAAACTACGTCCAGCGGCAAGGTCTCTGATCAGGAGGTTTTGAGGAGCGTGGAACCACCTCTTAATTGCTGATGTTCCCAGGTCCACTCTGATCCAGGGTGGTAGAACCTGTTAGGGTCCCAGCTATGGGCAAATAGTTATCTATTATACCAACAATACTTTTTTGAAAAAATTATTAACAGCAATACAATTTTGAAGGAAAGATATTACCAGAAACAGATTTTTGACAAAACAAAATATTAACAGTAATAAAAAATGTTGTCGGCATTGGAACCCATTGAGGTTGATATGCCGTAAAACAAAATAAACCAAACCAAACCATTACCGGCCGCTGATAAGAATTACACAGTTTAATCCAGATGTCGCCAAATATTTTGTGTCTGATTAACTATGTTTGAAGGACTTCTGGGTCAAGATAATTTCAAATAAACTTAAGACTTTAAGCTAACACTATATAAATATTGGTAGGTCAGTTAAATAACCCATAAAATACCTAGATATTAAGGTATATTTCAGTTGTATGCAAGAAAGTACAAAAAAAGAAATCTGCAATATAAAAGGACAATGAAAACAAAACGCAACTAAATAGACTCTGTTTTGATACCGCTGACATCAAGTGTGTGTGTGTCAAAATAGAGAGGAAGCAAGGCGCCGAAATTAATTCGTACCTTAATACTATCCATGTTATGTTAGCCATGTGGAGCTCCAAGAAGTTATGATATATAACAGAACACTCATTCGTTCTGAATGTGGCACAAGACCTTTTTAAAGTGGTTGTCCGTGTAGTGTAACGTGACTACATATCTAAGTAGAGCGATTCCCTAATTTTAGCCCGTCATGTTTTTGTTTTGTTTTTTCTTTTCATCCACGTGGGTACGTAAATATATATATTTATTTATTTGTATTATTTATTTATCTACGTCTGTATGTAAACACTACAATTATATTCTTTTAAAATATTAATATTTTCTATTCTGAAGTGGTGTAAGATCTTTTAGTGGTAGTATAAAACAAGAAGTTAAACTGTGGTTTAAAATGTGTACTTCATTTCATTAAAAGTAATTGTAAATGTTGATCAATTAAAACGAACCTACATAATGCAGATTTAAGCCGTTTCATCATTGAAAATGCCAACTCGAAAAATTATATTGCGACAAATATTGAAGTTGAAATGTTGAGCAAAAAAGACAATATTCCTTATGTGGAGCATTTGTAAACATTTCCTTTATGTATTTGCAAATAGTTTTTTTTATGACTAATTTATTTTAATAATCTGGAAATCGTATTCTTTGATTATAATTCATAACAATCTTGAAGATTTTCTAAAATAAAACAAGTTTTAATCTTTTTTACATATTATTTATTTTTATATATATACTGATGAGGCAAAAAATTATGACCATCTTCCTAATAAGGATTTGGTCTTGTTTATGTCCATAAAATTGGGTAGTTTAGTGAAGTAGTTAAAATGATCAGCTGCAATAAATATCTGACTCCACGTGCTATCCTCTATCTTTACAAGAGTCAGATCATGCAAAAAATGCACTGTTGTCATATTTGGGTGGGAGCTGTCCAGACCTCACTCTCCAGCTTTGATAGAGTCCAAAAGCTTCTCCAAGCCCTTGTGGGTGACGACGAATTATTCTAAACCAACCCACCCATCTCTCTCTCTCTCTCTCTCTCTCTCTCTCTCTCTCTCTCTCTCTCTCTCTCTCTCTCAGAGGTAGGATGTGGCAAGCCTCTTGCTTCTCTATCGCTACTTCCATGGAAAGTGCTAGAACAAACGACATTCCCTGGTTCCGCCAGTTTAAACCTTCACGGCAAGGACACGCTATGCCACTTACATAGTAGCAAACCATCCACATTCCCTCCGTATTCCATTGGTGAGAAGTTCCACTCGAACAGCTTTTTCATGCGAACCACTGCTCTGTGTAACCGACGCACAAGAGGATGTTTCCCTGATCACTACAATCTTAACCTGTTTAACCTTTATCTTCCCTTCCTATCCCCACAAATTGCCTCTTAACGTAGCCTTTTAGCTCGAATGGTACCAGAGCTTTGTAAAGGGTGAACCTTACTGTAAAAAAATGTAACTTCATATTGGTAAAATCATTCTTGTGCAACTCATATAGTGTGAACGATGTAACCATAGAAGGCTGATACTTTTGTGGAATCTTCCACAACAAGCCAATTAACCCCTGCTAGGAAATGCACTATTCCTGTTGTAATTTTCCCCATCACAATCTTACAAATATATAACAAATATTCATTGGTTAATCACCTTCAATCTAGCTTGCTGATTGGTCAGTTTCGACCAATCAAATCACTCCCAGGCGACAGATCTATTTTGGCGCCAACTCAATCTAAGCCTGTCACGTGGAACAACAAAATTATAAAAGCAGAAAACGTGCAAGCTCCCTGTTGTTTCTTTTCATTCATCTCTCTCGCGTCTCATTCCTTGCTGCCAAGATGTAATCTTCAAGAACTCCCGTCTTAACTAATGCAGTCAGACGTTAAAGACCATTACCAACATTCACGCAAGTACGAACACTGAAATCTCTTCTGAACTTTTACCAACTTGTACAATACACAATTCCAAACATGCTAAAGAAACTTTATTCTTCTAAACTAGAGTTTAATAATTACTTTCATTTTATGAACTTAGGTACAAATATTACCTAATCTAAGAGATACAACTCTGTCTAACCTTTTCACTAAGTATTCATGCATGTATATCAAACACTAATAAATTCAATTGTTACGTTTTTTTAAACAAGATGTTTTTGAATCATTATTCTCTGTCTTGTATTAATTGTTGTGGATGGAAGATTATTGCACACACAGAATTTTAAACCTTCTGATAATTCAAACCTTCTATTCATCTCCAACAATCATCTCACATCCGCAACACTATGAATGAATCTATTTACTCTACTGTGATATTGATGCAGATGTACAATCGAAGTATTTCCTAATGCCTAAACCAATTCATTACTTCTACCGGCTTGTTTTGCAACAGTGTATTTTGCTGCCATTTAGCTGTCATGTTTTTTCTTATATAATGAAGTGGGTTACGCACTTGAACCAGTCTTTGTAAAGTTTTTCATAATTATTTCCCATATATATATATATATATATATATATATATATATATAATTTTGAGCATTCTTTTTTTTTTTTTTTTGATCAAACTGAAAATACTTCAATGCATTTTTCTCCATATTCTTCATATATTATTTCGTTTCTTCTTTTTATATATCAATTTTAGCGGGTAAAAAACATTTCTTTAATTAAATTATTTTTAGAATCACAAATTTTGTTGAGCTAAATATATATATATATAATTCAAGTAATGATATTAGATACAACTTAATCTTTTTAAATAGTGTTCCATAAAAGAGATAGAGCTAGTACAATGTCCTATATAGACTGATTTTTATTTAAAAAATTGCCTTTAAAACCGCTTAAACGATTTTGAAGGTGATTTTAATATATATATATATATATATATATGAAAAAATTCTCAGAGTTAACCCGTAGAAAAAGACAATATTTATAAATGTAAAAGACAATAGGGAAACTGTAATAGTAGCCGACGCGTTTCGTCCAATGTGAAGATATTGTTTTTATAAAAACAATATCTCCACAAGTGACAGTAATTGACGTAATTTTCAGTTAACATTATGAAAATAGCGTTCTCTAAATTCTTCCAGCTGCTAAGGACATTTTGTTTTGTTATTATTAGTTACTTTGTTTAATAAATTAATTTCGTTTTTTCTGTAGCAGCTTTTGTAGTTTCCTTTCTGTGTCTGTTATCAACACTGTGTCATCTCCATATCTTATATTGTTAAGAGAGGAATGAAAGTGCGACATTGAGCTCCGAAGACGTATTGAGACGACCAAAGATGCATTCCAAAAGCTAAGCAGAGTATTAAGAGACAGGAAAATTTCATTAAAAGCAAAAAAAAAAGAGTATTGAACATGATATATGTCTTTCTGTATGACAGCGGATGCTGGACAATCTCCTCAAACATGAAGAAGAGACTTGAAACAACAGAACTGTCGTTCTACAGAAAGAGGCTGAGGATACCATGGACCGCACATGAGCAACGACGAGGTTTTGGAGATAATAAGAAAAGAAAAAAAAAGAGACTTATACTTAACATCAAGAAGAGGCAGTTGAGGTTTCCGGAACACATAATGAGAAAAGAGGGCTTGGAAATCCTGATACTCACAGGACAGATAGAGGGAAAGAAAGACAGAGGAAAACAGCGCGTAACATATTTGATGAATTTGAGCAAATGGATGTTAGAACAAGGTTTGGGAGAAACAACAAAAAGACAAAACTACAAGACAAGAGCTACAAGGGACAGGAAGATGTGGAGGGCCATGATCGCCTACGTCGTGAAGGGACACGACATATAAAAGGAGAAGAATTGTTTCCGCTTCATAGTCGCCTCAATCCCATTCACCACTAAATTAGCGACTGAATCTGTTAGCAAAATTAAAACTAAACAATGAAAAACCGCTCACCCAAATATCTGTTGAGAGACTCACGATGAAAAATGGATCCCAAGCTTTGCTTCCTGTAAGAGCTCTGTGGACTGGTACCGTTACCATATTTATCAATAAAGTTATTGATGAAGTCAGATTTTACATAAAAGGGTATTGTTTTGAAACGTCGTAAACATCTCCTTTTTTGCTTTTTGTATCTCGAGCGACCTACGAAAAGAAAGAAATTTAAACGTAATGAATCATATTAAATAAAAAGATTTATGTTTAGCATTGGAAGGCTACAAACCATTTATTACGAAAATGTGATAATGACTCTTTGGTAGGTACAACCACTTGGTGGCGTAAAAAACAGCATAGCATGATGAAAAAAGGCCCTAAACTTAATAAAAAAAGTTTTATTGTCAAATTGGTTAAGAGTAGGGACCTCCACTTGGTCACGTAAAAAGCAGCCTCACATGATGTTAAAGGCCCCAAACTCAATAAAAATAAAAAAATTTTATCATCAAAATGTTTATGTTATTATTAAAAGGAAAGACCAAAGCATTTTTTATTATTTTTCGAAATTTTTACTCCTTTGTAGCACGCTGTAAATTTTGGTTAAAAATCTTGTTTTTCTTACGTTAGCGGCGGACCAAAGATAAAGGTTGTTTATTTTTTCTTGCGTTTTTCCGGTGAAAAACACACTGATTTAGAAATTCTTGCAAAATTCAAATTGTCGGATTTTAATGAAACTTTCAGGACATATTCAGAAATGAATTAAATTATTTTTGAAATTTTTCTTTTTAGAAAATCTTTGTAATTTTTTTTTCTTTTACATATGTTTCACCCACTTACTTAATTTCAGGAAATTTCGAGAAATTAAATTTTTAAGAGGAGATTTTTTATTAGTTAAAAAAAGGACTATTTGGAGAAAGTAAACCATTTTTTTTTCTTTTGCTACCCGTTTCATTGAACATCTGCTCTGAATTGTAAAATAAAAATGCAATAAAACTATGACATTATTTAATTAGAAAAGCTTTTAATCGCTTATGTAAATAAGTTATATTAAGGACACTATTGTCTGAAGAAAAATTTTTTCGATGAATAATGAATTTTTAGAAGAATTTTTTCATTTCTTTTAAATTTTAATTATAATAATATAATAGTTCAAAAATCGTCACAAATTTATAATTTAATTTTGAAAGATTTTTAAAACTGATAAATTTTTTGTTTACAAATTTCTTAAAATTAAGAAAATGGCCTCTTTTAAAAAAAATTTAAAAATCGAGCAATTATTTGACATTCCAATCTATAACATTTCTATCTGAAATACACCAGAATATTTTACTTACTGGAGATGATAAATTTAATCCTTTAGCTTTCAATTAAAACTGAAATGAAATCGTCAAGAATGCTTTTTCATTTTTAAAATTTAATTTTAATACTTAGATATCGAAAATTCAGTGGAGGTGCCAAAAGACTAGCACTGGAAGCCTAAAACTCAGTTCTTTGCCTTAATTTCCCAACGATTATGACCAGTAAGTTAGAAAATAATACACGATTTTCCGTCACATTACTGGCTAAACCCGGTCACTAAATACTGTATGGAATGAACATTTGATAAGAGTTTTATATTGAAGAACGAAAATAAGTAGTTGTATACTGAAAAGAAGAGTGTTGTTGGTTTAAGTTATTTGCTAGCAACTAGGTAAATGAATGGATGAATCATGATTCTTGTTTACCCAATAGACAGCACCAGGCCTCCCAGAAATCAAGATCTCATTTGTACTGAAGTGGTTTTACTAATTATATAAGGATAATAAAATCACTCCATTTTATTTTCTGGTCAGTGTTGTCAGTACACGTAAATGCTTGATTTGTAGGGGGCGCTGATGTTGTCAATTAGGTAACCAAGAAATATGAATGAAATGGCGTGATTTTATTATCCCTCTATAATTTGGGCTCATAGACGTGGTGTAATGGTTAGCAAGCTTGTCTCACTAGATCAGTTATGACTGAATCGTAAATTCGATCCTCACTGGGTGGCCCACACTTTCGGCCTTGTGCCACATCTAAGCTACGCTTAGAAAATCTTTCATTGTTTCTCTGCTCTTTCGTGTGTCGGAAAGGGTTAAAGATTTTAGGCCCCAGTGGCCTTCTCTCCAGGCAGTACCTCTCCTTTGTTAGGGAGCTGGGTTTATTTCCTGGTGCCTTAAGTATCCCCAAAGTGGAGAAATGCCGAGTGGGGAGGCTATGATATTACCGGTAAACCCACTTTAAAATTCGATCTTGTGTCACATTCGGTAGCGACATGGGCGCGCTGAAAAATAACTTATCCTTATATAATTGGTCAAACCGATCCATTTCATTCGTTTTTTTTAAGTCAGTGTTGTCAATACAAGTGGACACTTTATTTCTCGGACGCCATGATGTTGTCGATTAGACAAAAAACGAATCGTACTTCGTCCATGCGTACTTATTTACAGGGAACTTAAATCAACAAAACTATTCTATCCCCAGCAATTCATCACTCTTTTATAATTAGTAAAAACACTCCCTATATATTTGTTCTCCCATCTATGGGTTAAATAGTAGTGTAGACTAGACTCTCTAGCTTTGGATGGCAACCAGTCCAAGAATAGTTCTGAATTTTAAACCGTGGAGAAGGTAACAGGAAAGCACTCTACTATCTTTCCCAATAACGTGTAGCAATTCACAGGTAATAAAAAGAAGGAATCTGTGGAGAGCCTTGATGCCTACGGAGCCATGATCGCCTACATCCTGAACGGTAATTACATTTAATAATTTAATTGGTGCTCCACAGTGAAAAAAATAGAGACAAAAAACAATAAAACAGTATCTTGCAACCAATTCTATGCAAGTAACATACTGCAAATAAATTCAACCCCTTCTCCTTAGTAACTCGTCTCAAGAGGCATAGAGCTACAAAATAAAATGTCGGGAGGATAAATCAGTTGCTAAAAGTGCGCTGTCTACGTCAGAAGATTTAAATGTTTCTAATTTTTTTTATCTGATCCTCTCTTAAAATAAATATTTTTTAGAGCTCTAATCCGGCTGCAAATTTTTTTTCTTTTAATTTTAAATATAAATTTTTTTTTTTTTTTGACTATCTGTTTGTATTTATTTTCTAGAATGAAACCTATAAACTTTTTCTGCGTCTAAGACTTATATACAATTTTTTTGAAGATAATGTTTCAGGGAAAAAGTGGAGTTTGTTATTTATTTTGACAATTAATGGCTGTAATGATCTTGGGTTTTTCATCTCAGCTTAATAGTATTATCATAAATCAGAAGAAGACAAGTTTCGTCTTTTATTTAGTTCTCAGTTCCAGCAAAAAGTAAGGATCTAAAGGCCTCCCTATAGCGCTATGAGTTCTCTAATTCATTGGTTCTTAAACATTTTATTCCATTGTCCTAAACCAAAGTTTCTCAACCTTCTTTTTTTTACTTCAGGGTACACTTTTTGAATTGACTAAAACCCTGGAGCGCAATTTAAATTTTAATAATGAAAAATTAGTCATGAAATTTGAAAATCAGTTCAGTTATCTGCAATGCGTGATACACGCTTAGGTGAGCATGTATTTTTCGATACATGATTGACGAGGCAGACTTTTTTCCCGCAGTAAGTTGCCATTTCTTTCTTCGCTAAACCAGTTGCCATCCAAGATTATAGAACCTGGTATGTCTTGCTATTTATCCATAGCTGCCGGGAGAAGAAGAGGATTTATACCTTTCCCAAGGGTATTAGCGCATAAGTGAATGTAATGGATTCACTGGAATTCAAACTCGGCTCTCCGATTCCTAGATTCGAGCCTCTATCCATTACTTCACCGTGCCTAGGAAAATAATAAAACAAATCTCCTGAAATAAGAATTTATTTTTAAGACATTACACTGTATATTTAAGTATGCTTGTGTAAAACATGTGCTTGATGGACTTTGGTAATTTTTTCTAACGTTAAACCTTATATGTTATGCCTTGAGAAAGGGAAAGGATTTATACCCACTCATTCTTAAAGATTAAAGACTTTAGAATACAGTTTAAAATATCAAATGACAAAGGCTTGATTTTAACATGGAAGCTATGCCCCTGGTGTCTCTAGCTTTTAAAAAATAAAGATTGTTTAAAATATAAAAATAATTCATAAATTATTTTCCTATTGACTTGCATCTGGTTACCTTTCAGGGTGCCACTTGTTTCATGCTTGAACGCAATCTTCAGGCTTTCAATGGCGCGAAGATTGATGAAATAGGCTGTCGCCACTTGGTGTTGACCTCAGAGTCCGCTTTTATATAAAACAAGTTGTATGAAATACACACGGCATGGCATATCTGTTTAATTTTTTGCATTTTCTAATTTTCGAATAGGTTGTTACACATCCGGATCAAAATGATGGATAAATGTCCAAAGATATATTTTTTAATTTGTTTTGGTTTTAATATTTATTTCGACTGCTTCCGTCATTATCGGGAATGACGGAATATCGGTAGAAAAGAGTTGTTGGCCACGTCCGGGTATTTTCTGGAAAGTTTTATTCCTGTTTTAAATATACGTGCATCTTATAAGTGATGCCATATATATATATATATATATATATATATATATATATATATATATATATATATGTATATGAAGTATTGTACAAGTCAGTCATAGTCGAGATGACAGTGTAGAGGGACCATGTCGGTTTGAGTGTTGTTGAATAGAAACAATCGTGTAACTCCTGGTAGAATATTAAAAGGTCCACTACAAGAAAATGGCGGACACTAATTGAATACAACCGAAGATGAAAGGAAAGCAAACAAGACCGATATATATATATATATATATATATATATATATATATATATATATATATATATATATATATAAACAAATATATGTATTAAACAACACAATTTTACAATGGACATAGACAATAACATTTGTGTGTGTGTACATTTGTGTCTGTTCTTTGGTGAATGTCCGTACGTACGTGTATGTGTGTATAATGTTCATGGTGCCTCCCACAAATGGGAAAACGCTATCTTTTGCGAGAGCTTACATTGTAGATGTGTTCGCTGAAATGAAGAAATGAGAAAGAGAACGAGTCAAGAAATCGTCCAGTATTTATAGTGTAGGGAGAGCGACCCCTAGTGAAGAATTAGGGAATTAAGGAGGAGCTAACTCTGACAATAGGATCCAAAACTCCATGCTGCAGTCAATTGTAAAATCCATAATAGCTTCCATGTCTGTGGAGTATGCATGTCACCAGGGTTACATCTGGTTTCGAATTTGGAGTTGCCGTTCTCCTAGACCTATTTAATCTATAGCTCCAGTTGAGAAACGTTACCCTAAACTAACGTCGCTGATTACCCATCAGAGTACAAAAAATAGATCTATTTATCCTATTAAGAATGGTCTTAATGAAATCAAGCCACTACACTAAAATTGTCGATATTCTTCAATGACGCAGTAATAATTAGAAATTGAAATACTAATTAAAAACGATTTCAGAATAAGAATTATAAGAGTCGATATGTTTTTGACAACTAAAATTCCGAAGTAACCATTTGTTGTAATACAAGTTAAGCTGCAAGAGAAGTGAAAACTCTTTCAATAATAAGCCCAATCACGCTACCCTCTAAATACTTGAACCTGAGCAAGGTGCAGAACACAAACCTTTTCACATTCACAAATAATCCATAAACACGAAAGAAACAAATATATTCATAATATGTACACACTCATTTATGTAATGTTGTCTTTGTTCAAAATAATCGAGAATTAGGAAGGCTGCAGTTAGAGAGAGTATCAAAGGAACAGAAAACTAAGTAGAGAAAACAAAGAGGGGGTTTATTCAACACTCATCAATAGAACGGAAATACTTGAGTAAATTAAATACTACTCAAATCCTCCTCTAATATGGCTACTTGCCATATTTATAGGTAGGAGCAGTCCATTGTCACAGTAGTAAGGAAAAGCAGGAAGTGTAGTGAATATGAAATAATAATAACTCCCTTTACTCACTCCCTTCAAATTCGGAGGACTGAGGGAAAAGACAGAAAGGAATTTGCGAGACTGTGTGAATTTTTTTCGACCAATGAGAATCTTGCCTTCACAGAGATTGACTGGCGAGCTGAGAAAAACAGAAATAAATTCGCGAGCCTATGTGAAATTGCTTTTCGACCAAGGAAAACTGTCTTCACAGAAATTAGCTGTTGAGCCAAGAAGAAAGAAAAAAATATAACAAGACTATGCGAAATTCTTTTTGACATAAAATGAGGGCAAAAATTAAATTAATAAGAGAAGAGTGTCTGAAGTTATGTGAAATGTTTCATACAGTTCCTCGCGACCAACGTTCAAGTTATTGACAATGTAAAATCATTCGCCATTTATATTATCGGCTTTTAACGAAGCACGCGGCACTTAAAAATACTTTATTTCAACAATCCAAGAAAGCTAAGTATTTCAAACTATCTCTCTTCGTCTACTTTTGAACGTATGCAAATCATATATCCCTTCGGTGAGCAATGAACTCTCTTACCTTTGTCTTAAACATTTTGAATATTATTTTGTCTCAGATCGTTTAATCTGTTGTATGAACATTTCCTCCTCATGAAAATTCGTTAAAACTACGGACTTTCAAAATTCCTGAGTTATTTTGCTGAAACGAGCAACTGACACATCTTCAAGCATGTAAATTCGTAAATAAATTGCTTCTTTTGTTAAAATTATCCGCATGTTTCCTAATCATTACCATCCTTCATTAATCTTCTTGACATGAGTAAATCAACTGTTCATTTGAACGCCGAAGCCCCATTCCACTATAGAAGTACAGAAGTCTTACTCCATAACAGTATGTATCGTGCATGTTGTGTAGTGTTACCTATTCGCGGGAAGTAGTATGCACTCAACAGCCTCATGGGTAATAGCCGTAGATATTTATAGTCTTTGTGATTTCATATGTACATGAGTCACATCATCTTCTTTTACCGAAGAGGTTTTATCTCCTTATTTTTCCTGGTACTTATTTTGGGAGCTTTTATCTTCTCACTATGTTTCTTCATCTCCCTAAGTGATTGTCTAGATATGAGAGATCTTGACCTTTTTCTTTTTTTCATAGAAGTCTTCCTCTAAAGATTGTTCTTGTTCATCTTCACAGTCTATGTCACTCTCGATTTCACAGTCTAGTTTTCTTACCTCGACATGACAGTTTCGCCTTCATTACTTTCAGGCTCGCTGTAAATTTCTTCATGGCTATCGTGTTCCAGTCTAACTTGGTCTGCATATGCTAATATCCCATTTCCATTGTTTTCTATTATCTTACTGTTTTGTCCACTTTGCATTATGAATCTTGTCTCTGGTAGATTACATTTGTGACGCCCCCCTCGGTGTCGCTGCGCCAAATGTGACGTCTCCCTGGCCGCGTCCGTCGTGCTATCCTGTCCTGTGACGACCAACTGGCTTGGTATTGGTCGCGGCACCAAATGTGACGTTCTAACCTTTTGGTGATTCGGATGGGAATCTGGTTAGATTCGATATCAGCCTTGTCGTTACCAGCTCGCCTCCAACGTCTGGTTACCGAAGTAACTGTTTTGATTTCTAGTCTAACCTACCCACGTTGTGATTTGATCTTAGGTAGACGAAATCAATCAGTTGCCGGACCGTAATGCAAGTCGAGTTCGAACAAGAGTAATACCACACAAGTATATGCAAAAGAAAATAAAGTAATAACTCGAAATTTCAAATGTGTTAAAAAGAGGATAACAATATTTTATATCTGGTTGCTGAATACAGGACTGCGTCTTTCTACCAACCCGCTTATATGGATTCGTGACACTTTGTGTTTGTAAGCGAGTCTTAACATCTTAATTTGTTCTTTTAAGAAACAGGTTTTGGTGTATCTTCAGGCGATATCCGTAAAACTTGTTTTGGTGGTGTGAGTCTAAATCGTTCTTCAAAAATAAATTGTTCTTGGTTAGAAGTTGAGGTCGATAATTGTGTGGAATCTTTGTCAGCATTTTGCGAGGCGGGTCCTCAGAGCTCTCAGCTCTCAGCAACTGCTTGCCTGTCTGTCTCCAACCACAACTGCCAACTCCAACTTGCCGTCTTACTCGTTGCGACTCTGCTTATATGGTCGCCGACCAAAACCGGGGTGGGCCTGTTGGGGTTTGAGGTTCCTTGACAATTCTAAAAAAAGGTTTTCTTTGTTTTCGGTCAGGAAGAATTATTAATTTCCGTTCTTAGAAGTCTTTCGTCCTCCCACCTTCTTCTGTTCTCATATTGGTATCTCACCACACCCTCAGAGGGTGTCAACGGGTTTCCCCTCTTTCTCACAGTGGCATCTCATACCGATCCCTTCAGGGGGTGTCAACAGGACTCCCCTCCTACTTCCCATGATTACCTTCGCCTAACGCTCACGCCACCATTCAGCCAATGGGCGCTCAGCGGCGTGGGTGTGGCTAGACTAGCCTCGGTTTAAAAAATCTTGCTCAAAAGAAAAAAAATTATCTTCCTTTTTTTTCTTTCTCTTTCTTCTTCTCGACAACAAGTCCTTAGACTCTTAGTGTGGTCCCTTAATCTCAATTTTATCTGAATGTCACCTGGAATTCATCACTCGGGACCTTCGCCAAACAAGTGGGTGGTCAATTGGACGTATTCCGCTACAGCCATTTATTCGTTTCGATAAAATTAATTTTCTTATCATAGCCAGCTCCTGACACGAAACAGGTGCCTTTTCCAAACGACATCTCCGTAGACAGCTAATGGTCAATCTTTTCTTCCTGGTGGTCCAGCGGACATTTTTCCCGCGACTCAGTGCATGACCTAATTAATATTATCTCTCAGATTCTGTTTCGTAAGCTGCCTGACCGACCTGAAATTTTCACCATTGCCATACTCGGTGCGCCGTCATAAATCAAACGCGACAGATACGAGATCCTACTTTCTTCGCTAATGAAAATAAAATCTTTATCACTTTTCCCTGTTAGAAAAATAACATCGCTTAGTGTCCTGTTCGTGATTGCTTCTTATCACCTAAATTTAATTCTCGCCTTTTTCTTTCTTTTTTTTTTTTTCGTCTTTCTTTCTAGCAACCTAAATAGTGTCACACATTTATTATTCTTTTTATATCATAGTTTTTCATCGGTGGCATAGGTAATTGGCCAGTGAGGCTCTAATGATTCTAGCCATGAGGGCAGACGGCCTTTTTGATCTTCCAGTATAACTTAGCAACAAACTAAGAAGAAAGGTTTCTATCTTTTCTTTCCGTGTTACACATATTTTCCATCCGTTCTTTATAGTTTGCACAATACTTTCTGTTAATCCGTTTGATTGCAGGTGGTTTGTATTCAATTTACAACTATCGGCATAGTTCCTCGTCACAGAACTTTGGTACGTTGTCAGATACTAGCGTTTACAGTACTCCATTTCTTGAAAATATGATCTTTAACGCTTGTTTCACGATCAACCTTCTTTTGTTGGAGACCTGTATTATTTCTAGTCAGCCTCCTGCATACGAATTTACCAGTGTTAATAATAACCCCACTTCATTAAGATGGACATGATCCATGCGTACTCTGTCCTAAGGTTGGGACTCTTTAGGTAATATATGTGTTTCTGTCGAAATATTCTCCTGTCATTGCGCATTTTACACCTTTTTATGTATTCTTCTACATCTGTAGAATAGCCTGGCCATCATGCCTCTATCCTTAATCTTCTTTAAGTAAACGTTATTACGCAATGAACATCGTCATGTATCACTTCTATGTATAATTTCGCTTCTTTGCGTTGCTGGGGGAAACACGACGTTTCAATTACTTCAAAATGCCTTTCTGCCCGTCAGCAATTATTTCACTTATTTTTTTATCCTGAACAATATACTGTTCAATATGGTATCTTGCTTCTCATCTTCAGCTAATTTGTCTATCGACAAAATATCAGTTTCAAACCAGTGTAAGAATGTATATTCGAATTTTCCCTCCTATTTCTCACTTTCAGAAGTAATAAACCTCAATCTCGACAAAGCGTCTACACGCGGAATGGTATTGCCTTTCACGCACTCAATATCAAAACCAAACGCCATCTTAAAATTCTAGAAGACATTACCTTAGGAAGTTCCTTCCAAGGATTAAATATGAATTCTAAAGGTCTATGGTTGGACCTTAGTAGGAATTCCTTTCTAATCAGAAACTGGTGAGATCTATTTATCGTCCATATCATGACCAACGCTTATTTCTCAATATTTAAGTAATTCAATTCGGCTTTTTAGAATTTTTTAGAAAAATACATAATTAGATGACAATAATATCCCCGATACTGAGTGCTCACTTGCGTTAGTTGTTACTATTATTTCATTTCTAGAGTCGAATATTTTTACTATTGGCTTCTTTGCCAGAAGAGCTTTAAATTTTCAAATGCCACTTGTTCTTTTGTCCAAATAAATTCCACATTCTTTTTCCTTAAAGAAGCAAAAGGTTCAGTGAATTTGGAGTATCGCTTTACCTATCGTCTGTAGAAATATTCCAATTCTTTTTTTGTTCTGAGGTACTTCAACTTTTAATATTTTGTCAATGAACGATTGGTCTGGTGATATGTCTTACTTAAATATGGTTGTGTTGTGCACACATTTTTTTCGTTGACTGCTAAACCAGAATTTTTTAACTTGTTCAAAACCATAATGGCTTTCCATTTTAATTCTTCGTCGTTAATAGCACCAACAAAATGTCATCCTGGTAGCACATTATATTTTTTAAAACACTACCAATAACTTGCTCTGTAGCAAAATCGTTCATGCGGTTTTAATTCCATACGGCATTCTTTTCCATCTTAATAAGCCTATTGGCCTGTTTATTGTTGTGACTTCTTTAAAGTCTTTGTCAAATCTATTTGATGGTATATCGATATTAGATCAATTTTAAAGAACGTTTTAATACCTGCAAGGGAGTTCAAAGCCCATTCTACATTGTGGATATGATATGAGTCTTCACATATTTTGTGATTTACACCTGTTTTGTAGTCACCACATATGCGTAAATCCCCACCCTTCTTTCTTAGGATTACAAACGGTGAGGCCCATTTGCTTTCCTCCTAGTGGAACTCGTTCCAGTAGATCTTGTTCAGTATTTTTTTAGTTTTTCTACAACTATTGATAGTAAATGCATTGGCGCTTTTCATGCTTCAAAATATGATATTTTCCTTAACTTCGCTTCATAGTTTTTTAACATCCCTGTTTCTTTTCACTTGACTTTGTTGATTAATCTTGTCGAATTTATGTTTAATACATCATTTTCGCAACTCTTTTCACAGTTTGCCACAATAATTGGTAATAAGTTAAGCTTATTAAACTTCCTATATCTAGCTGCATGTCCAACTAAATATTATTGATTGGGGTTTGTAATAATACTTCTTTCATTTTTTTGTTTTCAATACTTATTTTTTCTTCCTTTCGTTGGACTGTCTTTACGTTTTTCTTTTTGGATTTACACAAATTTTTAAAATGATTCATTTTGAAACACTTTTTTTTTTATATGCCGAACATTTTCGTTTTTTCTTTGATGTTGATATCCACAATAAAACACATTATTCTATCCTTTTTTATCGCGTATATGTCCGTTTCCACTTCCGGATCCCTAATTTTTGTTCTATTAAACTTTCCGGTTAATTTTTGTGGTTGAACAAATTCAACATACTGTTCTAGTGACAGCTTTGCCAGTTGTAAATGCATTAAGCATTTGCCGATACCCCTTATTTTGAAGGCCGTTTATCAATTTCATTTGGATCAAATCCTCTTCGATTGACTGGTTTTCCGATGCCAGTTTCTCAAATTCACACTATTTGGCCGTCTGTTTTAAACAAAGAACATATTCGATAACTGGTTCATTTATTTTTTGATAAATATTCATAAACTTAGCTCTCTCTACAGTCATTAGTTTTTTCTAGGGTGTTATATTTTTCACTATTAGTTGACATATCGTCAAATGACTTTTCCTCTACTTGTCATGGGTGTGAAATTTCTGATAATTTTATAATGGCCTCACAACCAGCAGTTGGCAACACAGCACAGAAATATTGGTCTCCCCACTAAACTGTAAATTTACTATGCATTTGTGCTCTTGTCACTTTTGTATGGCTGTGAAATCTGAACGTTATATTGCAGATATGTTAAACACCTGGCAAGACAAGTGCACTGGCAAGACCACATCTCTAACCGGACAATCTGAACAATCCTAGACTCTATCGAGGCCAAGATTCTGAAGACTCAGGTAGGATGGCTATGAGTTACGCATGGATCCAGGGATCCAGGATACCGCGACAGGTATTCTGCCAAGAATTGGATAAGAACATTTGCTTAAGAATACGGCGCAAGGACAACCACAAGTGCAACCTGTGAACTTAAGGCTACTGTTACTGACCAACACAAATAGTGCAATCTGTGTTTGATAGCAGCAACCAGTTGACGTACACATGTATCATGACAAGCTACGACACAAGAAGGTGCCTGCTCTTGTCCAAATAAACAATGTTCTCATACACGACCAGCAACCATATCATTGCATCCGATTTTGTCCCTAAAGGTCATATGCGGGTCCACAAAGGTTGACAGCACAGCACATCGCACTACGATTGACTATTATGTTGTACTGATAAAAAAAAAACAACCACTGGAACCCAAATTTTATGCTAGAAAAGGATTGACATATTTTTATATATTTTTCTGTCTTTAACTCTATGTAAGTAGAACAGGAGTAGAGGTTTAAAGAGGAGTAGAGGATTGGGTTTGCGGTTCCTTCTAAGGTCTTCACATTCTCTTTCACTCCCAGTAGCCCCCTTGCGTCTTAGTGGCATTATTGCCTTGCTCGGGTGAAAAGATTATAAAAGAAGTAAATACAGTTACTTCAAAAAGAGCAAAAAATTTTATGTACCCATTCTCATTAGAGATTATTAAAATCTGAGATGCCACCTATTTAAGTCACTTCCTTTACTGATTGGAAGATAATTTAAAGATGACAGATACAAACAAAAATAATTACTTACCTCCTTCTGTGCTTAATGGAAACGGTCGGTCAGGTGAAAAGGACATTCTTAATATTTTATGTGATTCTTCCATTTTGAAAATGTAATCTTTTCCTTTTGTTTTTTTGTTTTTTCTTTCCTTTTCTTTCTTTTCTTTCCTTTTGAATGACGTCATTACGAATAATGTCGTCATTTAAAAGTCAAATTACTGCTATTAAACTAACCATATAACTAATAGAATAAAATGATACATATAATAATACATATACTAATTTGTGTAACCAATACATATAATAATAAAATAATACATATAATAACTAACCCGTATGTGCCTTGTGCCACATCTATGCTACGCTTGGAAAATCATAATAACTAATCCACGCCACCCCACCCCACCCCACCGCACCTCGGAGGAGATGCTGTTGTAGTATCTGTTCCGTGCCAACCCTCCGCGACCTGGACAGAATCATCGGATGTGTTCCGTAGCGTGTTGATTGACTGGCTATGACTAGCTAAGATCAGAAAAAATCATTGGCCCAGGTGGCGAAACTCGAGTTCCCCACGTTAAAACAAACTGGCTTTGTGTTGCATCCTGACTCAGTGGGGAGTCAAAGGAAAATTTTTATAATAACTATGTACAGTTGATTGAGAAAGCTCCTCTGCATCTCCTACTGGGAGCACAATACCAATGTCTATGTACGGACTAAGGTCAAAGGATTCGTGGGCTGACAGGAATTTCTCCTCCCCACTATTAAGCGCCGGAAGATATCATGGTTTGCCCACGTAACACGGCATAACAGTCTCTGCAAGACTATCATGCAAGGCACTGTTGAAGGCAGACGCGAGCGGGGATGGCAACGCAAGAACTGGTCAGACATCAAAGTGTGGATGAACATGACAATGCCGGAACTCCTGAGAGCCACCGCCAACAGAACATGCTGGAAGAGGTTGTCTGCTTCTTTTGTCCTTAGGTCCCCACGACAATCGAAGCAGACTGATGATGATGTTAGTAACCATTATCATCGCTACTATTGTACTCCTGTGTTATCGTTTGTTTGCTTTTTGTACGTTCATCTACCATATTTTTCACACCCGTTTATTTTTTTCAGTCCGGGGAATTGAGATTAGAAAACCTAGTGGGGTTGTTCTTTCTTTAGCTACATATTATTGTGCGTAATGAATCACATTAATTCATTTCCGCTTAAATATGATTGGGAGTTAAATTTCCATTGATTGTGATTGACAATATGATTGTTTGAGAAATTTGTAATGTCATCAGGGTGCCAGTTTGTTACAGGCATCCAATTAGTAGCAGCATTGTCTCGTTTGCTATAATATAACCTTTCCTTGTGCTGAATAGAAATATTTATCCACATATATATATATATAGCCTAGTGTGGAAATATTGAAGTGTGCTGATTATACTTTGGTTGAGACTATAAAGTGACTGAGAATCTCGCCAGGATTGGAAACGAGACACGTCATGTCATTGCGGAATCTTGTGATTGAAGAACGAAAGAAGAGAGGAAAGAAGCTCCAGTTTTTTTCATTTTATACTGATTTATACAAAAGCACCTAGCAAGCTATGGGTTAAATAGTTCTGGCGACACACATAGTCCGAAAACAATTATAGAGTTTACATTTAACTGAAGCGTGGAGTTGTGGACACTATCATCTCAACTGACATTGACTTGTACTGTACTATATATATATATATATATATATATATATATATATATATATATATATATATATATATATGGTGGACTCTCCCGTCGTATTCAACGTATGAGGGTCAAGCAACTCAGTTCTTAGGAACCGACAGCCCAGACATGAGCGCATATGATTATAGTGGTAAAGGCTTTGTGAAGAACCAACCACACTTTTTAAAGGGACGAATACCACGTACCACAAGGTCCCGAAACGACCCTCCACAGGTTTTGAATTGAAGTGAACATTGAAGTCAACACTTAGAGGCGACAGTCTGTTTCATGCTAGACGCAATCGACAGGCCACGAGTGCTGTTTTTTTTTCTCGGCTATTATAAATAGCTGATATAAATAGCCGAGAAAAAAAAACAGCACTCGTGGCCTGACGATTGCGTCTAGCATGAAACAGACTGTCGCCTCTAAGTGTTAACTTCAATGTTCACTTTTATATTTACACACGCTCTATCTCTAATATTGAGCACTTTATCCCATAAATATAGCACACCTGAAGAGTATATATATATATATATATATATATATATATATATATATATATATATATATATATATATTGCTTAAAAGTTATTTTTAGTGGATACCCATATTTAAGTAGCCGCTTATTTATTAAACAGTATATTTATTTATTTTCGTCGATTCGAGAAATTTATTTAAAAGAAAATATGCGCTTTCCTGTAGGATTCGAACCTGCGTCCCCCACTTGCTGTGAAGATATGTATATTTCGTGAATCAGAGAAAGACTTGCATTTAAAGGCACTATTCAGCGTTGTTTGTTTGTCGACGCACTTCGTGGCATAGAGGTCGATTGTTATGGGTGGACACAGCTTCGAATCATACCAGAGAACCCATTTTTTTCTATGTTCGTATTTTAACAATCCTCCTATATGGCAGTAAATGCAGGATATATCTCCCCAAAGATAATGAGAAAATTGCAGACAACACATATGTGATCCAACATAAGGATGCTAAGAATACCATGGATGAAGAGAGTAAGCAAGAAAAATGAAAACAAAAAGGACACTTACACTCAGAATCAGACAGCTGAAATTTCTTGCATACAAAATGAGGAAGTAGGGCTTGGCAAATGTGCCACTCACAGGGCATATCAAAGTCAAAATGGACCAAGTAAGACAACAGGCCACCTACCTGATGAGCTTGTGTTAACTGATGGCAAAACAGGGGATGGTTGGATTGTAACAAAAAAACAAACATTACTAAAAGTTACAAAGGATAGAAGGTGGTGGAGAGCCATAACCTATTACATTCTGAATGGACACAGCACATAAAAAAGAAGAAGGTTTATTGTTACATTGCTCTGGATATTTCTTTTTCCTATTTTGATCATATGGTCTATTCTTTATTTTGACATCTATTCTATCTCTGACGAAGAGTTTTTCGTATTATTATTATTATTATTATTATTATTATTTAAATGCCATGTTCTTTCATGGTGTAGACGATCATGACTCGCTACAGATTCCCTTTTTCCTTATTATCTGTGAAATACTACGACTTTTTGGGAGTCAATTTCCCGTTGCCTTCTCCATAGTTTTGAATTCAAAGTTGTTGTTATTCTTTTAAACTGAATGTCACCCAAGACTCGAGAGCTTAATCTACCCTTGTTTTTAACCGATAATTGGATGTAGGGAGAATAAATGGTTTTATGGTTTTTTGTCTTTTTTTACCCACGGGCTTATGTGTGAAAATGAACGCAACAGACTAGGGCAGAACTTGAAATCGGTTATCAGATTCCATTTTCAGTCCCAATAACCGTTACGCGACCCATATTATTATTATTATTATTATTATTATTTATTTATTTATTTATTTATTTATTTATTTCCTTTGATTTCTGGTTTGTACACATTTCTTTCCGGGTCCCCACCAGAGACCTGAGGTCAGAAATTGCATCATGACATTTTCCACTGACCAATTAGAACACACACACACACATGTTTTTTTTTTACATAGCCCTTCGTAAAGTGTAGGCTGTACTCATGAGAACATTTTTTTGTATTTCTTTAAGGCATAGGCTTCCAGGAATCACTTCAATGAGTCTACTGGAATCTTTTCCGACCAATCCGAGGGCTCCAACTACAACAGAAATTGTTGATGTTCCCATGCCCATGTAGCACATTTTTGAGATTTCGATTTCAAGGTCTTTTGTATTTTGATAGCTTTTTGAAGATCTTTTATGGATTTTTGAAGATTTATTATTATTATTATTATTATTATTATTATTATTATTATTATTATTATCTGTGAACATCTCTCGAATACAAATTAAAAAGATGTGATGGATTTTTCTATCTACTACGTTTGGCAAATCTTTTCAAAAATTGCGCATAAATAAAACGAATAAAAGTTTACATTGCCTAAGGAACTCTTAGAAGAAATGTTAAAATGTAAGTGTGTGTGTGTGTGTGTGTGTGTGTGTGTGTATTAATGAGAAAAGCACTCGTGTGTATGTTTAAGTATTTATCTCTGTGTGTAATTTGTAATAGGCAAACTACGCATCTGGAAGTAGTAAATGTTCTTCATTGGCAAACTGATAACATCTGGCGTTATCATTGCAAGCAGGCCGCCATCTTTTGAGCTGATTTAAAATATGAGCATCTCTAGCATCTGTTTCAATATGGACGCATGTGTGAATGCAAGACAGATTCATTTACTCTTTTGAGACACCGAAGATCCGGACTACGGATTTTACTACATTATTGTATTTAAGAGGAAGTTCAGCAACACAGTTACCTCTGTATTAGATAATCAAGATTATGTCAGATTTTATAGTGTTATAAAAAAATATCTTAATTTTCTCTCTCACTCGGACCAAGCATGCATCCAAGCTCACACATATACGCCTTTAATGGACGTACGTGGAATGAGGTGCATAATTGTGCTATATATGAAATAATAGGAACAATTAGCGAATATAATTCCAGAACCTATATTACTGGTCAGAGCCTTGACGACCCGAATTTATTAAGGCTTTTTGAACACCGTGGCTTGGAATCCTAACAGTGATGGATTTTCTTTGATTAAGTTTTAATATGAGACCGAAAAAAGCGCAAAAGCGATAAGTAGCATTGCGGTTGTTAAGTAGTCAATAGCTCTGATGCATGTCTTAAGATTTTCTTTCCAAGATTACTTTGCGTAACCGTGGTTTCTGCAGGGAGACAAGCCAACGTATATGGAGAGGGGGATAGGCAACTGACCTACCTAGTGACTCTCGTTAGTTGAATTTATTTAGCGGAATATCAACATCTTTGAGTTATTTAATGCCAAAATCTAAATATTTTGAACATACTTTTATGGCTTCATCGAAATATATTTTGAACGCCATTGTATGCCTTCAATTACAGATAAAATGTGTTTTAAGACATTTTTATGTTTATACATTCTTTTTTTATAGATACAAATATTTAAGTAAATGCTCTGTTTATAATAAACAGTATTAACAACATTTACCGGCCTGATTGTCCGAGAAAGTGTCATAGAAAATATGCGTCCTCCGACAGGAATCGAACCTGTATCCTATACGGAACCGTCATATAGCCTGACGTGATTATACCAATTTCGCCACAGAGGAGCGTTTCGGTTAGCAAGGTTGATTTTTTCCATGATTTTCTCACGTACATTCATATCTGCTCGGTAAAAGCACGTCAGGCAATATGACGGTTCCGTTATAGGATATAGGTTCGATTCTTTTCGAAGGACGCATATATTCTATGACAATTGCTCGGACATTCAGGCCGGTAAATGTTGTTAATACTATTTATTATAAACAGAGCATTTACTTAAATATTTGTATCTATAAAAAAAAAGAATGTATAAACATAAAATGTCTTAAAATAATTTTCGGACATTGTCCATTTCATAATGTATAAAATATATTGTTGATAATTCTACTATAACATGTATTGTTGGTAATTTTACTATAAATAGGTATTGTTCGTAATTTTACTAGAAATAGCTATTGTTGGTAATTTTTCATATAAAAATGTATTGCTGGTATTTTTACTATAAAAATGTATTCTTAAAGTTTCATGGTGTTTTGTTTTTGTTCAGGGCTCACTATTTACCCATTGATGTGGCTTTAACAGGTGCTATCACCTCGATTCAGGGTGTACCTGGGAAAAACAGCAATTAAGTGGTTTATTTGTTTGTTTGTTTATTGGCATTTAATTTTCTTGGGAGCATTAGTAATTTCTTTTGCAAAAATGTAACGCTGGTAATTTTTTTTTTTTTTTACGAAAATTTTTTGCTGGTAATTTTTCTAGCATGAAAATTTATTATTGCTGGTAATTATTTTACTATGAAAATTTATTGCGTATTTTTACTATAAAAATGTATTTTTATACTTTCATAGCTGGGACCACCTAACAGGCGCTCCCACCGCGGGTCAGGGTGGACCTGGGAACACTAGTAATTAGTATGTGATTCCACGCTCCTTAAAACCTCCTTGCTGCCGATTATAGTTTATCGTCATACTCGGGACGATGAATGTTGCTCAATCTCTTCGCAAATAAATAAATTACGTAGAAGTTCTAGAAAAGTTTTGTTCTGTTACAGACTGCTATGATGCAATAAATTTCGTATCTCAGTAGGATAACAAAGTAATTTACTAAGGTCACCAAGGAATGGTTTGAACGCAATGACAGCCACTCATAGAATGATCTGAAAATTCTTCAGATTTAAATTTAATTGGAAATTTATCCTTTCATGACATGTCTATGAACAAGGAGAGCGGTTTAAAAAGATGAATAAATTAGTCTTTTGTATAAAGGGTTGCTGGGATGTATTCAAGCATATTTAGGTTTTACAGTCAAAGAGTAAGCCTTGATGCATAAATAATAATAGTAAATTTTAAAAATCATGGAATTTTTCGCTCTAACGACTTGTAGCTACTGGTAATTAAAGGCTCGTTGGAGAAATTTTTCTTTCTCAATATTAAATAAAAAAAAGAAATTTTTTTTTTCAGCCAATGAAAAGCCTGAAACACAAATAAACATTTATCTGTATCCCCTTTATGAAAGCCGATCTTATAAAAATGGCATGCGTCTGAACCTAGGCTCTCCTCTCACTATTATGCTAATGAGAATTCTAACATCGACAGAAACCGCTTTAAACTATAGCTGATAACACTAAGAAAAAACATTTTCAAAACGACTTTTATTCGTCTCTCGCAAATAAAACTATATCCCTTACTTAATTAAAATACAGAAGTGGATATTTACCGTTTGTATTTCCAAACTATTCGTATTCTTATTATACACTGATTAATCGGACTAGTGTCATCCTCTGGAGACGGGGTTCTCGAACCTTGGTCGGTAGCCACCCAATGAAAAAAACAACTCTGGATTCTAGCTCTTGAAAAAACTACTTGCGACAGAAACTATCACATCACAACTGAACGTTGATAAGTCTGTGGTTCTAGTCTATAGGTTCCATCGATAGACTGTTTTCATCTAATCTACAGCCTTCTACGTATGGCGTTGTTGGTAACATTCAAGAAACATTGAACTGAATTCATTATTCAGTTGACGGTGTCAGATTGTTCTGATTATTCCATCCATACTAGAAATATTCTTCTTCTTCTATGTGCCGTGTCTCTCCAGGACATTGGCAATCATGGTCCTCCACAATTTTCTGTCCTTTGTAGCTCTTGATAAATTTCGTCTTTTTGTTATCTCCCTTGTTCTGCCATCTATTTACTCAAGCTCGCTAGGTAGGTTATGCATTGTTTTCCTATGATCCCTCTTGCCTCCAATCTGTCCTATGAGTATCAGATTTTCTAAGCCCTCTTTCCTTATTATGTGCTTTAGAAATTTCAACTGTGTCTTTCTGGTGTTAAGTGTAAGTGTTCTTTTTGTTTCCATTTTCTCTAAAACTTCGTCATTGCTCATACGTTCGGTTCAGGATATTCTCAGCATCCTTCTGTAGCACCACATTTCTGTTTCTTGAAGTCTCTTCTTCATTTGTGATGAGATTTCCAGTAATCACTGTCATATAAGAGGACTGATTCCACATAACAGTTCAGTACCTTTTCCTTTGTCTCACGAAAATAATAATAATAATAAAGCTATCAAAAATCTTCAAAATGCTATCAAAATACAAGGACCTTGAAATCGAAATCTCAAAAATGTAGCAAGTGGGAACCTCAACAATCCCTGTTATAGTTCCTTCGGATTGGTTGTAAAAGATTCCAGTAGACTGATTGAAGGGATTCCTGGAAGCTTGTGACTTAAAAAAATACCAAAAAATTGTTCTCACAAATACAGTCCACACCTTACGAAGGGCTTTATCTATGTAAAATGCGTGTGTGTGTGTGTGTGTTTTCTTTTTAATTGGTCAGTGGAAAATGTCGTGATGCCATTTCTGACGTTAGGTCTCTGGTCGGGACCCAGAAAGAAATGTGTACACACCAGAAATCAAAGGAAATATAATAATAATAATAATAATAATAATAATAATAATAAGCAGCTAGATTACAAGGAAAAGTGTAATGGGTTCACGCCGGATTATAGGTACTCGCTGGATAGAAAGAGTCTATATGATGGCGTTGGATGGCTAAACGAATTACGTTGTTTCGATACTTTAAGGATGCAATGCAACGATTAAAATGAAAGGAGATAAGCAGACGACCATTAGAATGAATTGATTACACACTGAAGATCCTTCTCGCTATCAAGTAGTCAAGGAGAACACTGTAGTTTCTATTGGCGACTGCTGTCTGCTTTTGCAGTCTCTAGTGGCCTAAAGAAATTGTTTTTTGTTTCGTTTTTTACTAGATAAGTTCATTTTCAGTTCAAGCATTCGGGCAAATACCGAGGTTTGGGAGCAAATTGTTAACATTCTTTTATCAACCACGGTCTGTCTTATAATGTCTGTGATGGCCAAGAGTATATGTATACCAGGCGGAAAATATGGACCTCTACACTTTAAAGAACTTTTCAAATTATCCTTGTCTCTGTAATATCGTATATTTTATAAGTTTCGGCATCTATTACCTGGTTTCAATTTCGTAACTTCTGATGAAAATTTAAAAAAATAAATGGAACATGTATTTTTTTTTTTTTTTTTTTATTTGGGGGGTAGGTTCAATAATTTATCTGGCATAAAAATATGACCACATTTCTAAAATATTAGCTTGTTCGGATAGTAATATCGCGTTTTGGGAAAAAGAAAGAAAGAAAGAAAGAAAGAAAGAAAGAAAGAAAGAAGGTTAGAGTGATAGAGAAAAAGTGAGAAAGAAGGTTAGAGTGACAGAGAAAAAGTGAGAAAGAAGGTTAGAGTGACAGAGAAAAAGTGAGAAAGAAAGAAAGAAAGAAAGAAAGAAGGTTAGAGTGACAGAGAAAAAGTGAGAAAGAAAGAAAGAAAGAAAGAAAGAAAGAAGGTTAGAGTGACAGAGAAAAAGTGAGAGAGAAAGAAAGAAAGGGGGAGAGAGAGATAGAAAGTAGGTTAGAGTGACAGAGAAAAAGTGAGAGAGAAAGAAATTTAAAGAAAGTGGGAGAGTGAGGGAAAGCAGTAGAGAACTGTTTAAATATAAGAAAAGTTAATTTTATTTATGAAGAAAATAATAATTTTCATTATCAATGGCCGAGACCCTTTCTTTATGAAATTCTTTTATTTAAGTGTTTTTTTACTATTAAAAATGTGTTCCGATGATTTGATTAAAAATGGAAACCTTAAAGATCTCTAAGAGTAAGACGATGTGTTAACAGGAAGCGGTAAAACACTCCAATGTATCTTGAGATTATTTTACTTGCAGATGTAAAACATGCATTGTCATTCTGAATAATGACACACTTTCCATGGCCCAAGACGTAATAAATGTTTTACATAAGTCTTTCCATTAATACTTTAAAATAAAGATCTGCTCTGATTGCATTATCTTAAGAGTTTCCAGAAAATGAAACTTAATATTTTCCACCGACAATTCACCAAAATTTTAGTCGAGTAACGCTTGTATTTCGATGTCATTGTAGGTTTTTCGTCCAGAATCCCCAGTAAATCTTTTCAACACAGAATAAAAGAATTAGTTTGACAGTGAGCTTTTATAATTACCTTTTCTAATATTTTAAAAGGTCTTTATTTCGTATTATATTTTATCATATTTTTATACTATTATATTATATTATATTATTATTTTATATTTTATAATTACCTTTTTTAATATTTTAAAAAGTCTTTATTCCGTATTATATTTTATTATCATATTTTTATATTATTATATTATATTATATTATATTTTATAATTACCTTTTGTAATATTTTAAAAGGTCTTAATTTCGTATTATATTTTATCATATTTTTATATTATTATATTATATTACATTATATTAGATTATTATTTTATATTTTATAATTACCTTTTGTAATATTTTAAAAGGTCTTTATTCCGTATTATACTTTATTATCATATTTTTATATTATTATATTATATTATATTATATTACATTATATTAAATTATTATTTTATATTTTATAATTACCTTTTGTAATATTTTAAAAGTTATTTATTTCGTATTATATTTTATTATTATATTTTTATATTATTATATTATATTATATTATATTACATCATATTATATTATATTTTATAATTACCTTTTGTAATATTTTAAAAGGTCTTTATTTCGTATTATATTTTATTATCATATTTTTATATTATATTATATTATGTGACGTCCCCCCGGTGTCGCTGCGCCAAATGTGACGTCTGCCTAGCCGCGTCCGTCGTGCTATCCTGTCCTGTGACGACCAACTGGCTTGGTATTGGTCGCGGCACCAAATGTGACGTTCTAACCTTTTGGTGATTCGGATGGAAATCTGGTTAGATTCGGTATCAGCCTTGTCGCTCCCAGCTCGCCTCCAACGTCTGGTTACCGAATTAACTGTTTTGATTTCCAGTCTAACCTACCCACGTTGTGAATTGATCTTAGGCAGACGAAATCAATCAGTTGCCGGGCCGTAATGCAAGCCGAGTTCGATCAAGGGTAACACCGCACAAGTATATGTAAAAGAAAATAAAATAATAACTCGAAAAGTTCAAATGTGTTAAAAAAGGATAACAATATTTTATATCTGGTTGCTGAATACAGGACTGCGTCTTTCTCCCAAACCCGCTATATGGATTCGTGACACTTTGTGTTTGATAGGCGAGTCTTAACATCTTAAGTTGTTTGTTCTTTAAGAAACTGCTTCTTGGTGCATCTTCAGGCGATATTCGTAAAACTTGTTTTGGTGGTGTGAGTCTAAGTCATTCTTCAAAAATAAATTGTTCTTGGCTAGAAGTTGAGGTCGTGATTTGCGTGAATCTTTCGGCCAGGTTTCTGCGGGGCGGGTGCAACTCCAACTGCAAACTTGAACTCGAACTCGAACTTCTTTTCACTCGCTGCGACTCTGCTTATATGGAGGCCGACCAAATCCGGGGTGGGCTTGTCGGGGTTTGAGGTTCCTTGATAATTCTTAACCCACAATCTACTTCTTTGTTTTCGGCCAGGAAAATTTTATTATTTTCCATTTTTGGAAGTCTTTCGTCTTCCAACCTTCTTCTGTTCTCATATTGGTATCTCAACATGCCCTCAGAGGGTGTCAACGGGTTTCCCCTCTCTCTCACAGTGGCATCTCACACCTATCCCTTCAGGGGGGCGCAACAGGCCTCCCCTCCTTCTTCACATGATTACCTCAGCCAATGGCCGCTCAGCAGCGTGGGTGCGGCCAGACTAGCCTCGGTTTAAAAAATCATGCTCAAAGAAAAAAAAATTATCTTCCCCTTTCTTTTCTTTCTTTTCTTCGAGGAGACCTCACACCCTAGACTCTTATCTTAACCGAATCACCTGGAATTCGTCAATCAGATTTTCGCCAGCATCAAGTGGGTGGCCATTTGGACGTATTTGCATTCAGTGCACAACCGGTATTCAAAAAAAAACGGAATGTCCCTTTCGCTGCTCTAGAGCAAATCAACAAAGAGTTAGATAGACTCGAACAAGCAGGTATTCTGTCAAAAACAGATTTCAGCTAGTGGGCAGCACCTAGGGTCTACGTAAAAAAGAAGTCCCATCAAATACGAGTATGCGCAGATTTTTACACATGGTTAAATGATGCCTTGCAAGATCACCACTATCCTCTCCCAAGCCCTGAAGAAATTTTCAATAATCTCAATGGTGGAAAAAAAAATTCTGAAATCGACCTCTCGGACGCATACCTTCAGATAGAGGTGGAAGAAGAAAGTTCCAAATTGCTCTGCATAAACACCCATAGAGGGTTGTACAAATACAACAGGCTGGCTTTTGGAGTAAAGGTTGCACCTGCAATTTTCCAGCAGGTCATGGACGCCATGCTGGGCGACCTTGACTACGCAACAGCCTATTTGGATGATATAATGGTTACTAGTAAAACTGCGGCAGAGCACCGGAACCATATAATAAACGTATTCGAAAAGATACAAGAATACGGATTTAAGGTTAAGGAGGCAAAGTGCGACTTTTTCTTACCAGAGATTAAATACTTAGTGCACATTATAAATAAAGACGGTCGTCGGCCGGATCCAGAAAGAGCCAACGCGATCAGAAACATGCCGGCCCCAGATAACGTTCAAGCGTTACAAAGCTTCCTCGGCCGAGCTAACTTTTACCAAGGGTTCATTAAGAACATGCAAAATTTGAGAGGGCCTCTCAACCAACTGTTAAAAAAGGACAAACCATGGTCATGGACCCCGGAATGCCAAGACGCATTCGAGAATATCAAGAAAACGCTTACTTCGGACCCCTCCCTCACCCATTACGACTCTAGTCTCGACATCATAGTCGCAAGTGATGCAAGCTCTTACGGCATTGGTGCTTCCATTCTGCATAAACTGCCAGATGGTACGCGAAAAGCTGTGGCTCACGCATCAAGATCTCTACTTTCAGCTGAGAAACAATATTCCCAAATAGTGAAAGTCTCTAGGGTTAATATTCGCTGTGACAAAGTTTCACAGATATCTACATGGTAGACAGTTCATACTGCAGGCGGACCATAAACCTCTAATTACAATTTTTGGTTCTAAAAAAGCTCTGCCAGTTTATACTGCAAATAGACTACTTCGTTGGGGAACGATTCTCTTAAACTATAATTTCAAGATAGAGTTCCTAACATCCAAAAATATTTGCCATGCAGGCAGTTTATCGCGACTAATTCCAAAAAATACAGAAGTCTTTGAAGACTCCATCATTGCTACTCTAAGGACAAATTGTGAAATCAAAAACATGATCGCGAGTACCATAAGAGAGCTGCCAGTTACTTTGGCCGACATAAAAAGGGAGTCTCGAGAGGAGGAATTCATTCAATCCATAAAAAGCAAAATTCGCAACAAAGACCCCAATGTGCCTGAAGTTTTTTCCCTCTGCGATGATGTCCTACTATACAATAACCGCGTAGTGATTCCAAACAGCCCACAAAGAAAAATCCTCAGGGATTTTCACATGGGACATCCGGGGAAGAACCGTACATGTGCAGCTATGTTTATTGGCCAAACATGGACAAGGACATAGCAGACATGATAGAATCATGCAAAGGATGCGCGCTTGCAGCAAAAGCTCCAACCACGACGTGCAAACCATGGCCAAACACAGACCATCCATGGCAAAGAATTCATATCGATTTTGCAGGGCCTATAGCCTATGTACTACCTCATTGTTGTGGATAGCCACTCAAAATGGCCTGAGGTCCTACAATGCAAAAGACCAACCACAAACTGCACAATCGGATTTTTACACGAGCTATTCGCGCGTTTTGGCATGGTAGATTGTGTAGTTACAGATAATGGCACTCAATTCACATCAAGTGAATTTAGAGACTTCTGCAAGTCATATCACATTACAACGCCTCAGTACCAACAGTTTCTGCAGGTGTATCGGATAACCCCTAATCCGAACACGCCTATGGGAAGCTCGCCTGCAGAAACAATGTTCGCAAGGAAAATCAAGTCTGTCTTCGACAAACTTATTCCACGGCAAACAAAGTTAAAAAAAAAACAAAAACGTATCGCCTCATAAGAAATATTTCAATCCTGGCGATAAAGTCTTTTTCAAGGCTTACAAAAACAATATAGCATTCTGGGAAGTAGGCACCATAAAACAAAGAATTGGCGAACTGGTCTATATTGTCCAAGGACCGAAAAACACTCACAAACGCCATTGGAACCAGCTCAGAAAATGACGTTTGAAGGAATCGGAGGAATCACTACAAAATAACTGTGAAGAGCCGATCGACGTAATTTTCGATCACTTTGATCTCGGCATGCTCCAACTCTCTCCTGAAGTGCGACACTCAGGAAGGAAAAGGAAATTTACTCAACCGCTCGACGTAAATCCCAAGAGGAAAAAGTATTAACAGTTTTATTTTTTCTCTCCTTTTCAAAAAAAGAAAACTCTTGGAAGGGGGTATTGTAAGACCGGAACTACCTACACAATAGACTCTTCCAGGTCTATATTAAGTATGTGACACAACACTCTAGTCAGAGAGACAGAGAGAGAGAGCCGCGTAAGACTACCCGTATTGGACACTAACATATAGTAAGCTACACTTACACTATCTTTGTAACCTGTTGTTAATATATCTTTCTTACATCTAATCCGTGTTCCGTGTTTTCCTTCTGTGGTCCCGACTTTGGCCCCACATCAGTAACACTACACTACAATGGTGCCACTTTTATCTAAAGAACTGAACAAACAGTTATCATTAGATAAATATGAATACACACAAGCGTGGCTTAGGATACTAGCAGCTAAAGCTGGAACAAAAAAGCTGAAGGATTTAAAATCATTTGGGGAAGAAAACCAAATAGCTGATCTCTTCTTGACAACTGCTGGTTGTGAGACTATTATAAAATTATCAACAATTCCACACCCAAGACAGATGGAGGAAATGATGTTTGATGATATGAATCAACTAATAGGGAAAAACATAGCACCTAAGAAAAAAATTAGTGAATGCAGAGAGAGCTAAGTTTATGAATATTTGTCAAAAAATGAATGAACCAGTTATTGAATATGTTTTTCGTTTAAAACAGGCCATTAAATATATTAATAAAACTAGTCAATTGTTAATTTGATCCAAATGAAATTGGTAAACAGCCTTCAAAATGAGAAGTATTGGCAAATGACTCTAATGCATTTACAACTGGGAAAGTTGTCATTAGAACAGTGTATTGAATTTGTTCAGCAACAAGAATTAATTCAAAAATTTAATAGAACAAAAGCTACAGATCCAGAAGAGAAAATGGGCACATACTTGATGAAAAAAAAGACAAAATAATGTGTCCAGCATATAAAAAAAAAACTGTGAAAATTGTTTCAAAATGAATCATTTTAAACCCATGTGTAAATCCAAAAAGAAAAATGTAGAGACAGTTCAACAAAATGAAAAGAAAATTAGTATGGATGTCTTTTCATTGAACAAAAAACAAATGAAAAAGGGTTATTAAAAATTTGAATAAATGATGTGTTATTGGACATGCAACTAGATACAGGAAGTGACATGATGTTGATGCCCAGAAACTTCTGGAAGAAATTAGGAAAACCAAGATTAAAGAAAAGAATCATTAGACAGATCCATGATAAAAACGTTAAGCTATTTTGAAGTCTATGTGGAACTAAAAAGTAAGTTTGCCATATTACCAATTATTGTGGCAAACTGTGAAAAGAATCATGGTCTAATAGCAAATGATGTACTGAACATAAGTTCAATAAAATTGGTAAACAAAGTCAAAAACAGAAGAAAAAACTATGAAGCAAAGTTAAAACTAAAGGAAAATGTCTTCCGCATCATATTTTCAAGTACAAAAAGTGCCATTTGATCTACTACTGAAAGTTGTGGAAAAATTAAAAATATTACTGGAACAAAATCTACTTGAACAAGTTCTACCAGAAGGGAACAAGCGAGTCTCACCCTTAGTAATTTTAAGAAACAAGGATGGGGATTTGCACATTTATGGGGACAACAAAATTGGTGTAAACCACAAAATATGTGCAGACTCATATCCTATTCCCAATGCGGGTATGAAAACATTCTCTAATATTGATCTAAAGTTGGCACACCATCAAATAGCTATTGATGAAAACTTTAAAGAAGTCACAATAATAAACACGCCAATAGGCTTATTAAGATGGAAAAGAATATTGTGTGGAATTAAAATGGCATGTATTTTTCAAAGGGGTATAGAGCAAGTTATTCATAGTGATATAAAAAATATAATATGCTACCAGGATGACATTTGTGTTGGGTTTATTAACGATAAAGAATTCAAATGAGTTTTGAATAAGATAAAAAATGCTGGATTAACAATTAAAAAAAAATGTGCACACAACACTAAAGAAATATCATTTTTGGGATATTACATATTTAAGGAAGGCATATCACCAGACCAATTGTTAATTGACAAAATATTAAAAGTTGAAGTAACTAAGAAAAGAATTGGAATTTTTCTTAGGGCTTGTAAATTTCTACAAATAATATGTAAAGCGATACTCCAGTTTGACAGAACTTTTTGCTGCTTTAAAAAAAAGAATGTGGAATTTATTTGAACAAACGAACAACAAATGGTATTTGAAAATTTAAAGCTCTTCTATCAAAGAATCCAATAGCAAAAAATATTTGACTCTAGAAAGGAAATAATAGTAACAACTGATGCAAGTGAACACTCAATATCGGGGATATTAGCTCAGGATGGTCATTCTATTATGAATCTTTCAAGAAAATTGTCAAAAGCTAAAGTGAACTATTCAAATATTGAGAAAGAAGCATTGACCATAATATGGATGACAAACAGAGCTTGGAAAGAAATTCCTACTAGGGTTCAACCATAGACCTTTAGAATTCATATTTAATCCTAGGAAGGAACTTCCTAAGGTAACATCTTCTAGAATTCTAAGATGGACCTTAATGTTAATGGTGGTTGACTTTGATATTGTGTACATGAAAGACAATACCATTCCACGTGTAGACACTGTGTCAAGATTGAGATTTATTACTTCTAAAAGTGAGAAAAAGGAGGAAAAATTTGAAGATATTTTCTTACACTAGCTCAAAACTTATATTTTTTGATGGACAACTTAGCTGAGGATATGAAGCAAGCTCTCATATCGAACAGTATATTGTTCAGGATAAAAAACAATAAGTGGAATAATTGCTCACGGATAGAAAGGCATTTAAAGAGGTTAAACACAAATTCACCATAGAAAAGGGTAATGTTGTAATGGAGACGTCATGGTTCCTCCAGCAAACAAAGGAGAAAAATTACAAAAAGCATACTTGATGATGTTCATTGAGAAATAATGTTTACACAAAGAAGATTAAAGCTAGAGGTATGGTGGCCAGGCTATTCTACAAATGTAGAAGAATATGTAAAAAGGTGTATAATGTGCAATGAAAGAAAAGTTAGAAACATTTTTTCCTAATTTGTTGTTAAGCTATTCTGGAAGCTCATCCACCCTCATGGATAGACAAATTAGAGCCCTATTGACCATGTCCTATGCTACTAATGAAAAACTATGGTATAAAAAGAATAATGAATGTAACCTACAAGAGGCAAGATTCATAATGGAAAGTGAACAGAACACTATGATAATAGAAAAAAAATGAAAATTGGATATTAGCATATGCAGACCAAGTTAGATTGCAACATGATAATGATGAAGATATGTATAATAAACCTGAAAGTAATGAAGGCAAAAGTGTCACGTCAAGGCAAGACAGACGTGACAGTGAAATTGAGAGTGATATAGACTCTGAAGATGAACAATTGTTAGAAGAACACTCCTATGAAAAAAGAAAAAGATCAAAATCTTCCATATCTAGACAATCTCTTAGAGAGGGAGGAAAATAGTGAGAAGACAAAAGCTCCCAGAAGAAGTACCAGGGTTAAAAAAGGGATAAGACCTCTTCTGTACAGGGAGATGAGGTGACTCATTTACATTATGAAGTCACAAAGACTATAAATAGCTATAGCTATTACCCATGAGGCAACTGAGTGCATACTACTTCCTGTGAGTCAGTAACACTAAACAGCACTAAGTTTCTTTTTTCACACTTCTCACTTGAGGAACTCCCTTCCAGCTTCCCAACCAAATTTAATCTTCAAAAATTTAAATCCAATGTCAATCGCTATCTACTGTCCTCCTGATTACTCTTTTCCTCTTCCCGCTCATTATTAATGTTTCTGTTCCTAATTCTTCCACATTCTTTAACTCCTTTACTGCCTTGCAAGGAGTGATACCAATTAAAAAAAAAATACTTACAATTTCTTCTTAAGCTGTTTTTAAAAAATGACCGTTTACAATTTAACGAGACACGTTTATGCATACTTTCTAAAGATAATGCAAATAAATAATGAAATAGCAAATAAACGGTTCGCTTAATTTATTTTGATTACTTCTGAAAGGATTATAGCTTCGCCTTACATAATAAGAAAAAAATCTAAGGGAGGTTACTTAGATAAAAGTAATCTCCCCTGACTTTAACTAATATTTGATGAGACTTGTTTTGTCTGAGTTTTATTTTTAAATGATATCAGAAAATGTATCCTTATTAAACAAACCTTCTCTGTTGAATTTAATCTGACTTTTTAACCAAATAATTATATTCCTAAACAGGAATATATGCTGTAGTTTCTGATTTCATTTGAATAAAAAATAATTTATACTGGGCCTAACTAAAATAACTTTACACTTAACAAATAAAAATATTAAAAATAAAAATAATTATAACAATAACATCAAGATAATGAGAAATTAACTCGATTTAACTAAACTCCATAAACTTCGTGTTTTTATTTAAATTGTATTTCTATAATATAAATGTCTCACATCAGTCAGTATGAGTAAAAAGTCAGTTTAAGTGGGTGAAGTGACATTTAAATTACCAACTGACTGAGAACAACATAAATTTTTGTTGACAGCTCTAAGCTGAACTGCTTCCATTTGTAAGTATGGTGGCTTGTAATAAAACAAATCAATATTTTATTTCTTATAAAGTAATTATTTTTCTGTAAATTTTTGTTATTGATCAACAAGATTATTTCAATACAAGTATTATTACTTTTAAAAAGTCAATTCTGGAACACATGAAATAAAGATATGTAAGAAAAACTCATATACATTTACTATTTTTTAGTCTCAACTAATAAAATATTTTGGGTGGAAATGGTTATTATTATTAAAAAAAATTAAATTTAGAAGAAATAAAATTTTCACTGTAAAACATTTAGGAAACAAAATATTTCATTTTTAAAATTGGAAAAAAAAAATATAGCTTATTGTTGTGTCGGAAACCTACCACCCCTCTTGAAGATGAACTTGTCTGCCTCTGTAAACAAGGACTTTACATAGTGGCATGTCAGTTGACATGAGGGAATCCAAGAGACAAAGAAGTTCTTAGCTGAGCTAGTTATTGACTACTCAGGCGATTTCTGTACCTTTTACCAACCTATAAAAACCCTTTTTATTGTTACGTGTTATTTGGCGTTTGTCTCTACTAACCCCAAATCAACATCATAACACTTATACAGAAGTGAAGTATTGAAGCAGTCATAAAAAGAGTTTTACTTGGAAGACATTTGCAAAACATTTCAATGATTTACATTCAGACATGAGAAATCAATGTGCTATCTACTGTATTAATTCACACTAAAAAATAAATGCATATTTGAATAAGCACTTCAAGGATCATATTTTGAAATTGTGTAGTTTTCATCATCTTCATTTTCTGCAAAATAAAGCATTTTATAATTAATATTAGCAAAGTTAAACTGCACATTGCAGTTACCTAACTTTCACATATTATATCTATCTATTACCTACAGTATTGTAGCGACTGCTATGCTTTTCCACACCCACAATTTATTCATTTGCGATTGGCTAGTAAATCAATACTGCTTTTCTATAAGACAATTTAGCAATCGCAGTTATCACTTTGAATTTTTCAGTCGTGAACTTGCTCACATGTTTCTTTGATACAAAATCAGTAATTGGTCAAATTTTAACCAATCAAACATTTTAGTGATAAATCAATTTTTCCTGTGTTTTCACCGGGAGCCTATCGGTAGCTTTAAAAGAAGCAATTTTTCCACAAGATGCCAGTAGAGTCCAGCTATTTTCGCCTGTCCACACAAACCTACAACTTTACTCACATTTCAAACGTACACACAGACACAGATTTTTGTAACACATTATACATATCTCTCTCTCTATGACTCAGCCAAGTTCATGAACCAGCACTCTATTAATTTCTCTAACACATTTCTTAATTAACTGTATTCTATTCTAACAGCAAACTCTATTCAACATAGAATCCTGAACATTCTTATTCAAGAGAAACTCTTTCGAACATTCAATCATAAATCAGAATACAGTTGAAGGGGAACAACTTTTTTTCTTTAATCATTACACTTCATTGCATGATTGTTTTGTATGTTATATTTCAATATATATTTATTTGTTGATCCACATGTGGAGTTTCGTTGTTTTTTCTTGAATCATTAGATGTACAATAGATATATACACTTAGAACACGCATCACAGTATTACCATGTTAATTCTTTACATATTCTGTACAAATTTATTTTGACATTAATATTGAGTATATACATTTATTTGTTCTTTCAATCAGTGTGTATTAGCTACAACACAACTCGTGTGAGAAAGATAACTGAAAAGCAAAAGTTATGATTCTGTGCATTTGTAGTTAATAATAATATCCAATCAACAGCCATATAATAATTTTAAGATTATTTTAAGAATAATTAAGTTGTCACAGTTCCTGTAGAATGTGTTTAGAAGAAAAATTATCATTAACTTTTAATAAGCAAATTGAATTATTAAATAAGAATGAAATAATCAGTTGATGCCAACATATTAACAAATATTTACTTTGTTACTTTAATAACATAATAAATTAATTAAAATATTAATTAAATTATTAGCTAAAATGTTATAATTTAATTAATAATGAAAATTAACAAATATTACAATTTAATTAAAAATAGCAATATAAACCATAAAAAAACTAATTTCAAAGAAAAATTTAATTTTGAAAAAAAAATTTACAACTGGAAGAAAAATCTACAGCCGAAAAAATGAAAAAGTGAACAAAAGCAAAATTTCATGAACGAGCGCATGTAAAAGAAGGTTAACTTAAATTCATGAATACACACGTGTGCAAAAATGGATTGAAAAGACGCGGAACAAATTGAAAAAATTGGAAATATCATTTAAAACCAGAATCCCCTGAAGACTGGAAATTTTATCAAGAAACTTGAAAATCGGGATAAAATTTATAAGTAATCTTTTCATATTATATGAAAAGATTACTTAACTTCTAAATATAAATTTTATATATCATATTATATGAAAAGATTACTTAACTTCTAAATATAAATTTTATCCCGACTTTCAAGTTTCTTGATAAAATTAAGAATAGCATTTTATTATTAAAATGCTATTCTTAATATTATTTTAATATTTTTAATACTGAGCACTAAAAATATCTGCTGTTTCTTAAATCATATTCTCTTTTACATAAATAGTAACAGTTTTATCAAAATCTAAATGGATTTTGAAATATTTTTAAAATCAACATGCTTAGGTTTTGACACCCAAAAAAATGACAGAATACATGACATTTTTTAAATGCAAATATCTCCACTTCTACTTTTTTTGTCTGTGTACTAAGATGAAGATCGTTGATAGTAGTAGCAAACCAAACACGTTACTTAAAGCGGGAAGCGTCTCACAAAAATGACAAGACAGGAAGACGTCTTATTCAATCAGCAACATTTTTAAACGACTCCTTTAAAAAAAAAATGTCCAAGTTGAAAACAACCACGAATTATACATTCAAGGGGGAAGCAATTCTTGCTTCCCAACATTATTATTACTAAACATTGCTTAAAATAATATTTTTTATGTCAGAATTTTTCCATTCTTTCTGCTTTTGATTAGCAGAAAAATGACCATGAAATTAATGTTTATACATATTTCATGATTCTTTAGTTTTGCTGTTTTTTTACTTAAGTGTGAAATTTCCATGATGAAAATTGGAGACTCCTTTTTCCTTTTATTAATGAAAAAGTCTTTAACAAGCCAACTGTTTCATTAAAAACTTTCTTCACCTTCTTTTAAAGATCTGGTGATTTTGAAACAAAGATAACCTTCGTCTTTCATACAATTGCCCAAAGAACAATTCTTTTTAAGAACAAGTCCTCAGAGAATTTAAATCTTTAAATTTTTTGGTCACACAGGACCCTCAGTTATATAAAATCTGCTCTGAATTGTAAAATAAAAAAATGAAATAAAACTAAGATATTATTTAATTCGAAAAACTTTTATTTGAATTTATCAATAAAATGGTTTGTTGTCTTTGGAAAAAAGATTTTTCGATGAATGATGAATTTTTACAAGAATTCTTTTCATTTTAATTAAAATAATTTATAAACTTTTAAAATTTGTAGCTGTAAAGTGATATTGTTATTAAATAAAAACTGTATTTACTAATTATAAACAGAGAAGGTTACTACAATTCAGTGATACCCAGTGTTTTAAAGAATTTTGAATTTTGTGTGTGTGTCTGATAACTTTGGTAAATTTAAGATTTATTGGTAATTTTCTAACATTTCCTCAACAAGGATTTACATAAGTACCTAAAATTCAATAAAATATTAGAATGCTTATCATTTATTTTTGTATTTTTAAGACTACTGAGAAGTTAAAAAAATTAATAAAAATGGCATTTATGTTGTATTGATCATGTAATTTTATTACAATTATATCCATTAAGAGAATTATATTGTGTTGACAAATTTATCCTTATGGACAATTTCATCAATTAGTAAAGTAATCAGAAAAAAATATTCCAATTAATTTAAATTCAATTTGAAGTACATAAAAGTATTTTGCTTATTGAAAATACTAAATTTTAAATTTAATCTATTAGTTTGGAATTAAAAGACTAAAATAAAAACTACAAGAAAGATGTAAACAGAAAAAGGTAACAAGACAAAATCCCAGCCTCTTATCCCAAGTAAACAAAATCCCAGTCTTGTAAATAAATTAAAAGTAAAAGTCAGATAAAAAGAAACAAATCTAACATTGAAAAAAATTCAAGAAACTTTTAAATAAAATTTTAACTCCAAATTGACACCACTACCAACAACAACAATAATATCCAATACACTTTTAGCTTATATGTACAAGAAAATCGATTCTCTCACATACTTCATGAGTTTTTAGGTCCACTCCGTTTCATTATAGATATTCATTATAAATCTCTCCGACCTCTAAAAGACGTTTTCTAACAATGCTATCATTACATATTTGATATATTTCATAGTTAAGGACTAATAAGAAGACCCTATTTTATTAGAGGAAATGGAAAACCATTTAAAAAGGGCAACAGCAGAAAAAACAAGTGAGATCAGAAAATAGACTTCCCAATTAACAACTGATTGCAGGTCACTTTCGAGAGCAGCTGCCAGTTCTACTTTGTTGAATGATATGTCCCGAAAAGGGATATATTTGTTTGAAGTAGCAAAGTGGTTTTGGACTACTGTAACCGAGTAGGACAATCTAGCAGGTAACCGTAATGGACTGGTCCTCGTCGTAGTGGTAGGCAATAGGCAAAGACAATAGGCATAGCTAATAGGGGTCGTCCATGTATCTCTACAATCAGTCTGTATTTATGGCTGACACCAGCCAATCATATTAAATTACTGTGAGGGGGAACCCAGGTGTATGCATATTCATTACATCATTGAACCTATTGAACTTTATTAAGGCAGGAGTAAAAATGAGTGTGTCATCAGCATACCGAATTGGCAACTGATGAAAGTTGTTGATGAAGATAAGAAACAAGACAGGTTCAAAGGAAGAAGCCAAGAGTACCCCACTCCTCATTAATGTGAAAGTGTGGCCGTTCTACATGAACGTAGAACATAGAACAATGGGATTTAAACTAAAAAAGCAACAGGTTGGAGGCTAATATTTGTTTTATTGTTTTACTTACCCTACCCACGATGATAGATTTCTTGACACTGACACAAGGTCGCAATGACATGCGTGTACTGTAGTGAGTTAGGTCAGAAGTCAAGATGATTTCAAGTTTTTTTTAAAATTGATTGCTTAAGTTTTTAGCATAAGTCTGCAATTATTGAATTCCAAGAATATCAAGAATCGAATCTGCGATTCACCAATAAAAGTTATATGCGTTGAAAAAGTTTTTACTACCACAAAATTACTGAGTGATTGCTTAAAAAAGGATTTTTTTCTTACATATTCATTTTTTTTAATTTTAGTAAGATGAAAATTTAAACGATCTTTTTTTAATTTTCAAAGACCTTTACACGATCTGCAATATTATAAAACCTACAATAATGTTGAATCAATTTTCGTTTTCTCCACGACTGCTTTAAAAAAAACAAAAAAAAAACAAACACGTGACTACAACTTGGCGGGCATTTCTCAATGACTATTAGGTTGTTTTGTTTTTTTCTCGGGTTTTTATCTTGCGAATAAGGAAAATAATTGAATGTAAACTTTAAATACAACAATGGCAAATCAACCAGATAGTGTATCAAAGCTTCCTATGTCTTGGTGGGGACTTTTTGTGGCCTTTAGAACTGGGCACAAACCTTTGGTGTCTGCCGAATGTTGGTGGCGAGATGCTGTTATGTCGCATTACGGAGAAAAACCAACTTGGGAATGTTTGATAAAATCTTTGTCGAAAGCTACTCAACCACTAATTAATAACAACAACGAATTAATCTTGTAAGTAAAGATCTAATTATTTCTTAAAAGGATCCTTTTCAGTTTTAATTGCTTTAAAAATGATTTTAAATTTATTTAATGAATCTAATAATTGACACCTACTTCACAAACAACAAAAAAAGTATTTTATTTTTTAAGTAATTTGCTTATAATTAAATAAGCAAATTACTTAAAAAAAAAAAATAAAAAATAAAATACTTTTTGAATATTTTTTATTTAAAAATATTTTATTTTCTAAACTCTGAAATTTGAAAATGGCTGTTGAAAAAAAAGTGAATGAATCTATGAGAATGTTTCAAACTTTCAATGTACACGCTTTTTTCTTGGGATAAGAAAAGCCAGAAAAATAATTTTTTAATAAAAAGTGGTTCATTTAAATAAAACTATATATTTTAAAGACTTCAACGTTTACTTTAATTAATCCTTCTTCACAAATTAAATGACAAGTCACAAGATTAAAATTTTAAGACCTTCCTTTTTTTTTTTTTTACTATTAAAAAATAAAAATACGACCTAATTAAAATATTCTACTATAAATTCCAACAAATCGAAATTGATTTTTTTTTCTCCTTAAGCTGTTAAAATACCATATTCTTGGCATTGAAGAAATATTCCATATATGCCCATGAAAATTTGTTTTATTTTTATTTCTACCTGCCATCTCGACTTCGGTCACTTTCTCATCGCCATGGCTTCCCTGCCTTTTCTGTTCATATTTTCATAGCAGTTGTCTTCTTTGGTACCTCGACTGCATAAAGAAGCATGATACTAGATTGGCAATTAGGTCTCCTCGTTTTACTTTTACCGTTGAAATAGATGTAACTATAAAGTTCTAATAGTTTCTTTTCTGGCACGTGAAACTCCCTTTCAGTTTCTTACTTCCCTTTTCTTGAAAAATGTAAATAAATGCAATATCAATGTCGCTCTTTGCGTCTTAGTGGCATTATCGCCTTGTTTGAAGTGAAATGATTTTTTAAAAAATCTAGTACTTGCTCACACTTGTGACTGTGGAAAAAAGGTTAAAAATTTGTGTGGAATTTAATTTTTTATGGTAATAAATTTTATGCTATTTAAGAAAAGATTGTAGGTAAAAATCATTTGATGGGACCAACTATTTTCCCTTGATGACATTTACTGGACCCTCTAAAAAGGGAAGGCAGTAACGATTTATTGACCAGAATTTTGATTCTCCAATCTCTAAGTTTTTGCACAAACTTACCAGCCAAACCGTAAAAAAACACGTAAATAGTTTTAGAGACATTGTTAAAACATTGTCATGGTCCTTGAATCTCCTGTTGTGGGCTGGTGTATACGTTGAAAGATAAACAGGTGTATCTCCTGAAATGCCCACAACAAACATGGCAGACTCAGGATGTGAGTCCATGTAAATAAATGAAAAGAAATAAGAATCAGTATATATTTACAAACAAATGATAATGTGATAACAACAAAGGTATACAAACGACAAAGACGATAATGTGTGTGACAAATGAATGTGAAAACCTAATGGTCCAAAGTATGGGTAGTGAGTGAATGTGCATATGTATGTGTGTGTGTATTGCTTATGCATTTCCCAAAGGGAACGCATTCTCTGCAAGAGGTTATATTTTGACAGATAAGATGAGAAGAAACCAATAAAAAATGATTGCAGAGTATTTATAGTCCTGAGAGAGTCTGCTAGGAGCAATTTTGAAATACTCTCCTCCAGATGGGTAGAATTTTTTCTACCCATATGTAAAGTTTGTGTAGTTGTTTCTGTCCTCATGAGCTGAAAAGAAAAGATGTCAGAAGTGTGGTTGAGATGTGTGATACAATGAAATGTACTTGTGCTTTATTATTTTCTAGTTGAATGTAGCACGCTCTGGAAAATGCATCGGTTGTGTAAATTGTTCAGTGTTTCCTATTTGTCTTTTTCCAATGCTCCATGTTCAATTGGTTTTGTCATCCTGTTGAAAGGGCCTGTTAGTTTGCTATGCATGGATAATGTTGTTGGCAAACAAAATTTAATAGAAGCAGCATTGTGGCAAAGTTGATGAGTCTCCTGAAATGCCCACAACAAACATGACAAACTCGGGATGTGAGTCCATGTAAATAAATTGGAAGAAACAAGAAAAACCAATATATATGTACAAACAAATGATAACGTATTAACAACAAAGATATACAAGCAACAAAGACAATAATGTGCGTGACAACTTAATCTGAAAACCTAATAGTCAAAGTGAGTGAATGAGCATATGTACATTTGTGTGTAAGTGTGTGTGTATCCATGTTTCCCAAAGAGAACACGTACTCTGCAAGAGGTTACATGTTGATGAATGAGCAAATAAGGTGAGAAGAAAGTGATAAAAAATTATTGCAGAGTATTTATAGTCCTGAGAGTGTTTCCTAGGAGCAGTTTCAAAAATTAGGAGGTGGTAACCTAACACTGCATTATTGACGAAAAATAAAAAAAGCAAATTTTTGAATCTCTTAAAAATACAATGTTTATGTTTGTCATTTATTTGTATTAATATTTAAATTTAAAGATTAACTACTGAATTTTGTAAAATTAAAAATAATTGTTTCTTTTTTTCTTAAAACCTAGCTAAAATAATGTTTATTTACACACAGTAGCAAAGAGCTGTCAACAACAGTAGCCTTCACCTGTCACCTTCAAAGCAGGCATTAAAATTTAAAGTATGAAAGATCACAAGTACTACTACATTGTAGAAAGTGTTTTGTTTTTTTGTTTATGCTTAAAAATAAATTCTTTAACCATAAGTTTATTTTTTATTCTATATGCTTTTATAAAGCTTAGTAGAATTAAGTTTGTTTTTTTATGATTAAAAATGGTGCATCCAGATTCATTAAAAATGAGCATACCATGAAAAATAGAATGCCCTAAACTTAATAAAAAGTAAAAACAAAATTTACACCATTTATTTACATTGTTCAGCTCGTTGTCCTCATCTTTATCATATTCATGGCATTTCAGCCATTGTACAAACAATTGTAAATAGTGTACTATTTATGTAGTTACCACATATATATATATATATATATATATATATATAATTTTTTTTTTTTTTTTTTTTTTTTTTTTTTAACATTCAAAATTTTGGTTTTTCTTGCATTAGTCCGGCGGAATATTTTAGTGTCTGCTCTTTAGATTGAAAAGAAAAACATTGATTTAAAAATTCTTGCAAAAATCAAATAATTGTTGGATTTATTGAAACTTTCAGAATTTATTCACAAATGAATGAATTTTTTTTTTTTTTTTTTTTTTTTTATGCATCTGCTTACACACACTTAATTTTATGAAATTTCAAGAATTTTTGTACTGCTTCAGCTTAACGTTTATATACACAGAACTCTTTGGAGAATTTAGAACATCAATTTGTTTTTGTAAAACAGGAACACCCCACAGCACCCCCGTTTCCTGAAAATCTGCTTGGAATTGAAAAATAAAAAAATGCAGCATTTTAAAAAGAATTTTGAATTGTTTTTGTGTGTGCATGTAAACATGCCATTTTTTTTGTAAATACATATCTCCATTCATGACATTATCAAAAACATAAGAGCAATAACTATAGTAAATTTAAAACCAAAGTACCTAAAATACAATAAAACATTTATGGAGAATATTTTCCTAAATTTTTAATATTGCTGGATAATTGAAAATTATATTCAAGTAATGTTTACAAATATGTGCCCCATAGGGAAAAAAAAAAAAATTAGATAAACTTGTGTCAGTCAACACCTGTCAACACCTGTAAACACCTACTTGCATTTCTGTAATATTTTTATTTTTTTCTCCTGAAACATCTTAAGGGATTTTCTTTATAGAACTGTAAAAAAAAAAAAAAAAAAAAATTACGAGCGCCCCTCTCACCCTCGACTCCCAATTTGGAAATACAAGAAGTATATCAAGATTTCACACACCCCCACCAATATTTCCACATTTTTTTTACTAGAATAACTTGTTCAGTATACAGTTCATGAATAAGTGCAGAAAACCTTGTTTAAATTGTATAATTCCTTGATTTTTGGTAAATTCTTCAAACCTGCAGTGTTTTTTGCCCTTCCTTTTTGTTTAAAAAAAAAACAAAAACACATCCATTTTGATGGTATCTATATACGAATTATCAATAATCTGGTTACTAATGCCACTTGCACACTATTTACATTATTTGGACTATTGTCCTCAACTTTGTCACCATATTTATTACAACGTTTCGGCCGTTGTATGCTCCAGCCTTCTTCAAGTGGTTGGAATGTCGGACCGAACACTTTATTTCACTCACTGGGGTAGACTGTTCTAGTTCCACATGCCATGTTTAAGGGATATCAGTTATCTCTTAAGTGTACATAATACCTCATCTCAGAAATATAGACAGCCACTTGCACATTTATTAAATTTCTTACCTGTAAACCTTCCTGTCAATTTTTTCTGAAGCCAATTCTGACCTATTCCAACAAATTTCATAAATGTCACTTTAGTTTATTTTGAATCATTCTTTAATTGAGCATGTTAATTTTGGCATTGTTTAGATTTAATGCAATTGTTTTGTTAAAAAAAAAAAAAAATTATGCTTTCTTTTATTTTATTTTTTTTAGCGTTCCCACTTTCTTTGCATTGGCTAATGATTTTCAAAGACTTCTCTTGTCATTCATGATTCACCACAAATTTGAACTACCAGAAGAGTTGATCTGTCAATTTGTGAAAGCTGTAGAAAAAAACTTATCACCAAGTCAACTTTGGATTATCTCCCTTTTGAGGATTTTGAAAACGGATTTGATTGATTCTGCACATGATGAATGCTACAAGTTTTCAGATCATAACCAAGTCGCCTTAACATCTTTACTCTCTTTATTAAAAGATCAAAAAGAAATCTGTCTATTTCCCAAAGCAAACTTTGGTAAGCTTTAGTTTTACTTGATATTAAAAATCACTTATCAATTAGTGTCATCACTTCCCCAAATTAAACAAAATCTGTAAGAATTAGAAGAAATAGTAAATCTAGAAGTATGGTGGACAAGCCAAAACATCTAAGCCAAGCCATAATAAGTTTTGTATCATCAGTAAAGAAACCCACCATTTTTGTCATGGGTTATTTACAGTTGCACTAATGTCCTCATCTTTGTTAACACAACATATCAGCTAGTGTCTGCTGGCCTTATAACTTAGAGGATGAAATCCCTGGGCTCAGTTATACAAACTCTGTGGAAACATGATTGGCAATAATGATGTAGTACTACAATAGAAAAAATGAACTATCCCTAAAGATAGACAGTGGCTCAAGAACAATCTAAACTTCAGTTTGAAATTCTCTGGAGGTTACTCATATTGACAATGAACACTTTGGCCAATCTAATATCAAAATAAAGTAACCAGTTGGGATACATTTCATTGAATGTAACAGACAAGGAAAATTTTTACATTTTTATTCAGTTTTTCTAGTTTTTCTTTTTATAAGCACTAAGAGTATAGAAAGTCTGTAGTGATTATTGTTCCAATAGGATTTTTAGGATTTTTCTTGTACAAATTGAGAGTGTTTGACTATTTCTGAATATAAATGAGTAAAAAAAAAAAAACTTGTAAAATTTTCCTTGTAGTCATATTCAATGAAACATGTATAAAAGAAAGATTGCTACACGCACACACACACACACACACGGCATATTGACATAAAAATTAATATATCAAGAAGAATTTTAAGGGAAAGATGTCTGACAAAGCAGAAAAGGTTTTTGTGACACATTTCCTCCTTTAGGGTTTCACTGGACTAAGTTTATGTTGATGTGACTACACATGAACAAGTCACACTGGAAATTTTAAATTTAAATATCCTTTGCGCACACACACACACACACTCACATATATATATATAGATATAGATATATGAGAGAGAAAGTTATGGACAATAAAGTTTCAGTCCTTTGAATTCCATGTTTAGTCAGATATGTGTTGTAGCTAATGTCATACACACTCATCGATCTGATCAATGTAAAACAGACAATATGGAAGTCAAAGTACCAGAACTTTATCTTCCATTAACTTCTTTCCAAAACTTTTTGATTAACCTTAATTAAAAACAAAACCTTAAATTTATAAACGTTTCCTATTTGTTCTTTATTCTATCATTTTATATATATATATATATATATATATAACTGATTTAAAATATGGCTTCTTCGCTACACAGGAATTACCATGTTTCAAAAACCAAAGGTAAAAACTTCAAATTTAATTATATAATTAAATTAAAAGCATTATTTCTGTTTCATTTTCAAGCAAATTTTTTAATTCAAAATGAAACAGAACTAATGCTTTTAATTTAATTATATAATTAAATTTGAAGTGTAGCAAAGAAACCATATTTTAAATCAGTTAATTTATAATATTTATGCTCTGTAAATTTACATTGAGCACTGTTTTGTAAAAATAAAAATTATCAATAAGAACACCTGATTATATTTCTTCCTGTTCTTTCTTTTTATTATATATATATATATATATATATATGTATATATGTGAACATTGAAGTCAATACTCAGCGGCAACAGACTGTTTCATGCTAAACTCAGTCAAGCCACCTGCATTTAGCATGAAGCCGTCTGCCGCCTCTGTGTATTGACTTCAATATCCACTTTTATATTTACATACACTCTATCTCTGATATTGAGCACTTTATCCCATAAATATAACATACCTTAAAACTATATTTCTTCACATATATATGTGTGTGTGTTATAACATGCTTCGTAGCACTTGTAAGCAACTTGCTTTGATGCCTGTATTACTTAATCTGAAGACTGACTCCAAACACCTTCCAGTTTTAGCTCTGACTTGGAGCTCTTAGAGTTATGAACTAGTGCATATAGTTACTTGGGGGTGTACTATTCACTCCACAGTATCCCCCACTTTTGAGATTAATATTTTAAAGACATTTCTCTTTCTGGAAAGTTCACCAACATACTTGACTTTGTAGTTTTTTCTTTCTTGAATCCACTTCCAGTTCTTCAGTATGCTTTCTTTTTCTGGAACTTGTAGGTTCCACGACTTGTTGTGGTGCTGGTACATCAAAAACATCATATAGCATTTTTATTTATTCTTCCAGTATTACAGGTCTTTCATCACTGAATCTCTTTTTTTTTTTTTTTTTTTTTTTTTCAGCTGATTATGGTGCCTTTTATGTTCAAATTTTTTCACCATGTAAATCAATTTCCTGGTTCTTTGACAACCATTTTTATCAATAATTTGACCAAGGTATTTCATTTTGGACAAAAACAATTCACATTTTTCTTCACTGAGCCTGAATCTTAGTTTTTCCAAAATTGTTTTCCCATGCTCAACATGTTCTTTAGATGCACTTTTTATTACAATGTCATGCAGATACACCACTGCAAAATTGCAATCTGATAGCATGATATCCATGCTATATCATGGTCATTAATTCTGAACATTCATTTTCAATCTGAATTTGTGAATACACTTCAGAGAGATCCAGCTTTGAAATATTCTTCTGCCCCCCAAAATTTCCTCTAGACTTGTTAATAGGTAGATACATATTTCTAAACAATTATTTAATCCTGTTGAAAAATTCACACAAACATCAATTTTTTTTAATTTTTTTTTTTTTTTCTTTGTATACACTGCTGGTGCATCCCATTTTGAATGTTTCATTTTTTTTCTATTGCATCAATTCTTTCAAATATGTCCAACTCTTTCTAACTTGTTCCAATGCTACAAATGGTACACTCCAATTTGGTTTAAATACAGGCGTCAAATATTTTTTACTTGAAAATGTGCCTTGAATTTTGAACACCAACCCAGGATGTTTCACAGAACATCTGGAAAGCATTTTTTAATTATTCCTTAAGATTTTCCCTCTAACTTTTAAATTGGTCACTTGTCCACTTAAGTTTTTACAATAAACATTTATTGGCAAATCCCAAAGTTTAAATAGTTGCATCCAGTCAGTACCAAATAAATTAGTAGCATTTTTTAATACATAAGCTTTAGTTTTTACATGCTTATTGCAAAATAAGACATTACGAGCCATTTCTCAAAAATTATCACCAGAAACTGAAATCACAACTTTGGAAGTCCTTTTTAATAAAGGCTTTTGAATTTCCTTCCATATGGTTTCACTGATTATTGAAATATCACTACCAGTGTCCAGTAGTATTCTCACACCCTCATTATTTATTTTCACATACACAAATTTCCTTTTGTTTTCTGTGATCATTTTTCCATCGCAATGCTGTGTACAAATTTCTTACTGTGAGAGTATTTTCTTGATTTGGTTATGTAGTGTGACTTTATATTTCCTCTATTACCACACTTGTAACATTCTGCATTTTTAAAATGGGCAATCTTTTTCTAGGTGTAAAATGCCACATCTGAAACAAGGATTTTTTTTCTCCTTTTTGTACATTTGTACCTTTGCTTGTACCAATGCAAATTCTTTTTTTCTGAATTTCTTCAGCATCCTATTTCAGACTTAGAATTGTCTGGCAATTGTTCTCTATTTCTTGCTGTGTAATATTACTGTTTTATTCAATTTTCATTAAAATTTTTGCTCTTATTTCAGCATCTTTTTTAGCTGTTAACCTTTTGGACATATCTGGAGTCATTTTCTTTATTCTAAACTTTTTGCATTCTTTGTTGATGATACCAGCATACCTGACAAAATCTTTGTCCTCTTTTTTGGCTAGATTCATGCACCTTCAACAAGCGTTATTCAGAAACTTCTCATCACTTTTTGTTAGAATGTGTACCGTGTTTTCAATCCCAATTTCACCTGTTTTTTTGGTAATACCTAGTTGCAGTTATTTTTCTCAATAGCAATCTTGTTTTTCTCTGATCTTTCCAACCACTGCATTCCTGACTGAATATTTGTTCATATCTACAAAAATATGTAGGAAAAAGTCAGTCCCTCATCAGAATTGTATACAAATTCTGATATGGTGTTTTGGGCAGCATCTGGTGTAAAAGTTGTTGAAAAATTTCTTGTTTTCTTCAGAATTATATCCAACAACTCCTGTTGCTGTTTTTATTTTTAGTTCTAACAACTTGATCTTATTGTTGTTGAATTTCAACTATCAAAACCAAAATTTGCTCCATATTAGTAAGAAAGTTTTTTCTTTTCCTGCACCCAAGAGATCCCCCACCAAATCACTGGGCGAGTTTTAGCAAGTAAATTTACCTTAAAACCATAGCAAAATGTTCCACTTAAAGAACCTAGGTAATCTGTTGTTAATTACCTGATTCTTGTTTGTTTTTTTGTTTTTTTTTTTTACTTGTTTAGAAGGAAAGAGAATTGATTCAAAAATAGAAGTCTTAGAGTCATTGAGTTCCACTTACAGTGATGATGATGATGTCCAAATTATTGAGGAGGAGGATCTTTTAACAGGTAAGCAGTTTTCAGTGATCAGTGCAATCATTAACAAAGATATAAAATAAAACCTAGAATTTTATTTGTTATTTGGATGCATATGTTATTAGGGTATGTCTGTCTTGACAGCTGCATTTTCCTTCAGGATTTTTAATCTGATGTAATTGTTTAATATTAATATATAATGAAAACAACACTGTTCTCAGTATGTTTATCCTGTTTTGAGGTTCAGTGTGATTACTGTCTGTTAAGTAATAATAAAAATGTCCTTTTTTTTTTTTTTCTCCTTCAAATCCATTTTGAATTTGAAGCATCAGTGAGCTTTGTTAACATACTAGCTTTTTTTTCTCTCTCTCTCTCTCTAGATAATGTCTATAATCCAACTGAGGAGAGATCCGTTGGACAGGATCCCAAAGGTACTAGAAAAGAGCTAGAAGTTCCAAACAATTCTAATTTGCTTGAAGCTGATAATTTGGAATTATCTTCAGAGATCCAAGTGAGTAATAACTTCTATTAAAGGTTAATGAGTAAAAAAATACTTTGCAAAGAATTAAGATCTAAACTTGAAATGAAGTCATGCAGAGGTTCCATCATGGGGGAGGGGGATAATGCATACAAAAAACAGGACAGATTGAGGATGTTAAATGTTTTGGTTCATAAGGCTAAAGTTGTTATTCTAAAACATACTTTTATGTGATTCTTAAGACACTAGCAATACTTTTGCATAAAATTTCAATATCTCATATGCTTTATGACCATTTCCTCTGCTCTTGGTTTCTCTCCATCAGTCAACCTTCTTACCCATAATTGTGTTTTATTTTAGATTTGGAGAATTCTTTGGGTCAGGTTGGTTGAAATGTCCATTGAACCAAACAAATTTTCACAAGAAAATTATTTGCATGATAGACTAAAATTATCTGTTCATAAGAAAAACAATTCATTTACTAGGTTTTGGCATTGCTATGTATAACTATAATCAGTTGGTCAGTTCTTATGATTAACCTTGATTAAATTGACTAGTAATTTAATATTGTCAGGGAACTATGGTGTCAAGCCTGCAACAAAAATTTGGTCTTCATTATTCTTTGACTCTTGAATGCAATCAGCTTTCCCTCAAGTCCAAAGCACCTTCTCTCACTTGTAAGATCCAGACAAATAATAGTCACAGCTTCCATTGGCATGTTTGTTTGTTTTTTTTTGGTGGGAGGGGTGGTAGATTAGCATTTGTTAGATCTTCCTCTAAGCACAACACTTTTAGGAATAAAAAAGAATATTGATTTTTATTTGGTTTCTGAAGGAGTGCCCTGCTCATAATATAGTGTGAAGTTGATCTTTTTTTCTTTTTTTTTTTTTCTTTTTTTTTAAAGCTCCTTACTTTATTTTTATTTACATATGTCAAGTTTAAAACACTCCTCCAATGTCATTGATAACTTTATAATAATAATATTGTCATTAATGAAAGGACTAATATTCAAAATCTTTTGCTTTTATTTTAACAAGCAACCCATTAACTACAGTAGTGCTAAAATTTAAGATTTTTCTCTTAAGTTAAAAGTATATTTCTCTTGTTGAAACTTGTAATCATTTTTTAATTTTAACAGCAACAAGTGGCCCATCTTAATTTCCTCTTGCATGAAACTGATGACATGCAGATAGTAACTCCTGCAGAGATGCAATTGTTTGTCACTTGCTCATCAATACAGGTTTGTCTGCTTTAAAATTTTTGTAAAATCTGAACATTTTTGCTTAGAAATGTTAAAGTGCCATTTTTTATATATATATATATATATATATATATATATATATATATATATAAGGTTGGTGCAAAAATAATGTCGTTTTTCTTTTGAAGTTGAACGTCAAAAAACGACATTACACAGATATTTAGATCAATCCTTTTGCTCTGAAACACCTCATTTGAATCTTCCTCTTTTGTTCATGTCCCTTTTTGAATTTTCAGCTGCAGCTACTCTGTAAGCAACTAAAACTTGAATCACTTTCGGAATCAGCTTTCTCTACACTATGTAGACATTTGGTAGACTTCGGAAATGACATCAGCTATGAGAACTGCTTCCACTTAGCCAAAATTTGTGTACAACCAAAGGTAAGATAAAATTTAAATTCCATCAAATTTTATATCATTTTGAAATGGTTCCAATGTTGGAATGGTGTCTCACATTTAAGACTTAAAATGACAAGACCTTTTTACGGTTAATGTTTTTACCAAAGTGAGCTTGGTTTAGTCTATTTTAAAAAAAAAAAAAAAAAAAAAAAAAAACTTATTTAGATGGTTGCTAATTTAAGAGATTGAATTTTATTGATTTTAACATTAATTTGATAAATGGGACTTCTAGAAAACCTCTTTACATGAATGCTAGTTTGCATTACCCTCCAACTTATTAAACATGCATAAACTCTAGCAAGTAAGCTCTTAAAATTTACTCATATTAGCATTTAATAAAGTTCAAATTTAATATTTGTAAGTTCTGGAAAAACTGGCCATAAAACACATCTAGAATATGAGAAGGGTTCTCCTATTAGTATAGGGATCTCCACTAAATTCTTGATACCTAAGGTTTAAAATGAATTTTTAAAAATGAAAAGGCATTCTTGAAGCTTTCTTTTTAGCTTTAATTGAAAACTAAATGATTAAATTTACTATTTCCAGTAAGCAAAATACTGGTGTATTTCAAATAGAAATTATATTGATTGGAATCTCAGCTTTTTAGTCACTTTCAGAAAATCAATGAAAAATGCCATTTTGACACATTTGTAAACAAAAATTAATTCTAAATTTAAAAAAATCTTCCAAAAATAAAATGTGTTAGTGACATGTTATTTGAGAGAAATTAGCAAATTTGAAATTAAATTAATCTGATTTGAAACAAATATTACTTACTTAAAGCATAAAACATAGTATACAAACATTTCTTAACTGCAGGGTCTTGTTTCTCTGACATATTGATTGATTTATTTACAGCTTGACATGTTGAAAAACGAAGTATGATTGACCAAAAATTGACAAATTTACGAAATCTAAGGGAACACTTTGATTTTGGTTTTTAAGTACCTAGTAATTTTTAAAAATTAACATATTTTCAGCAATTATCTAATATATTATTGAATTTTAGTTCCTTATCAAAATGACTTAAAAGAATAAAGTAAAAAAAACTACTAACAAAAAACATTTTTATGAACATTTTTAGGAGTTGACATAAAAATAATTTGAAAGGAAACTTCAAAATGACACGCAAATTAAACTTCAAATAAAAATTGAAAAATTTAATTTAAGTTAGTAAAAATTATTTTTTAGTAGAATTGGATTTCATCTTGAGGTTCTTTCTTAACTAAGTGAAATTAAAAAAAATTACTTAATTGAAGTATGACCCACGTTAAAATAAAAATGTTTAGTGAAATAGGAATTAAAAAAAGGAAAAATTTAAAGTTTAAAATTTTGAAGAGATGATTTGCAAAGTCACACAGATATGAATAATGAAAGAATTGGAGACAGCCAAATTTTTCAGTAAGGACAACTCTTTCAGGGAAGATAACTCTTAAAACACGTGATGGACACCTATAGTTACAAAAATAGGAATGTTTATGCACTTAATTTTTGAAAATGAGTATTTTTTTTTTTTTTTTTTTTTTTTTTTTTTGGTGGTTGTTTTTTTAAAAATGAATGATTTACATTCTCCAAGGAGTCCTGCTTTTAACTAATAAAAACAATTTTGAGATTGAAATTTAATTTCATGAGATTAAGTGGGTGGAGAGTAACGTATAAAAAAAATTCCAGAATAATTTCATTCATTTGTGAATAAGTACTGAAACTTTCATTAAGATCCAACAACTATTTGATTTTTGCAAGAATTTACAAATCAATGTTTTTCACCTAAGAAAGAAAAAAAAAAAAAAAAAAGCTGGCGCTAAAATAGTAATCATAAATATGTCAATTGCTGATGGGGAAGAAAAAAAAATCAAGATTTTTAAACAAAATTTCAAACGTGCTGGAAATGATTAGGAAATTTAATAATAATAAAAAATACTTTGGCCTTTTTTCTTAATAATAACAAACATTTTGATGATAAAACTTTTTTTTTTTTTTTTTAAGTTTGGCACCTTTTTCCATCATGTTAAGCTGTTTTTGTTTTTTCAGCAACAGAGTAGAGGTGCCTATATTAGTAATAGATGCATTAGAGGTTTATTTTAGGGGTGAGCTACAGCTGCTGTATAATATTAAAAAAAATAATGAAACAATTAAGTGAAACTTACCGGATGAAAGGGAAATGTCTTGACAGTAATGTTGTATATGCAGCTAAAAGAAAGATAAGTAGAATTATATCTATGTGAGGGGGAGAGCCGAAAATTAGAAAGATTTTTTGATTCTTGTCAGAATAGGGTGAAATTCTTAAAGAGTGAATGGAAAATAATTCTTAAAATAAATAACGGCTTTAGCGTGTAGGTGGGGCACTAATGTATATAAATTATGTCCAGGAGATGTTAGAATTTAAACAACATTAGATAAAAGATTATAACTTTTTAAATGTAAGAAGAGAAACAAATGTGTCGTATCCACCATCATGTTGAGGTTTTTTTCCCCACCCCTTTCTGGTTGAAGCTTTGTCCCTTTTCTTGATTAGTGTAGTTTGCCTAGTTCAATCTTTCAGTTTATTTTTTCTTTCTTTTATAGTTTTTTACTCAGTCCAGGCAGATTTCCAGGATTCTTGCTGCTGCATTAATCAGTTTCACAAAACAGTTCCCAAAACCCTTCATTGATGGTGTTTTAGTGCCTTGTGCTGTTGCCAAGAGATTAGGCAAGTACAGATTTTTTTTGATTTTTTTTACTCCTCTCAATATCGGAGAAATCATTAAATTTTAGCTTTTAGTTAACAAAAATGTTTGTTTTTCCCCCCCCCATTTCTCCAGTATTATTATTGATTTTTGCAAGTCCATATTTAGTAAGGCCTTTTCCCCGTAGACTTGGTTTCATTTGATCTGTTCTTTAATAAAATGCCAGTCTATTTCGGTTCATAATAATCTGTTTCAGTTTTGTACCAGATTTTAATTTAAACTTTATGGCTTTTCAACTCTGACCTCAATTTTGTTGAAGCATTTATAGTTCTTATTTGCTTTATTGTGAAAATTTTAGAAAATTTAAAACTGTAACTTTGCAAATGAAGAATCCTGTGATTGAACATGTTAAATGTAGTCTGCAAACTTTTTGTTATGATTTCTTGCTAAACAATGTTCCATGGGCAAGTTAAGCTTAATAATGATCTTAATAATAATATAGGATCAACGGTGAGTGTGAATATGGTTAAAATATCTGAATCTGGGGTTAAAATCTTTTTTTTAAAAACTTTTTAAAAAAAAAAACATATTCCTTCAAGATGACTGCATTCTTTTTATCGTTATTGGTCAGGCAGTAATTATTACAGTTTCTAAGAGTTTTCTATCATCCACCATATTGACACAAATGTTGCACCATTTCGGATTACCATTTCTTCTGGTCTTTACAGCATTTCTCTTGATGAGAAAAATAAAAATCTGGAGGATGGAAGTAGGAAGCTGCCTAAAAAGATGACAGCAGGAACAAAATATTGTTTGATAAAGTTAATGTTGGTGATAAATTAATTTTAATTTGTCTTAATACTTCAAAAACTTTTTGGTCAATCCAACAACTACAATCGATGAATGTGTTGCTGTATAGTGACTACCAATTTAATAAAGTCAGTACTTCATTGATAAATGGGATTTATGTGAAAAACAAAACCATGCTAAAGTTTGCTTTTGGGGGGAAAAACAGTTCTCTTTGATTGATTTGTTTATTTACCGGCTGGTCAACTCTTTATGGATTATTTAATGTTGAAATTTAATTTTCATTGGAAGCTTTGAAGTAATAAAAATGTTATTCTGCTTTCATAATTGAATACATGGTAGATGATACTCTGCTTTTGTGCTTATGCATGGTTGTGTGAACATAATTACTAGAGGCAGTGATATGTGTTTTGTTTTGTTGAAATTGTATTTTGGAATTCAGATTTCTTTAAGAAATTGCCAGATATTATATGGATTAATGTAATGTTGGTTGTTTGATTAGTTAATTTTGTTTAGCAGCATATCAAACTCTATGGGTTATTTAATGCTGAATTTTATGCCTTCAACTACAGATAAAATATATTGTTGGTCATTTTACTATAAGTATGTATTGTTAGTCTTTTTTTAAATAAAAATGTATTGCTAGTATTTTTACTATAAAAATGTATTTTTATACTTTCATTGTGTTTTAAGGGTTCACTATGTACCCATAGCTGGGACCCTAACAGGTTCTACCACCCTGGGTCAGGATAGATCTAGGAATAACAGCGTTGGTTTAACACTCCTCAAAACTTCTAATCTTTCAATCAGGCCTTGCTGTCAGATGTAGTTTAAGGTTTCTTAAGTGAATAAAGAAGTTTGAACAACTTTGTTATATAAATAAAAAAACAAAAAATTTCTAGTTATGACAATAAACTACATCCAGCAACAAGGTCTCTGCTCGGGAGATTGGAGGTTTTGAGGAGTGTGGAACCACCTCTTAATTGCTGTTGGGCTTGTTAATTTTAATGCCTCCCAAACAAAACTTCTCTCTATTAATCATCTGCGACCCTCTCCCCTTTCTATCTCCTATCGTGAAGCTCCAGGAGAGTGATTCATTGCACCTTCTGTGGGTGACATGAAGTGGAAAGATAATATTAAATCAATTGCTGGGTCTGCCGCTAGGAAAGTTTGTTCATAGTGATGTTGCCTAAATCTATCTTGCATATTTAAAAGAATCTGCATTGTCATTAGTCCTGTCCTGGAATCTCAGTTTCAGTCACTTTCCTACCACCATAATGTAGCTTCTATGTACTTTTTTTATACTTTCATCGTAATTGTTCTGATGAATATTCCTCTATGGTACTTAGACTCTATGAATTTAGTGCTTGTCTATATTTCTGAGATGTGGTATTATATACACTATTTACATTATTCAGACTTTATTGCCATATTTATATACACTATTTACATTATTCAGACTTTATTGCCATATTTATTACGTTTCGGCCATTGTAAGCTCCAGCCTTCTTAAGGTGGTTGGAATGCCAAACTGAACCTTTTATTTCGCTCACTGGGGTAGACTGTTCTACTTCCACACGCCATGTTTTAATGGATGTCATTTATCTCCTGTTAATTCCCCTCAGAAAATTCTGCACCGCCTTAACCAGGTATTGAACTCTCACTCTTTGGGTCCTGTCACTGGATTTAACCAACACCTTTATCCACTGTCATGTGTCCTTGTAAATAGTGAATTTAGTACTGTATTAGATTGGCAGCAAGATCTCTTTAGTTGAAATGGATAAATGTAACCATAAGTTCTATGCTGACAGTTTATTTTCTCAGATTTCTCGCTTGTAGAACTTTCTTCTGGCTTCTTGCTTTCCAGTCAAGTTTTTTTCTTTTCAAAAATTTAAATACTATGTCAATCATTATCTGATGCTGCCTTAATTTCCATTCTTTTATTGTTCATACTCTTTAAGTTTGTTTTTCTCATATTCTCTGACACTCAGTAACCCCACCCCTTTCCCCACCCTCTGCATTTTACTAGGTTTGTTGCCTTACTTGGAGGGAAAAGATAAAAAGAAAAAAAGAAACTAGTTTTTTTTTTTTTAATCGCTGGTATTTTATTTCAATTTCAGACTTGCCTCAAGCAGAGTTGGTGAACAAACTTGTTAAGGAAGTATTCAGTGTCAATCATAAAATCTATTTACTTCAGTAAGTAAATTTTGTTTGTGTATGCTTAAATTTCACTTCCTCTATTCATATTCTTGGTTTTATTTAGTTGGCCAGCGTTTAGAGCATCAAATGAAGTACTTCCCCTCCATTTCTTTATAATTTATTTATTTTAATCATAAAAACAATGTAAATTTTTAATTATTTTATAGTTTTTTTTTTAATGTAATAGCAGTAATTATTAGAAGGTGAGATGAAACTTGATGGGGTATGTGGGTGGGGGAGAAAGGGGAGAAAAAAGAAAACATATAATTACCTTCCAAGTATCCGATGATAGGGTATCCACATAAAGAAAAAGAAAAAAACCCCCATAAACAATTTAAATAGAGCTCACACCATTGTGATTGGCTGTTGGTCAACTTCCAATCAAATGCGTGATAGCGGGTTATGGTTTGCCTAATATAAGTCAGTGTCTACAGGCTGTTAATTTAGAAGGGGGCCAATCAGAAACTGATCAGATCGACTTGGTGAGGGTAGTATGATGTTTGAAAGACCCGAAACTGCTCAATGATCCAAATCAGAACATCAATGACAACGCCCTCTAGCCCTAAAGAGCGTATATTCAAAGTAGTTCCAACAATGCAAAGATTATCAAAAATTCACCTCATCAAAAGTAATTTTGGTCAGTGATTTGATTATGAATTTACTTTCTCCTGTGTTTTTTTGTGTATGTCTTTAACTTTTTAGCCCAAACATTTAATCAAGTGGGTCTCTATGCTAATCTAAGAATTTCACCTTGCAGGCAATTGTCTCAAGAATCCCCTAACCTTGAGGCTGGTATTTTAGCGCTGCTTGAAAATCTTCTGGATGGAAAGGTATATAATTTAATTTTCTATTCTTTCTTTCACAATAGATATTTAACAAAATTGGGGTAAGTAACTCTTTTAAAGCATTTTGAAAGAGTTGTTGTTTTGTTTTTTAAATTGTTGCTTTTCTTTGATGCATAAAGATTTTGTCATGATTCAGTATTTGTAACCATTTTGTATAAAATAAATTATTATGTCTCAACATAACAGTGAGAAAAATATTCATGTGCTTTAAAAAAGCAATTTCACAACAATTTGAAAGTAAATACATTTTACACTGTTAGTATTTTTCCAATGAAAAATATTAAGAAATAAATTGCCTCTCTGATGCTCTAATTACTATTACGCAGGACATGACCAGTGCCATTAAAAATGAATTTTTGAACATGAATGATGACAATATAACATTTTAATTGACACCCTTGTGAAAAAGATACTTCCTACTTAAACATTTGAGTTTTCACTTTGGTATTAGCTGTAAGACTACATTTTAAAGTATGTGTGAGATATTTCACACACACTACAGGCAAAAAGTTTTGGGACACTCTTCATTTCTTTAAAAAAACATCTTAAAATGAGATTTTTTTTTATTTATTTTTTAACATCAAATTTCAGTAACTACAGTGTATTTGCTTTTATTTTACAACCTTTCTCCAGGCTTCTCAAAAGTTTGTCTGTTCACAATACATTTTGCTAAATTATGAATATTTTGTATGAGAAACATATTTAGTTTTCACCATTGACCCCTCAGTAAAATTTTTGAGATTATCAAAGGTTAATACAGATTCTAAATGTTAACTCGGCACTGATTAATATTGTAAACAAAACATATGTAGCTGTTTCTTTTTGTCTTCACCCACCAGGCTGACTTGCTCATGAGTATTTGTGAGCAGCTAGTGTCCACCAGTGCCATTCTCTTAATTCCATTCACGTAAATACCCTAGACAGGTAGCACCTCGTTCATAACTCGCTTAGGGAAGAGACCAGCGCTGAAATATTCCTCTTTTCCCGGACACAATGAAGCAATGTAGCCTAATTCTTGACATCGGAAGCTACACATGGCTGATGGGTGTCTTCTCATCAAACCAGGCAGTCCCTGGAAAGGTAATTCCACCCAGAACATCGATATCATCGCATACCCTCCCGACGTTTAACATTTGAATGTTTAACAGCTCCACCTGGTGAAATGGTAGTCGCAACCATTTTCCTCAGTTGCAATTTGATCTTTCATTATGGCCCGAGCTCGGTCCAACAGTTGGTTTGTATTCATGTCTTCCATCCTGGAAGACGCGCACAGTAGTTGCTTGATGTGCGCTGGTAACCCTGCTATGAGCACACATGCTATTTCTTGCTCGGATATCCCGCCAAATAGACCTTCTAGCTTCATCAAGTCAGCTAGAAACATGTCAAAGGATTTGTCCAGGCACAGTTGGTGTTTCACAAATTGCTCATAAGCCAAGAAACAATCCGGTGCAAAGGCAATCTGCAGGGTTCATTTTATCTGTTCAACATCTGATTTTTGCTCTGAGTTTACCTGTTGGTAAACAGAAAATGCTCCACCCGTCAACCTCAGAGGAAGAACACGTTCAACCTTGTTAATTCCACACAGGTCACAAACAAGTTTTGCCTTTTCAATCTATTCAGTAACTGCTTGTCAAGTCACTGAACCATCAAACACAGATATCAACTTGACGTCAAATGTCCTGTCCGTCATAGTGACGAAATAGCTTGTAAGCGTTCTGGGATTGCAGAGGAAATATTTGTCGCAGATTACTTCCACAAAACAGAGAACAAATCACTGTAAGTTCAGACTCGAATATCAGGGGCAGAAAGAAATGCTGAAATCTGAATTCGCAGGTCTCACAAATCACAATGCACGTAAACTGTCAGAAAAATAACTCGCTCTCCAACGAATGCAGTAGCCAAAATACACAAATTTTATTTCTGACTCCCGATTCGGGAACACCAACTGTTTTTATCAGTCAAACACTTTTGCCATTCGTCTGCATTTTTAGCATATCAAAATACTTTTATGGCAACTTCTGCAACTGACTTGTTTCTAATTTAAATATTCCGTCTTCAGAATGTCATGTGGAATACGTGCCCTTTTTTTTTTTTTTTTTTTTTAAAGTAATTTTCTTTTTTGACACAATTTCCGTCGTAGAATACATGTGACACATTGTCGTTTGGTTTGACAAGGTAATTCGCCGTTTTCTTCACTATAACAACTCATGGCTCAATCCATCAAGAAACCCCTGTTATGGAGGTTGAAGAAGTAGAAATGACTCTTATGGGCAAAAAAAGCACTGGACATTGAAAAAATGGTAAAATGCATTGTGGACAGACAAGTTCAAATTTTTGGTAGTAAGAGGAAAGTGTATGTGAGACTGAATGATGAATGTGTAGTTTCAATGGCAAAGCATTTTTTTTTTTTTTTTTTTTTTTTTTTAGTGTTTGGGTCTGGACATCTGATTCAGGTCAAGGGAATTATGCAAAAAAAAATCCCATTTGATTTTGAGAAGACGTGCTATATTATCTGGATTATGGATAACTAGGGAATGTCGAAATTACCTTGAAAAAAAAAATTATGACTTGACTGCCTCAATCTCCTGACCTCTGACAAATTGAATTATAGGATGAATTGGATATGAGAGTTTGAAGAAAATACTCAGAGTAAAAGTAAGCATTTTCAGTGATTGAAGAAAGCTTGGGAAGGTCTGCCATCTAACTTTTTTTTTTTTTTTTAAATTTGGAAAGAATGAAAAAAATGTGTAAAGCAATAATTAAGACAGGTGGTGGTTTTATTGATATAAACAAATTATGATGCTGTTGTATGATTTTTTTTTTTTTAATGGTTATTTTTGTCAAAATAAAAGCAAATACACTAGTTACTGAAATTTTATTACTTTTAAGGTGTTTTTTTAATTAAAGATGCAGGTGGACCAAAACTTCTTGCCTGTTTCGTGAGTATTTGCATATATATATATATATATATATTATATTATATATATATATATTATATTATATATATATATAAAGAGAGGGAGACAGATAGATAGACATAGACTTTGGTTTGTGTTTTGTTTTTCTCTCCATATTACATTACTGATAGAATCTAATATTTTGGGGCTAGTTTTCCACAATTAGTGTTATAGAAGCCTTTTTGGGGAAACTATTCATTGGATAAGCATAAATTCCTATTTAAACCTTGAATTTGAATTTATTTTAAAAACAAATTCACACAAGTATGACAAATGAATCTGGAAGTATCTTTTATCAGTTTTACAACATAGATTAAAACTTGAACTTTTTTTTTTTTTCTTAAGGCATGAAAATGACTTTCATCAGTTTCTAACACTCCCCCAACCCCCAAAATATTGCAAGTATTAATAAATACATTAAAAAAAAAATTATAAAATCTGATTATTGTGCTGTTTGTTTTTTTCTTTGTTTTTTTTTTTCCTTCCAGTTGGATGTGTCAATTGAACTTCCACAGCTTATTGCCTGGTTCAAAAAAGCCACAACTATTGAATTGGATAATAGTTCCAAGTATGGAAGATTTATTTTAATGTTTGTTAACAAGCACAAGAAACAGGTTTGTTGATTTGGCAATTTGACTGTAGGAAACATTATTTAAAAACTTGTATGCACAAAGTAAAATCTTTAAATCTTTTTTTCTATTAAATTTAGAACACTTTACTTTGAATGCAAGTAGGTTTTCTCTAAGAGACATACAAATTAATATTAAAGGATCTGAGAAGATGCTGAAAAGTTCTCGTCTAAACCACTACCCAAAATAATCAAACCTAGAATAATTTTTTTAATATATATTTTCTTGTCCAAGCCAGAAATATTTTTGCACCCCTTGTAATACAGATTGGAAGAGTTTACATTAGTAACAAAATACACATTGTGTTGCTAAATAAATTAAGACCTATGAGGTTACCATTAAACTTCTAACCTTCCTGAATTCATTTTTTTTTTTTTTTTTTTTTTTTTTAATTTGCACTTGAAATCTTTTCTTTGCAGTTTACTACAAATGATGTTAGTAATCTTCGTCAAATCATGGAAAATCACAAGACTTTCATCAAAAAAGCTGTTCTCAATGCATTGAAAGGTTTGCCTTGATTTTGCTACTGTGAATTAATTGGCATATTCATTTGAATGTCAATGCTTCAGGTTTCTTTGCAAGTGTCTTGTTCAACACAAACACAACCTCGTTAATTGATTTATCTCTAAAGACCTATATTGCTTTTTTTTTTTTTCTCATCTGAATAGTATTATTTATTTTCAAAATGGTCAATGTAATGTTGAAAAATAACAACTTGTATAGATATATTGAGTCACTTTGAGTACTACCTGTGATATGTAGATCTTCTATGGTGTGGAAGGAATACCTTCATCTAACTAATGTCTTACCATTATGTGGGAGGTATTCCTGCGACACCCTGTTTAATGCTGACAGGGAATGCCTGTTAATCATTTTGATGAGTTTCTCCTAATGTTGGCTTAGCAGACAAAAAGAAAAATGTACAAATCTCAAGTGTTTTTTTGCATTAAAAGAATGTGAAAAACATGGGCCTTTTTATGCTCACAAAAAAAAAAAATAGGTGTCAAAATAACAGATTTTCCCATGACACAACTTTTATTTTAACTTCAGCAATGTTTTTTTTTGTTTTTTTTTTTTGTTTTTTTAGTGGTGATTAGAATTGGAATAAAATCTAAGCATATAAAAGTGAATTTATACATTTTTTTTTTTTTTTTTTTTTTTTTTTTTGAGAATCGACGGTAAAAATATTAAACACTATTTATTAGGTTATTTATTTACAAGAATATTTTTATATTTAGAACCTTCTAAAAACAAATGCAATTAAAATTAATGCAATTTTTTATTTATAATCATTTATTAAATTATGTCAACCAACCGTAAGTAAATCATTATCATTTACCATTTTATAAAGTTTGAATCAATTGGTAATTAACCGATGTTTTGTCAACCATTCCAATAAACAGTATAATAGTGTAAATAATCTGTTATTTTCTTATCAATTCTCGAGAATGTATAAATTCACTTTTATATGTTTAGGTTTGATTAACACTGTGTTTTTGTTTTTTTTTGTTTTTTGTTTTGTTTTTTTTCACACAAAAAAGTGTTTGTAAAGTAATCTGCCATCAGTCAATATAAGCACTTATGTGTTATAATGTCTATAAACTGTAAAGCAACACTAAAATTTTTCAGTCATAGATCATAAAACTACACTTATTTCAAACTTACTGCTGAGGTATCCATCCTTGTCTTTTCTAATTAACAGAACATACATTTAGGAAAGCTGCCTCAATGCCCTATGTTAAAAATATGTATTTTCAAAAGTTAAAATCAGCTGATAAGACCCATCTGAATTATTTTTCCCTCTAGTTTGTGTATGAAGAATCTGTTCAAATAGTTTTTTGTTTTTTTTATTAGACTAAAACCAAATTACTTTTTGTTACCTATTTTTATTTTTCACTTCATAGTAACTTAAACATGTTATTTCTTTGCTCAACCAATGCTTGTCAATATGTAGTTTTCACCTTGTCAAAGATCATTTTACTTGTAGTTGGTAAACATACTCTGCTGAACATTTAGGTTGTAGTATAGCAGGTGGGTGTCTTTAATGTGCATGTTATTTTACTCTTAGATTAGGTCCTTCTTTCCAAATTGAATGACAAATGTCGTGTCTATGGCTTGGTTTCAATAGATTACAGTGTGGTGGTTGTTCTAAGACCAGGACTGCTTAAAAAGTACCAAAATATGAAAAAAGAATATACCAAATCCAATTACATCAATAAGTGTTAAAAACATGAATGTTTGGCCTATAAATGTTAACAAAACAAAAAAATGTTTTACATTTAATCTATATATTTTAATTAAAAAGAAAATGTCTTATTCTTCCACACTTTTCTTGCTAATCCAATTTCTTTCTTGCAATTTGAGACAAAGTTGCTGCTGCAGATGCCACTTAGTGTAGTCAAACTTTGATCTTAGCACAGCATTTAATGTTGTTATAGATAAGCGTATGGTTGCAAGAAAGAAATACAACAGCAGAAATAGATTTACGTAGTTTATTTCAACAGGAACGTGAGGGTTTGGGACAGCTACCTTGTGGTAAAGTTCATAAGCCGGCTTTGGATCTAGGTTGATCTCTCATAATAGTTCACACATGTTGACGCTGGCACTCCCCTGCTGTGAACAGGTCTCTTCGGTGGCCACCTGTTGACTGCCTGTTGAACTTCCGTGTGACCCCTTTTATAGCGTTTTTTATGGCTTAACAGGCTTGAAAAATGAAGCGAGTATAATTAGGAGGGAAGCATTTTTATTGGACGAGAAATAGAGCACTTTAAATATTATTTTATTTTTCGACCGGAACTCGAGTGTCGGGGACATTTGTAAACGAAGATAATGTTCATTTTGTGACGGGGCTTTGTCCTGTTCACATCCTGTTCTCGCTCTGTAAATCAGCCTAGATATGACTTATTTTATTTTATAACAAGGTTCCCCCAGATCTCGGTCTGATTTACAGTGAGTGTTATTTGTGTATATTTGGGTGATTAATTCATGATAAAGTCTCTGAAACGTGTGGGAAGTTGTCCTCGTGTTCTTCTTATTGGCATTGTTTTGGTATGGAATTATTTGCAGAATTGTGTGTCCCCAAAGGATGTGGAGGAGAATGATCCTGGTGACTGTTACACGGTAGAGGCAGAGGGATTGTATTAGAAAGATGTGATGGGCGTGGAGCCAGTTGTCGGATATGTGCACGGTGAATCCAGATTGTATCACCATCGTTTTGCATCTGACACATCATATTGTTCGTTTTTATAATGGTGTAATTTCCTATCCAGGGCAGATGAGAGGATTGGGCAACAGTTGAGTATGGCCGATGAAGTAAAACCTTGTCACCTACTTGTATTGGGTCCTTGTATGTGAGGCGATTTAAGTTAGTCTCAAGTTTGTGGTCAGCTTCGTCGTTGGCCAGGGTGATGTGGTGGTGAACCTACTTTAACGGGGCATTAATTTGCATTCCATATGCTCCAGGATTGTCGCTTGTGATTTCTTTGCTGTGTAGGTAGGCTGATGTTGGGGTGACGGCTGGTAATGACATAGTGCGGGGAGACACCGGTGGCGCTGTTGGTCGTGGCATTCATGGACGAGACGACAGATTCTAGAATGTCTGTCCATTCACAGTTCCTGTCTTCGCATAACATATAAAGTGCGTTCTTCATCGTGCGATGTTGTCTCTCGATATTTCCTGAGCTTTGCGGGCGGCAAGGACAGTGAAGTTCTTGCGTGATTGACATCTGGTTACAGAATTGTCGATAGACTTCTCCAGTGAAGTGTGTGCCTCGATCAGAGGATACTATGCGTGGAATCTCTCTGTGTCGAAGGAAGAACTGGTACAATCTGCGGGCAGCGTCGATAGCACGGTCTCTCGCTCATGGTATGGCGGTAAAGTGTCAGCTGAAGCTATCCAAGATGGTTAGGATGTAGCGTTTTCCCTTTGAGTTGGGCATTGTGACAGTCTATAAAGACGAGATCGAATGTTCTCTTTCCTCGTTTGCAGTGGCCCTTGCACTGAGCACACGTGTCGCAAGAATCGACATAGGCTTTGATGTCGCGGTTTTTGAATTCCCACCAGTAGCTGGAAAGGAGTTCTCGCATGCGGGTAACACCTGAGTGGTTGTTGCACTCGTGTGCCTGGTAGAGGTATCTGGGTCGTAGTTTGTATGGTACAACCAATCTCGGAGAGTGTTTACTGTCTCTTATCATCAAAACAGAGGTGCCTGGTTCTAGAAAAGATTGGTGCAAATGTTTTTTGAAAAGCGTAGCTCGGTGGTCGTCAGGATCGATATGAGGTTCGCTTGGAGTGGGTGACTGGAGGGCGCTGATGATCTTTGGCAGGGCGTGATCCTTCTGTTGTTCATCTGCGATGCCGAGGTGGTTGCAGATTCTCTCAGTAGGGATGGTGGTGGTGGAGTGATAGGTGAAGAATGCGTTGGTGACGCGCTTGTGGGTGCGGGCGTTTTGTGGTATGTGAGTTTTGGGAATGAGCTGTAAACCGTTAAACTTGCCGAGGGACCAAGATGGGATGTATACACAGAGGTCTGAGCCGCTTACCTCGAATGTCCTGCCTGCCGGTGTAGGGTCGTTCGGGGCTTTCGTTTTCTTATGTCCGCAACCTCTGCTGAGCATGTCAGCCCATACATTTGATTCGCCTTCAACATATTCCAAGACGAATTTATAACATGAAATTTCTTCTTGCCATCGTCATATTTTGGCATTATTGAACTCTTGTTGGTCCAGATATGTCAGCGATCTGTGGTCGGTGAAGATGACGAAGGGGCGGTTGCAAAGGAAATAATCAAATTTCAATATTGCCCACTTTATTGCATATGCCTCTTGTTCCATCGTGGACCAGTTTTGTTCCGTGGAGTTGAATGTATGGGAAGCGACCGCTATGATATCTTTTTTTCCATTGTCGGCTTCTTGCATTAGGATTGCTCCGCATGCGACGTCGGTGGTGAGTGTAAAAAGTTTGGAGAAATCTGGAAACAAGATGATGGGTGGCGAAGAGAGACGGTCCTTGATTTTTTTTTTGAAGGCTCTGTCGGCATTTTGCGTCCAGACAAACGGTTTATTAACCTTGTTGAGTTCGTGTATGGGACCCATAAGTTTTGAAAACATATCTGATCTGATTTGTTCGTGAAGACGTGTCTCTAGGAATTGTCTGATCCACACTAAACGGCCAAATAAGGCTTTGTAATTCCTTCTTTGATGTTGGAGGTTTCATTTCCCTGATGGCACGAACATATTCTGGATCAGCCTTGAATCCTTCAATGTTTACTATGCGTCCGAGGAATTTTGCCTCTGGTGCGAGGAAGGAACATTTATCGGGATTCAGCTTGAGTCCGAATTTTCGGAGGGCAGTAAAGAATTGTTCAAGGGAGAGTATGTACTCCCTAAATGTCCTAGCGTGGACCAGGTTGTCGTCTATATAGGAGGAAATGTTGTCACGGGATGTGACCATGGCTGGGGCTTCTGCTATGCAATGGGAGAAGATTTGCTTGGCAGATGTAAGGCCGAAGGCCAGGCACGTGTATTGATAGCATTGGTCCTTACATGTAAATGCTGTTTTGTATCGGTCTCGCTTGTCAACTTCAGTTTGCCAGTAGCTGCTGCGTAGATCGAGGGTAGTAAAATATCTGTTGCCTTTGCCGATTTTGTTGAACAAGTGGTCGATCCTTGGCATTGGGTAAGGGTCAAGATCGACTAAGACCTTGTTGAGAATTCTTTTAAAGTTAGCAATGACGTGAATCGATCCGTTTTTCTTGCGTACGGCAAATACGGGGCTATTGAAGCCTTTGGGGTCGCTGCAGTTTTCAATGATACCTTCATCAGCCATACGCTTAATTTCGGTATCTACGTCTGCTTCCAAAGCCTGGGCTATCGGGTGTTGTTTCTGGCTGCGAGACTGGCCGTTGGTTGGTATGCAGATGGGTCGGATAAATGTGCCTTTGCTGCTGCTTTCTGTGCCGATAATGTCAGCGTAACGAATGAGTAAGTTTGCAGTGGCTTCTAGTTCGTCTCAGTTCGGGTGCTTTGGTAGCGATAACCCCGTGTTATGCTTTAGCCAGGTTAGCTTTTGATCCAGTGTCTGGATGTTGGGCTGTAGTTCCATAGTAGGCTGGTTTTGGATGATGTCCGCTTGGGCGCCATATGCTGGATCGTTGGTTGACGATGACGGTGATATGATTGTGGCTGTGTGTGTTGTGTATCCTGAGGAAAGTGTGCGTCTGAATTCTATAGTCGCATTTTGGTTGTCAATTAGATAGGAATCGAGTGTGTTGTGACGTAGGATATTTTGGCCGATCAGGATTGGTGTGGTTTGGGTAGTTACCAGCACGTTAACCTTTTTGAATGTGGGTGAGTCTTGACTGCCGATGGTGATGTCGCAAGTTAGTTCGCTGAGGGCGTTGGTGCTGCCGTTGATTCCTTTTACTACAACGTCGGAGTGGCTCACGAATTTCTTGGCTTCTCTGGGTAACTGAGATATTGGCACGATGCAGGTGAAGCAACCAGAGTCTAGCATTGTGATGCCAGAGAAGGTGATGTCCCTGAAGTTAAAGGTGGACTGGACGAGCGGTGAATGGTGAGCAAGTCCTTGAAAGTTGAAGGTGTGATGGCTGACGTAGGGGCATGGCGAATGAGACATCACATCTCGTCCTGCCCGAAGCGAAAATCCTGTTCCACATCATTTATGGCTTGTGTATTATCATTCGTTGCGGCGATATGGGTCTGTGCCCGAGTGTGAGGTGGGTAGCGATATAGGCAGTTGCGTCCATGGTGGCAGGGGTGACCTCTGAGGTAGTTCTTGCACACGCTGATTCATGGTGTGTGCTGATAGTTTCTGCGTGTCGGATGGTGGCCATGTTCTGGAGGGTTGGTGAGGCCCGTCTGCTGTAGGTTTGGTTGGCTGCTGGGTCAGGGTGGCGCGTTTCTTTGGTTTGACTGCTGTGGTTTCTGTGTGAAATACACAGTGTTGTGCGAAGTTGTGTCGTTGGATTTTACGCCGCGATCAAGGTATATTTGAGCTTCGGAGGCTATGCCAATGGCTGAATAGTGGTTGTCCATTGTCTTGGACGAGATGTGGGTAAAGATTTGAGTTCCAAATTTTCACCTTTTCGCTCATTAGCATAGCGCCGATGATGGAAATAAGTCCATCGACTGTTAAGTCTGTATTTTTGTCTTTTTTGTATTTGTTTTTTATGTGGACGGCTGCCTCTCTAAGGGTGTTTTCGAGTCGACCCGCAAAGTCTGTTAATTTTTCGCCGTCTCGCCGTTCCAGATCCCAGGCTCGACTGAGGTGTTGGAAGTTAGTCATCTGGCTTCCGTGGGCTGCTAATAAGTATTCCTTCAGTTGTTCGAAGGTGATGTCCTTTTTTGAGTCAACCATCTGCTGAAAGATACTTTGGTCCAGTAAATCTTTAGCAGACTTGACGAATTCGCATTCCAGGCTGGGATAGGTACTGAGTTCTGGCGTGACATGGATTGTGTATGCTTTGTTTAGGGCCGTGATGAATCTGTTGATGTCGTGTCCAGGGTGAAAAGTTCTCTCTAGCTTCAATATGTCGCGTATGGTTTGTTGGCGCATCATTAAGCTGTAATCGCCGTTTGTTTGAGCGGTGGGAGGTGTTGACGTAGTTGATTTTAGGGCAGTCAGCATGTCGTTTATGTCGGCTTTAATTTCGTGTATCGTAGCTTCAGAAGGCTGTGTTGGTCCCGTTTTCAAGTTGAATAGTAGTGTTTTCTGTTCCTTGATGAGAGTAAATAGTTTGGCTCGTGTGAAGCTCATGTAGTCGGCCATATTTCTCTTGCTGTACGCTTCTGACACCAGTGTTATAGATAAGCGTATGGTTGCAAGAAAGAAATACGACAACAGCAGAAATAGATTTACGTGGTTTATTTCAGCAGAAACATGAGGGTTTGGGACAGCTCCCTTGTGGTAAAGTTCATAAGCCGGCTTCGGATTTAGGTCGATCTCTCATAGTAGTTCACACATGTTGACGCTGACACTCCCCTGCTGTGAACAGGTCTCTTCGGTGGCCACCTGTTGACTGCCCGTTGAACTTCCGTGTGACCCCTTTTATAGCGTTTTTTATGGGTTAACATGCTCAAAAAACGAAGTTATTGGACAAAAAATAGAGCACTTTAAATATTATTTTATTTTTCAACCGGAACTCAAGTGTCGGGGACATTTGTAAACGAAGATAATGTTCATTTTGTGACAGGGCTTTGTCCTGTTCACATCTTGTTCTCGCTCTTTAGTATTTGCCTGTAAATCAACCGAGATATGACTTATTTTATTTTTATAACAATGTTGATGTTCTTAAAGCCTTCGTTTTATGTTGTTAAGTAATGAAAAACATTTCATGTAGCATTGACATGTCACTATACTTTTTCTTGAGAAACAAGGAACTAGTATTTCTCAGGAGGCTCATTTTGTGTATTAAGAGATGCAGAGTCAATTCTCTACCTTTTTATTTGTTCATATGGATTTTCATGCACAAGTTTGGAAAATTTAATTGTCAGTCTTGATCAATTTTTTGTTTACCTAAATTTTCAAAGTCTTGATGGTAGACACACATTGTTTGCACAACTTTGGCAAGGAGACTTGGTTATGTGTTATGGGATCAAGTGTGTTAATGTGTAGGAATCCTTCTCGGTTTTTCGTTGAATGTTAAAGCTTGGCGTGTTGGGATTCGATACAATAACAAAACATTGTTACAGATTCGCTCGTAATTTGGCTGTCTAGAATAATTACACAATTTTCATTGAGGGAATAAAATTTGGTAGAAATGACAACGTAATTTCAGTAAATAAACATTAATATAACGACAAGAATACAAACAGTTGATGATAGATTGGAAAGTAATGTCTTTTTGTTTGAGTTAATAAAGTTCTGAAATAAGATTTAAACTGCCTTTGTGTGTACGTATGTTAGAAACAAATGTTGTTATATGTGTATTTCTATGAAAAAGTCAACACGTGTGCGTGATTTATAGTAAAGCGGATACAAGAGATAGAAATTGTTTTGTTGGGGACTTGCGAATGTACTTTTGGTTTTTATCAGAAGAATTTGAATGAATCAGAAGGAATCTTTTTGCTTAGCGTGTAGAAAAACATTCATCCTCAACAAAAGGTTAAAAAATAAGATATTCCACGCAAGTGAAATTTAAAACAAGGCAAAAGGACATATGAAACAATGAAATCATTTATATACAATTAAACAGAATATACAATTGAGTGTGAATTTTAATTACAGTTTGAATGCTGTTATGTTTGAACTTGTAATGTATTATTAAGCTTGTTTAAATGTTAAAAATTGATGTTGTGATTTGTTTTGAATAATTGTTTTTTTTTTTTTTTATGTCGTACAAAGTTGCGTACACTTGACTGTTAATCAGAATGGGAGTCTGCTCAGTATTTTAAATCAGAATGGGAGTCTGCTCAGTATTTTACTTAATTGATAGTGAATAAAAATTATATCACTTTCCGAAAGCAAAATGTTTAGATTTCGTGAGATCTTGTTCAGCAGAGAGAGAATTAATGTGCCAACACGTTGTTGAGCCAGAAGTTGCTTTTAAGCAGGGAAAATTGAGGTTTTGAATAGCGTGGAGTTTGTTGGCATCTCTCTGGTCATTATGCTCTGACTGACTTGATAAGTTAAATTTCTTCCTTATATAGATACCAGGAAGAAAAAATAGGCTCACAGAAGTTTGTGCACAATTTCGATTTTTCACGTGCGCTTACCGATTTTTATGCTGTTAGCCAATGAAAAGTCCAGTTTAACAAAAGTAAGGTTTCTATTGGATAATAGGTGTGTGTATGTAAAATGGATTGTTCTTGTAAATAGAGGTACAAAGGTAACGTGGACAATTCCACAGTTTCTTACTGTTGGCGGTGTTGCCGTAGTCTGAAGTTTGTTAACGCTGTCGCTTTTAGCATGAGGTCGTGAAGATCATAAGCATGAGTTGCGTGGAGTTTAGTGACAGTTGTGTGTATCCTACTTGGGAACAGATTTCGTATGGTTTTATACACATTTTCGTAAAAAAAAATCTGCTCCAGAATTAAATTATTTATTCCTAATTGGCCCTAAAGGGATACATGGTATGTCTTCTACTACGTCCACATGCTATTTGGTCAGTATCTACCTAAAAATAATGATGACTAATACAACAAACATTCCGATTATTATTTTATGATTTCATTGGTGTGTTTTAAGATGTGTTTTCTTGAGTGTGATTGGTTTATAAATGTTGTATTTGATATTTTAGTGTACACGGCAAAGTCCCCCTCCAGATCATTAGAAATTTATTTCTAATGCTATGTAAGAAACAACAATTTAATATCTCTGGTATGTTTTGTAATATTTTGGCCAATGCACTTGTCTCCCAGATCTTGTTATAACATTCTTTTCTGTTATTGTCTCTGGTGAGGTCTCATTTGTTTTGTTGGATGTATGTTCATTCATCTTTTGTGTGATATTTGAGACTGGATCCTCATGTTTTTCCTTATATAGTTTTTTTTTTTTTTTTTTTTATTAAGCATTTCACCCCAAGCAAGGCGGGAAGCCACTAGGACGCAAGGGGTTACAGAAAATATAGAGCAAGATCAGATAGGAGTGATAGAAGAGAGTATGAGGAGAATTGTAGTGGATAGATCAAGTTAACTGGAGATGTCGATTGACATTACACTTGAATAGCTGGAGATTATAGCTCTCAGGGAAACTGGAATAGTGAAGGGAGTTCCACAGGCGAGAGGTGCGAGACATGAAGCTATTAGAGTGGAAGAGACTGCTACATTTAGGAGTTTTGACAGTGAAGGGGTGAGAGCGGGATGCCAGCCTCGTAGGGCGCTTGAACTCATGAAGTCTGGGAACCAGCGAATGCAGCTCCTCGGAGCAATTACCATGAAAGTATTTGTAGAACAGACAGAGGCGACGGCGCGTCTGTGAGAAAGTGACTGTAGACGAGATGCCAGAGCAGGGCCAATTATATTGCATATCCGCCTCTGAAGCCTATCAAGAACCCCGAGGCAAACAGAAGGGGCACCAGACCATATATGGCAGCAATACTCCATGCAAGGGCGAATTGTTGATTTGTAGATCTGGAGGATCGATTCCGGGGAGAAAAATTTCCTGGCGCTGCACAGGGAGCCAACTTTCCTTGCAGTGGACGAAGCAATTGACTCAGTGTATTTGTTCCATCTCAGGTCAGCAGTCAACATGAGACCGAGCTGTCGCAGAGAGTTGCTTTCGAGAAGTTGAGCATCAGACATTCTAATAGCGGGCAGGGAAGGATCTCTGTGGTGATTAATAGAGAGCAGTTTTGTTTTTGAGGCATTAAAGTTGACCAGCCAATTCCTGCCCCAGTTCACAACCAATTGGAGATCCTTTTCAAGAAGCACACGGACAGGTTAGTTTTGTCAGTGACACTAGATTTGTTTTTGAGGCAGAAATAAATTGTGGTGTCATCCGCGTAGATGCCAACTTGGGAATTTATGGCGTCAGGAAGGTCGTTTATGTAGATAAGGAATAGAGTGGGGCCTAGGATGGAGCCTTGAGGAACACCTGCGTTTGTGGGATAGGAACTGGAGGAGAATCCGTTGAGAACGACCTTCAATTCACGGTTTGACAGGAATGATTGTATTAGGTTAAACAGTCGACCCGTAATGCCATAACCCTGAAGTTTGCGAAGAAGGCTGGCATGCCAAACCCTATCAAATGCTTTGGTGATGTCTAGTGCCACGGCACAAGCTTCCCCGTTATTTTGAATCACTCGGTAGACAGTTTCAGTGATGGCCATAAGCACATCAGCTGTAGATCGGTCAAAGCGGAAGCCATATTGCTTGTCTGAGAGCAGATCATGGGATGTGAGGTGGTTAACCATCTCGGTATTGATTAGGGCTTCGAAGAGGGGTAGAAGACTGATAGGGCGGTAGTTAGAAGGGTCAGAGGGGTCGCCAGAGTTCTTGAAGACAGGAACAATCGAAGAGGACTTCCAACAGTCCGGAAAACAAGATTCCTTGAGTAGTTGTATAGTTTAGAAAGGGCAAGCGCTAGTTCAGGCACGCATTTCTTCAAGACAATGGCTGGTATCCCATCTCCACCACTAGCCTTGTTGGTGTCTAAATTGGAGATAACTCCCAATACCAGAGACTGGGTTATATGTAGCCCACTCAATAGAGCCTCAGTTCTAAGAGGGAAGTCGGGTATGGGTACACCGGAAGAATCGAGTTGAATGAAAATTTCCGAGCAAAGCATTCAGCCTTGTCAGCAGAGGAGGTCAGGTCTTCGAACTGGTTGAATAAAGGAGGTATAGAGGGTTTGCAATTGTTCAATACACTCTTGCAGAGACGCCAGTTATCTTTGGAGCCAAATTTGCGAGATGCAATACGCTCCTTCATCCGAGCAGCAAATAGTGACGTAGCATCGTTGAGGACACGCTTACGCTCGTTACGGGCGGAGGCAAAGAGACGTCTATTGCAGTCAGACATGTGACTACAGAATAGGTGAAAGTAGTGGTTCCTATGGGCAATGGCGGCTGAGCAAACAGTGGAAAACCAGGGGGAGGACTCTATATTTTCTTGATGGGATGAAAGCATCGATTCCAGCTTTAACCCAGGATGAGACCTCTGAAGCATATTCTTGGACAGGGAGGATAAAGACTCCATCCCAGGGGACATCGTGTAGGAAATCACGGAACGCGTCCCAGTCAGCTCGTTGATAGTATAACGAAGTTCTAGTGGTAGGAGGTTCTTTATAGGGGGTGGAGTTGAAGGAGATGTTAACAGATACTACTGCATGATCAGAGTTACCAAGAGGGCAGAGCTGCAAGACTCAGGGATGGAGGTAAAACACAGATCGAGAAGAGAGGCTTTACCTTCCCGGTTGAAGGCAAAACGAGTAGGGAAGTTAACTATCTGCGTGAGGGATTGAGAGACTGAAAAATTGAGCATTTGAATCCCTGTGTGGTCAGTAGTAGCATTCTTAAGCCACAAGGTATGTTGGGCGTTAAAGTCGCCAAACACAAATATGTGAGCAAACGGGTGGAGGGAGAGAGCCTTGTCTATGCTGTCAGAAATGCTATCGAGTATCACACAGTCTTGAGAGGATGGAGAGCGGTAAAGGAAGAAGAGATAGCTTACCACATTGAGGAGAGATAGTCGGAGACACATGTATGACTGGTCTGGCGATTCGAGAGAGAATTCTCTGGCCAGAGGGAGATGTTCCTTGATGTAGACACCAAGACCGTGCATGTGGGTTAGAGAGTCTTTTCTGAGGAGAGGAACATAGCCTGGGATTGAGAGATCAGAGGAGTGGATAGACGAGACAAGGTTGGTCTCACAGAGAGCCAGTATATCCGGGCAGTTTGCAATGAGGAAAGATTCCATACTGCAGAAGTTTGTTCTAATGCCACGGATGTTGGAGAACGAAATGTTGAGGGGTTTAGGTGATTTTTGAGTGGCTGGTTTAGGATTAATTTTCTGGTTTTTGTATGTCCTGTTGAATTTTGGTTGGAAGTTGAGAAGGCCCGAAGTAAAAGAAGCAGACAGTTTCGACCGGGACATGGGCAGAGAGCAGTTGGCACAACCTGCATCATAATGTTGATCAGAGTGGCTGCTCAAGACACTACGCAAGAGTTAGGGCTCCTAACTACCAGTCGGAAACAGCAACCAGAGAACTGTCAACCATGTACCCTCAGAGGTGATGCCACAGACTGCACACACCACGGGAGAAACAGAGCTGCATTGAATGTCTTTGGCTAGATGCGAAAGTGTCTCGTCAGTATTCTCATGATGTAGTGGCTGCATCTTCTTGCTTGATATATTGTCTGAACTTGGAATTGTTTTCGATGTTTCTTTCTCCTGTTGTTCTCAATTGTATTGAAAGCATGCCTCCCTAGCCCACTATTTTTGCGAGGGCGGAGGGTTGGCCGTTGATGCGAAAGTGAAGATACGGCCACTACATCATGAGAATACTGATGAGACACGTTCGCATCTAGCCAAAGACATTCAATTTTCCATTTTTTTCTCATTTTTCTTTCGAACTGGGATTTCTAACTAAACCATCAAATAAGTTAGAATGATTGGGACAAAATGTGTTACTATGGTCGAACACACTGACGAGTAGGGGGAGAATAAAAAATATTTTAAAAAATAAAAATAAATTTAAAGAAAAAAAATAAAGAATTAAAAAATTAGAAAAATGAAAATGAGTTTTTGGTAGAGCGAAATTATACTCACACAGGGCAGCAAGTGGTTGTCCGCTTTCGTTGCTGTGAGAATTGGTTATTGAGATAAGCCGGCTTAATCCGATCAGTAGCAATATTGTCATGTTTTCCATTTTCTATAATGGTGAAATACTTGTCCTTTCTGTTAATAACTTGGTATGGATCTGAGTAGTTTGAACATAAAGGTTGTTTTTTTTAGACCGTCATTTCTTATAAATATGTATGTGCAAGTGTAAAGGTCATTTGGTAGGTATATATTTTTGTTTGCTTTCCATGTAGGTGTAAACGTTAGTGATGACATTCTATGTTTCAATTCTTGTACAAATGTTGTTGGTAAAATGTTCATGTTGTCATCACATTATTGACCAGGTAGAGTCAGTGATTTGCTGAAAACTATTTTAGCTGGTGTACCACGCAAATCCTATTTACAATGTTTCTGAGTGATAAAAGTACCAGTGGTAAGTTTTCTAGCCAATTAGTTTTGTTTTGTTTCATTGCTAGAGCTGCCTTCAACTGTCTGGAAACGTTCTACCATCCTGTTTGCACAAGGATGATAGGCTGTAGTTTTTATGTGTCAAATTCCAAGTAGATGATTGAAATCTCTAAATAATGTAGACTGAAACTGAGCTCCTCTGTCTGTTGTAATTACTGAAGGTACACCAAATATTGCGATCCATTCAGTAAGGATAGTTTTAGCTATTGTTGTGACTAATATCTTTGATTGCTATTCCAGCGAGTAAACCTATCTATGATAGTAAGGATATATGTATATCCTTGAGAACAAGGTAAAGGTCCTACAATATCAACGTGTATTTTCATGAATCTTGCATCAGGTGTGCTGAATGTGTCTGCAGGTGATTTGGTGTGCTTATTTATCTTGTTCTTCTCGCATGATAAATAAGATTTTGTCCAATTCTTATGTCAGTTGACATATTTGGCCAGACAAAACGTTCAGTAACTAACTTCACAGTTGCACGTTTTCCTGGGTGAAACAATGTATGGAAGCGTTGGAATACATGCTGTCTCAAATTTGGTGTTATCTAAGGTCATGGTTGAGTTTGTGAAATGTCAATAAAATTTAGTATCACTGAATGGAACAGGTCGTTCAACTAATTTTAGCAATGTGCTTTGTTGTACTTCTTGTAGTGTAATGTCTGTGGTTTGTTCTTTAGTGATTGATTCAAATTTCAAAGAACTAGAATCTAAAGAAGCAATTGTGGCACATGATAATGCATCTGCCACTATGTTTTCTTGACCTGTTACATATCTGAAGAAAATTGGGAAATGTAATCTAGGTGTCTGATTTCCTGAGGATAATATTTGTCAGTATGTGTGTGTAATACATATATTAATGGTTTATGGTCTGTATATGATGAAATCTCTGCCCTCCAGGAGGTGCTGAAAATGTTTAATGGAAAGATATGTTGCTAAGAGCTCTCTTGAAAATGTGCTGTACTTAGTTTGTCCGAGATTTGGTGTAAAACCACACCTACAGCTGTTGATGAAGCATCTGTTGTGAGGGTAAGTTTAATTTTCTCGCTATCCTTGATGTAATTCAGCTTAGTAAAGTTAGCTAAAGCTGTTTTGGTATTGTTGAATGCTTCTAGAGTGTCTTCCTGTATCATAATCTTTTTGTTCTTGTTCTTTAGTAGGTTTGTCAAAGGTGACAGTACCGCTGAACAATTGGGCATAAATCTCCTGTAATAATTGATAAGGCCTATAAATCTTCGCAATTGTCTTAGTGACATTCTTTGCAGAAAATTGGTAATAGCTTCTAATTTGTCTGGTAAAGGTGAAATACCTTCATGGTCAATTTCATGTCCGAGGAAATTTATTTTTGGTTCTCCAAAAACACAGTTGTGGACATTGATTTTGAGCCCAAAATACGAAAGTCTTTGGAAAGATTGTTCCAAATGCAGTTTGTTTTCATCTTGGTTTTTGCTGGCGATTAAAACATCGTCTGTGTAGACATATATGAAAGGTAAACCTCTAAATACCTTGTCGATTAACCTCTGGAAGGTCTGAATGGTGTTACGTAACCCAAAAGGCATTCGCACAAACTCGTATAATCCGAACAGTGTCGTCAGAGAAGTTTTGTGGATGTCCACTTCAGCAACTGGTACTTGGTAATATGCCTTTACCAGGCTTAACTTCGAGAAAATGCATGCACCTTGGAGATCCATTACAAAATTGTGTATATGCGGAATTGGGTATCTGTCAGGGATTGTTTTGGCGTTCAATCTACAGGAATCGCCACATAGATGCCATGCTGTCATGTTGGATTTTTGGACGATGTGCAAGGGTGATGACCATGCGCTCTTGAAAGGGCGTATGATTCCCAACTGTAGCATTTGCTGGAACTCTGCCTTGGCTATTTTATATTTGTCCGATTTTAAGTAGAGTGTACCGTTTGACCTGTTGTTTTTATGTAGTGTTTGGCATTATGCTTAATTATGTCTGTTTTTAAAAGGTTGAGTGATTTCCGCATATTTTTGTATTAATTCCTTAATACCACTAGCTTGTAAGGCAGAACTAATTCATATTGACTGGTATCGGGAGCAAATTCCTCTCACAGAAAGTTCTGTCAGATTGTCAACTAAGGAATGAGTGGTCATGTTGACCGATAAATTTAGCTAGAACATCTGCACCTAATATTGGTGTGGTAACATTAGCTTGGGTAAAAACTCACAGAAAATTTCACCGCATACCCAGGTCGATGGTTACTGCTTTCTTGCCAAAGGTACCAATTTTCATACCGTTAGCAGCTTGAAGTTTGTAGAGTCCTGGTTTTAAATTTTGCTTTGGATCTGGTAGTAAAACACTCACTTCGGCTCTGGTGTCTATTAAAATATTATATATGTGATTTCTATCAAGGATAAAGAACAGACAACCCTTTTGTGAGAGACCGGCAACAGTTGTCTCTACTGGCTGGAATTTAAGTTTTACAAAGGCACAAGGTTTCAAACAGCGTCTTGCCTCAGCACCAAACTTATAATGATAGTAGCAGATATCAAATTTTCGTCTTCCTCTATAATTGCTGAAACTCCTGCTGTTACTCCTTCGTCTGTACTTAGGTCTGGTAGTTTCACGAGAAGTTTGTTGTTGTTGATGTAGATTCAAGATGGACTGCATTTGTTTGGCTAGATTTGCAACCGTTGCTTGCAGTTTCTCAATTTGTTCGTTTTGTTGTTGGTTTGTATGTTGCGGTATCAATGCGTTCACCTCCCCGTCTCTAAAACTAATGTGGATCCGGTCAGCAGAATCCGCAAGTTTTTCCAGTTCAGTTTCCTCTGCCATGGGTGCTAAAATTTGTGTCATTGTGCTGGGTAGTTTGTCCAACCACAATCTCCGTAGAATATTTTCTGCCATGACATTAGTACCTAACAGAGTCTTCATAAATCTTAATAACTGGGAAGGAGTCCGGTCACCTAGTTCCACTCAGGCAAACAAATTGCGTAGCATTGCCTCATTTGAAATTTCAGTTTGTTTAATTATGGCCGTTTTCAATTTATCATAGGGGTTTTCTTCTGGCATTATTTCAAGTAAGTACGTAACTACTTCTACAACTTCTGCTGGAAGTTTTTCTACTAAATAACAGTATCAGGCTCATTGTGAAACAATTTTCTTCGCATTACATATGGCCTGCATTTGTATAGAACATGTTTTAATGTTGGGATTATATGTACGTAAATTCAGAGTGACTGTTGTCAACAAAGCTTCTGTACTATTTGTATTTTGTTGTTTAATTTTTTTCTTTAATTTAATTTTTTCTTTTTTTTTTAAGATACGTACATTTGTGTGTTCTATTTACCAACTTGGGTGTTTTCACAAGGTAATACTCGTGGTCACCATTTGTAGGAATCCTTCTACTCGGTTTTTCGTTGAATGTTAAAGCTTGGATACAATAACAAAATATCAAAAATTACAGTCGTTCGTAATTTGGCTGTCTAGAATAATTACAAAATTTTCATTGAAAGAATAAAATACAGTAGAAAAGACAACATGATTTCAACAAATAAACATTAATATAACGACAAGAATACAAGCAGTTGATGATAGATTGGAAAGTAATGTCTTTTTGTTTCGGTTAATAAAGTTCTGAAATAAGATATAAGCTGTTTTTGTGTACATATGTGAGAAACAATAAAATGTTGTCATATGTGTGTTTGTATGAAAAAGTCAACATGTGTGTGCATGATTTATAGTAAAGGGGATACAAGAGATAGAAATTGTTTCTTACTGTTGGCGGTGTTGTCGTAGTCTGAAGTTTGTCAATGCTGTCGCTTTTAGCATGAGGTCATGAAGATCATAAGCATGAGTTGCATGGAGTTTGGTGACAGTTGTGTGTATCCTCCTTGGGAACAAATTTCGTATGTTTTTATACCGATTTTTCGTAAAAAAATCGGCTCCAGAATTATTTATTTATTTTTAATTGACCTTAAAAGGGCACGTGGTATGTCTTCTATGTCCACACGATATTTGGTTGGTATCTACCTAAAAATAATGATGACTAATACAACAAACATTCTGAATTGTATTCTATGATTTTATCGGTGTGTTTTAAGATGTTTTCTTGAGTGTGATTGGTTTATAAATATTGTATTTGATATTTTAGTGGACACAACAAAGGCCCCCTCCAGGTCATTAAAAATTTATTTCTAATGATATGTAAGAAAAAACAATTTAATATCTCAATAAAATTGATTTCTTCATCCAAGAAGGACTCTGAACAGATCTTTAATGCCCTATGAAGGAATCCCAACACATATACAATCCTGCAAAAGTTGGTTTCCTATAAACCGAGGTATGAAAACTTGTTGGTGTTCGATGTACTAATACTCCAAGTAAGCCAATTGAAAATTGGATTCCTTCTTGACAGTGAACCTCAGTGCTGGATGAATACCATTTAGAAAAGAAACTGATCAGCCTCAACTTCATTGTTGAATAAACGGAAAGTATCATCAACATACCAACAATACAGTTGAGGACAAAGTGTGTTCTTCTGTATTCGTTATTCGTGAAAGCCAACAAATATATTAGCAAGTGCCAGACCCAAAGGGGAACCCATAGCAAACCTGTCAATCTGTCGAAACATGGTGTTATTAAAACTAAATTCAACAGAAGACGTGGCAAATTTCATCAACTCAAAAAATGCTGACTCAGGAATACTCGGTGGAGACAAAGAACTGTGATAAAGCAAATCACAGCAAATATTGATAGTTTCCATAAGAGGGACACAAGTGTATAGAGAACAGACATCGAAGGAACACATTAACTTTCCCGAAGAAAACAAATTTTGAATATGGTCGACAAAGAAAAATGAATCCTTTATGCAAAATCCACTCAAGCACTACAACACTGGTTCCAAAAGTGTTGGGAGCCATTGGGCTACCTTGTGTTGGGCTGAAACAACCATTGATAAAATTGGTCTTAATGGTACCCCCTCCTTGTGGATTTTTGGGAGCCCATACAGCTGGGGACGAATCGACCCAGACAGTCAAATTTCATTGGCAATTTCTTGTGGAAGCACCCCATTCTTTACCCACTTCAGGAGTAATTTCTGAAATTTTACTGAAGTAGTTCAATCACACGTATCTAGCTTGGTAAATTTCAAAGTATCTTCTAAAACAACTCCAGCACCTTTATCTGGTCTGGAAATTATTAGATTATAATTATTCCTCAAGGAATTAACCACTCGCTCATATTCAGCTTTCCATTTCTGTGTTGGTAAAGAAAAGAAAAAAAAGCAAAAGAAAAGAAATAATGAGTGTCAATTTCCGGTAGAAATAAGTCTGCAACAGATTCATCTCTCAACCGCAACACTTGTAGCCAAAATCCAGTTCAACGACTGTCCGACATAACAATCCAACAGGCCACGTATAGACGGCAAAATTGGGTCACACACCCAGCCTCCGCTTCTCGCCAACAAGAACGCATCTGTCTCTCCCAAAAGACGGCTCGCTTTATACAGCCGAGGACCAACCATAATTTACATACGGATCACTAGCCAACAAGATTTCGCGTTAGTCGTCCGAGACCACCTTTCATAAAACATGGGCGCCGACATTTTGATTCTTTTTTGCCATTGAGCAACCAGACTTTACATTATGCACAGATTCGTGGACGTTTCCAAGGTAGGCCATTCTTTTCTTTCCTCGTTGGTCCAGTATTTCATTTTGCCAGGGACTGTTGCTACATTTGCGTAAGCGTCCACTATTCTGCTTACATATTATGCATAGTACTCGTTGCCTCTTAGAATGGCGAACTGTAGTCAGTTCAGCAGAACCCACAGACTGCTGCCTTTCAGTTCCGCTACACTCCCCCGTGATCTGGTGATCACATAGGCAACAATCCGGAGCCTGTCTCTTCTGTCTAGTGCTTCTTTGCGATAATGGTACCTCCTGTACTTCTTCCTCCTTGGACAACTTGTCTAAAGAAGTATCACCTGTTGCATATGCGTTGCTTACCTTGCAGGGACTACCGTGTGCTTCGTTGATGGTGATCACCCTTGCACTTTGGGTTGAGAGTTTGCTGTCACTCCCGCTCTCTGAGGCACTCAAGCCCATAACGGGACACAGGTCCCTCACATGGCGGGCATCCCGTCGACAAGGACTTTTTGTGGGCTTATCACGCCTGTAACACGTCCACATGTATAAGGGAACGTGCACCATCCAATTGGAGTCTTTATCCAGACACGATCACCCACATCATATCCCTTCTGCTGATTGGGCCTATCTGGTGGGGGTGCATTGATACCCTTCAGTCGGACGTGATAGCAATGAATAAGGTTAGCAGGGGCAGTCAGCAGTGACACATTATCCTTAGGAGTGCCATTGTACCAATAGACTGCTTCCATTATGGGGCATTGTTTCCTCGCTGCAATTCATTTGACACTTCGATGACATCATTCTACAATGCCATTTCCAGAGGGAACAAACGCACAACGAAAACGCAATCGGACTCCCCACTCACTTAGAAAGTCCTCGAGGCTCTTGTTGCGAAATGCCGTATCATTGCCAATGAGCATTTCAGCCGGCGATCCATGCTCGCAGAACAGGCCTTCCAGGTGGCTGATAATGCTTGCTGCATCTTGTTGCCTCAGACGACGCCAAATTGAAAACCACGAGAGCCCGCAGTCAATGAGGGACAGATATTATCGGCCTTGGTAGTGGGTTACATCCATTCCCACTCGAAACCAAGTATCACTCACATCCAATCTCCCCTTCGACCAACGCGTGGGTGGAGGGTCAATCGACTGAAACTTCTCGCACTTTCTCACCACAGCCCTAACCAACACTTTAGAAACTGTGGGGTCAACCTGTCTAATGAAGTACAACGTTCGCCTTATTCCAGGGTGGCCGCTTCGGTGATGGATGGACCTTATCCAGTCAGAATTGTGCTTGTCTGGCGACACAGTGCTTTCACAGCACGCAGGTTCAACCGTCCTGAGGCTACCTGCTCGGTTATGTTCCAACTTCACCAGGACGACATCCACAGACAGTTTATATTCTTGGACCAAGCTTGCAAGTGTATCAAGTCGCCATCTGATTAGCATCTCACTTGCCGCTTTGGTGTGCACCCTAGCCTTCCCCATGAGGGTGTTCGTGACCCATCTGTGTACACAGGCAGAGTCAGTGTAAAGATGCAGTGTATTCGCTTCCCACATTAATGCCATGTTTACACCTTTTAGCATCGCATCAAGCTCTTCCAAATTTATGTGCAGCGTATCCCTTTCCTTTCGTAACCAGCTCACATCCTCCACAGCAACTCCATCATGCTCCAGTGATACTCCGGTGGCTAAAGAGCTTGCGTCAACCCAAACGTCGAGCTCAGGACTAGTAACACACCATTTTCCACGCACGGGGTCTTTTTGACACACTCTTGCAACGATTTCTTCCATCATTGTCGTTAAAGGGACGTCGATCACCTTGTCATTCCAACCCTTTGTTATGTCTGCCACTCTCCTCCTAATAAATGCTGCAGCCACCCTAAGCCATTTCACCACTGAGAAGTGCCCGACCAACTTTCCACAAAATGAGAACATGCTATGGCGGGTAAGAACACTTGGCACGCTCAGGACCTCGTTTCCATATCAGAGTGTTGTCTTCTTCCTGAACTGCCAAGCCAAGCACTCTCGCACCATTCTGCAGATGCTCCGGTTCTTTGCTCATCAGTTCAAAGTTAGCCAAATGTTGCCTCACCCTGGTTGTGGAAGCTATATCTTCGTTGATAAAGACATCATCAATGTATGCCGATGTTGCCCGCCGGATCGCGTCATCCTGCGAGAGTGTAGCCTCAACAATAGCTCGGATGATAGATGGTGCTACATTGAGTCCGAAACCCATGCGCGATAAGCAGTACCTTTTTTCTTCAAAGACAGCGGTCTGGTATGGCCACAAGAATTGTGTACACGCACTTGTAAATAGGCCGTTCAGAGATCCAGCAACAACACATTGGAGCCTTTCTTTCTCCACTCTCTCAACTTTTGTGCACAGACGTCGGCTTGTGCCGTGTAGGTGTCAACGTATCTGTTCAACTCACGAAAGTCCAGATTTAGACTTATTCTGTTGAAAAACGGCCATCAATGGAATCAGACCTTTTGGGAGAACAAGTTCCTCCTCGGAATAGGGAAGCAGCCATCCATTGCTCAGCCACGTTTCGGTACTCTTGACGAATTTGAGTGGACATGGGATACACAGGCACCCTATTCGTAAGTCCACTGGGTGGCTGATTGCTTGACCACTTCCATGACGCTGTCCAAACCCTGGTTTGCTCATCGAACTAAGCGCTGAAGTCTGGTTCCTCTATTCTGATCACGGCACAAGCACACAGCTGCATCCTTGAGAAAATAGGACCACCGAACTGGTCTATCCGAACTCCACCCAGCATTTTGATTGCATCCATTCCAATTAGCATGTCGAAGCCTAACAGCAGACTGTCCACAACCACAACATCAACTTTCACGGGGCCCACATTATCTACCTCCAGCGTGATAGTCCCAACACCATTACTGCGGAGGGTTTCACCGTTGACTGTTAAGACATCCAATGCTTGCCGACTCCAGGGGTTGCATACTGATCCAGTCACAAGGGACTGAGAACATCCAGAATCCACCAGTGCTGTGCGCTTCTTGCCATTAATGACAGCTTCAATGACGGGCAACCCCTCTTTTAATTTGAATGGGGAGAGAGTGGCGTTGACATCTCACTCCTGTTTCTGTTTCCCGGACAGTTTTTTTACTACATGCCCTGTTTTGTTGCAGAGATAACAGTGCATGGCTGATCTTTCTCTCTGGTTTCTAGCACTGCCGCATTGCACACAATCTCTAGCCAGATGGTTCAGGCCCCCACACCTGAACGGCGAACTGTAGTCAGTTCAGCAGAACCCACAGACTGCTGCCTTTCAGTTCCGCTACAATTTCGATTCATCAGTAGCCACAGAGGAACTAGAAAACATGTGTGCAGAATTATTTAACTGGGCTTTCAAATCACAAACCGCATCAACAGAAGTAGGAGACAGTCTTGCCAACTGGGCATAGAAGACCTCGAACTCAGAAAAAATCTTCTCCTTATCAGGCAAAGAGGGTGGAATACAAAAGTCCAACCCATGAGCAAGAACAAACGATTCTAGCTCAGTTTAATTCATGAGAGGACAAATTGACAATATTATTTAAATTAGGTTCCACTGTAACTCCATATTTCTTGTGAACCAAACTTTTCAACTTAGCATCATGCTTAATTGATAATTTAACATACTCACGTTGATGGGCCCAACCCAAAAACCTAGAGAACCTTACCCAGTCAAAAAAGGAAATTGAATTCCTATAAGAGCACCATAATCTCTCATAATCCTGCTTTAGAAACAGGCTCCTGATTGAAAGCTGTTGAATCCAATCTTTAATAAAGACAGATTCAATCTTCTAACCTTGATGTAATTTAGCCCTCGTTATTCAAAAATGAATAAAAGAGGGGCAAACCAGGAAGTGGATACATTGTTTAAGAAATTTAATTTCAAACTTAACAGATCTTAATTTAGCCTTAATTTGTAATATTTTATTTAATTTACTAATTAAACTATGACTGTACCTAACTTTCAAATATTTAAAGATATTTTTGTAGGTACAAAATTTAATCACAGAAATAAGTGTGAAGCTTCATATTACCAGACATATTAAAAACAGGCAAAGCAACCAGTTTCTACTAAGATCAAGAATCACACCTTGCCGTTGAATGGACTTGTCCCAAATACCTATGGTTTCGCCACATGTGAGTACCTCTTAAATAGCAGAGAGTGTGCAGCTAATTTTAGTGTCGACTGGTTCACTGTGTTGTCCCTGTCACACACTTTATTTCATCTTAAGGTGCTGGAGGCACTTTATATTGGGTCTCGCAAGCCTTCCTTGTATAAACAGCGTGAATGTTTGTTGGGACTTGCTGTCATTTGTCTCTAGTTCCTTGTGTCCATATTTTTTTTTATTTTTTTTTCTCCTCTACATTTCCTTTTCATTGTACATTTTCTGTGTTTTTAATTTAAATTAAATCTCCCGTGGAAGACTGTTTTTAATATGTTTGGTAATATCAAGCTTCACACTTTTATGTCTGTGATTAAATTTTGTACCTACAAAAATATCTTTAAATATATATATATATATATAAGTGAACATTGAAGTCAAATCAGAGGCAACAGGCCGTTTCATGCTGCACGCAATTGTCGGGTGGCCTGACGATTGCGTCCAGCATGAAACTGCCTGTCGCCTCTGAGTGTTGACTTCAATGTTTATTTTATTTATTCATATTTTCATAGGATCTATCTCTGAAATTGAGCACTTTATCCCATAAATGTAGCACACCTTCAAACTATATTTCTTCATATATACAGCCTTGGCCAAAATTATGGAGCACCAATGAAAAATCGAAATTATGATTCAAACTTATATATTTAATGGTTAAAAATAGTGGAATAAACATTAATAACAACAATCAATATTTGGTATGTCCTCCTTTTGCCTTTATAACAGTTTTTATTCGTTTTTGCATATTATTGACTAAGTTGTTGCAGGTGGTAGGATCTATTTTCTGCCAATCTTCATGAAGTTTGGCCTCTAATTCTTTTTTTGATGATCATTTGTGCATTCTCACTCTTTTCCCTAAATGGGACCACAAAGTTTCAATGGAATTTAGGTCTGGGGATTGAGGGGGGCCACTTCATCACTGTAATCCCTTTTTTCTCAAACCAACCAATTGAAACTTTTGACGTATGGCATGGAGCATTGTCTTGTTGGATTACATCACTTGGAATGTTATTATTAAATATTTTAGTCAAAGATGTTCAGTAAACCTGGTCCAGCATGTTAGTATAAATTGTGGAGTTCATTCTGCCCTCACATGTGTACAACATTCCAGTGCCTGAAGAAGCCATGCAGCCCCAAACCATTACACTTCCTCCTCCAAATTTTACAGTTGGAACCACACAATCAGGATGAAATGCCTCTCCTTCCCTACGATGAACATAAACTGCTCCAGGGGTGCCAAAAATCTGATGAAAAAAAAGAATTTGTTACAATTTTTGAATAAATGTTATGGATGTGTATTCACATAAAAATTTCAATTATTACATCCAAAGTTTAGGAAATAGAAGCTGTTAACTTACCTCAAAGTTATTTTTGTCAGACCAAATAATTTTGCCCCAATCATCAGGTGTCCAATTTTCATGGTTTTTTGCAAATTCCAGTTGTTTTTTCTTGTTGGCCTGAGACAAGTATGGCATCTTCCTGGCTTTGCATCCTTTTAATCCCACTTCTAATAACCTTCTTCTCACTGTTTGAGCTGATATGTTTTTGTTTGCATCCTCCCTAAGTTCAGCAGCAAGCTCTGAAGAACTTTTTCTCCTATCTGCAAGGGATGCTCTTTTCAAAGATCTGTCTTCCCTGGCGGTTGTAGACTTTTTACGGCCTTGTCCTTTTCTGTTTTTGAAAGACTTTGTTTCCTTGTACCTTTTAATCGTTGTTTGAACTCCCTTCCTTGAACATTCCATCTTCCTGGCAATTTCTACCTGAGAATATCCTTCACCAGATAAAGCAACAATTTGTGCACTTTTAATCTCTGAAAGCTGCTTCTTTGGAGGCATTTTCAATTAAATATACACTGGTAGGAATCAAATATTACACGAAAATTATGAAACAACCTTTAGTATGACAATAAATCATTTTGAATATTGGAATGAATTTAGTACGAAACTCAGCTAAAGCTCTTGAGAGAGGCTTTAAAGCAAAAAAAATACTACAATCTACTGTTAAATATTTTATATTTGCTCTCAATTGTTCACTGTACGATTCTTAACCTTGAAATATGTAGGTTTAAACTATTATCTCAAATTTTTATAGGTGTTCCATAATTTTGGCCATGGCTGTATATTGTTACAAACTTGTAGCATATAGGTGAACCACAGGTTAAAAAAAAAGAAACGTGGCATCGTTTCTCAGTCTTCACTTAGGAATGAAAGTGACACAAGGGAGTCAACGAAGAACAGACACAAAATGATGGATTTTAAAATATAAAATTTATTTATAAATACATAAACAGGTAAAGAAAGGAAAAAGAAAATTCATGTAATAAAGGGGGAGGGAACCATGAAAGAACAGAAGGGGGCAAGCGAATACATACATATACATAAAAAAAAGCATCAAGCCAAGAGAATCAACTTATCTGTCAGTCAAGTTGATATTTTCACACAGTTTTCCTGGGTTCCTTTTCTTTCAGACGTGTTTGGGGGTCCACAGTACCTCGTACAGGCGTTTCGTTGGTCAATTCAGTTTCGTAGCAGTCCTTTCATCTCTAGTCGACAGACTTTGCTGTCTTCTTCATCTCAGTGGGCAGTCTATTTAGAATCGGGACGATTTTGCCCAGCAATGCTCATCTGCCACTGGTCAGGCGGAAACTGAAAATCCTTTTTCAGATTTTTGCTGTCCCCAAAGACATTCACGTGGGTTCTCTTTATCCTTGACAGAGGTACACAGGAGGATGGGGCACAAATCACAAAGTGTTTGTGTGTTGGCCAAAATTTCAATCAATGCTTAGGGTCTGATCACATGAATCGCAGCAGGAGATCCTGATGGTGCCTGGAATTTACTTATGGTCAACCACATGATAGCTGCAAAATTATGGAACCAGGTGATTCTCTGGTCAGGTAGTGTTCAAAGTACACTAGCCCGTGGCTTGTGGGTGGAAGAGAAGGGAAAGGATTTGTGAAGAGAAGAAGAGGGTATCACTGATCATAGAACATATTCGCTCGCAAGTTGAAAGCATTGGATTTTATCTATTTTAATTATTTTTATATCTAACTAATTTTCAACTAGAATTTCAGATTTTTCTTTGGGGTGCTTTTTAGCCTTACGCCTATATGGTTAATGAAATCATAGGTACGTCACAATATATATACAGGTGTGCATGTGTGAGTGAAGGAACATTATATGGTTCAACCCTCCATTCTGTAAACCATCTAATATCAATATAGGGAATTACATCCTAAAGCTAATAGATAAGGATTTTAGTAAAGATATGCTATTGAAAAAGTGATGAATAAAATGAATCTAAAAATTAGTTACTTATGCATGAGCAATGTGGAAAAATTATAAACTCTCACAATAGCAAGATCATTAGGGAATTTCACACTAACCCGTTGCAAATGGATTTTAATGCTAACCAATTACAAAAAGAAATCGACCTGTAATTACAGAGCTTATATATATATATAATTTAGGTCCTATATTTCTTCCTAAATATCAAATAATTCTGGGCTCTCTAATGTAATAACCCTGCCTGTTGCAGTTCTGTCCTGTCTCCCCAGTGGTTCTGGCCGAAAAAGAAATCCACCCGATCTTCCTCCGGTGAACTGAAGGAACCACCACTATTCGCCACGTTGTGAATTCTTGATTCAAACAGCTGTGTATCGATCTCCCCAGAACAATCCAGTGGGAAGGTGAGGAAATGGTTGGGTATTTCGTTGAAAGGAAATCACTATTCATGCAGCAAAAGTTTTTTGTCGTAGCCGCAAACACATGTTAAAGAAAAAAAAAATAAGCAACTCCTGTTCCTGTACAAAGAGCTCTATTTAGGCCACTGTTTTTTTATGTCCACCGAAGAATTTACACGAGTACAAAATGTAACGAGATTCACTCGTTTGGGTCGAAAAGTCACAGAGAGAGTAGGAAAATTTCTGCCTAAACAATTTCGGCTGATCTAAGGGAAGTAATTTGTGAATCTTCGTCTGCACACTACGATATAGCAGTCTGCTTTCTCACAGCCTTGTTGACGAAGTTATCTGGATTCGTACAGGTTCTATTTCGATCTCTTTGTTCAGATCGGTCTTCTTGACACAGGGCAACCAACAAACCAGACCAGCAAATTCCAACAAGCCGCCTCTTCCGTGTTCTGATCTCCGAACTCCAAACTCATCTGACTAACTCAAGCATGCGGGCAGCTTATATAGAGAGAGGTGGAGCTAAACCATCTTTAGGCACCACCCCCGAATTTTGATATGCAAATCATCTGAACCACCATGTGTTTCCGCCTAATCTCCGGATCTCCGCGGGCAACCAGTTTTCAAGAGGTACTAAAATCAGATTCCGACCTCCTGCTGGATCTTTCGCAGACAACGTATACTTAAATTTTGCCAAAACCACTTATCCCGTCTGGTTGAATTCCGCTATTCAGTCCACCCAAAAATCCAATTTGCCATTTATCACAAACTTTACTTTAACGAATGCGTCGCTTAATCACTTTGGAATTATTACATGTAATTAACTAATAACGAAGAAACAATTATGAAGAGAAAAGACAAGAAAAAAAAAATAAACTTATTTCTGGAATTACTCCGGAATTCCTTCTACCCAAGTAATTAGCACCTTCATCCTAATTCTTTAGCACTGTTGATTACTAAATCCACTTCGGGGTGGGGGGATCTCTCTCTCTCTCTCTCTATGTCACAGCTCGAAAGTACAAGCTGGTTGAATGAGCAACACAGAAATAAAGAGGCAACAAACTACTACAAACTACTTGTCGTGCTACAATAATACATTCTCAATACAAAGGCGATGAAAAGGCTAAAGAAGAATTAAATAAAGCATATCAAAGTTATATGGAAAGGCGGAGTGGCGAGCAAGGGTGCGTGCATGCAGGGACCAAACCAGGAAGAACTCTGAAGATCCTGCCGAAAGAAAACTCTATTCACTTGGCTTATCGTGTTGCCAAGAGTAGATAATAACGGTAATGGTGATAAAAAAGCGAATTAAAGCTAAGGAAGCATAAGTCTATGCTAGAAAACACAAAGGAAAGAGAAAGGAAAAGAAAAAAAAAAAGAAAAATAAAGACAGTAACAAGAAAAAGAAGTCACAGCGAGACGAGAGGTAAAATGTTAATAAACTAAAAATCGGTGTACGATGAATTTGTCCTTGCTGACAGAAGGTCGACATTACAAACGTGATACACCCATCTCTATATAACCACAAATATACACATATACATACTCATATATATACATCTACATACAAACACAAATTAAACTACTTGATTAATCCTACATAGTGATCACATGTATTATTCTATGTTATGTTAATTCATATTTCAGTGTTCCCAAGGACAAGTCTCCCAAAAAGTAGGTGTAGTTTGCAGCTTTGAGTCAATGTTTGTGCCTACATTTGAAGACAATCTCATTGCAATGGTTTAGCAATTCTTCAGGTCTATTATATTTAATTATAAAGATTTTCTCCTTAATGCAGAGACTCATCTGTCTCTGAAGTTTCTAGGAGTCCGAGCCCTGGATATGATTTTCCATTGCAATTGCGGGATGGAGCCATTTTCCACAATATCCCAGTAATATTTAGACCACTGTTTGATGTTTAAGGGATTTGTTACTAGAGGAATGGCAATAATTATATAGATGCTGTTTCCAATTCCCTGCAGATATTTCACTATAAACCATTTCAGGTTTACATTTTCCTTGGGGAAGATCATGGTTTCATACACCACATTTTTGGTCATACAAATTCCTCCCACTGGACATTCAGTTTTTACCCTGCAATTACAGGTAGAATTATTTTATTGTTGTTATGAACGCGCATGTGGTTGCAGTCTCATAACTATCAAATGAAATGCCTTGAATGAGTTTTGATTCATGGTCTGTGAATAAATATGTGTGTGTGTGGCACATGGAGAAACGGGTGATGCGATAAGAAAAGAGTAATTTTTGCTACTCACAGTTGGCTTGAAATTACCATTTATTCACAGGAGAACATTACAACATATATTTAGGTATGTACAAATCACGGTCCCAAGTTACTGGGTTGTGTGTCGCAACCATTGGGACAGGAGAATATATAGTGTCTTTATTGTCTGGTAGCCATGTTCCAATCTGCTCCCTTTTTTGCACATCCCGCCTCTCAAAGTCGCGTTGATCGGATAGGGGTAAAAGGGAGGTACTCTGTTTGAAACAGGAAAGAGTTATTTTCCCTATATATATTTTTTTATCCGTCCTAACAATTGTAATTGAGTATTATGAAATATTATAAGACTATCATTGTGTAAATTTATAATTTTTTCCACATGAATAATGAATTTTCAAAGTCTTTCTATTAAAATTTTTTTTCAGTGGATTGTTATTATTAAAATGCTTATCTATTAAATTTAATGAAGAATTTGCCAATATTGATATTAGATAGTTTGCAGAAGGGTGGGTTGAACCATATAACTTTCCTTTTCCTATTCTTGGATTTATTGGATGTGTGGTGTGCTGCTCAGATTTGTTTTAAAATTGTTAATGAGGTTGTTTGTGAGGCTGCGTTTTTAGTAAGAACACATACATTTAAATTTGCAAAGAACACAAGGAAAGAAGAACAAGAGATCAAATTGCATTCAACAATAAAATATATATTGAAAATCAACGAGTACAACAATTGTGCTTATGTATTAATATTTAGGGAGAGAAAAGTAGCTTCCCTTGTACTGATATCTGATGCAAGATAGGAATAATGTACTCAAGAACTTTCTTTTTGAAATGTTCAGAGTTCAGTGAATAAGATTTGAATTCAAGAATGAAAAGTTTGTACAAAAAGGATAATAGAATTTGGTTTGTGACTTGGCTTATGACAGACTGTTAACAGTGTAGTGTAAAGGTAGTTCTGCGTCTGTGTGTGCGTGAGTAGAAGAATGTAGATACGCGGGCATTGCAGAGTTGATTTATTGTTCTACTAACTTATTTCTGGAGTATGAACTGTTTAAATAGTTTTTGGGTAGGCTCCAGAGAGAAGGGGGTAAAATATCGAAATGAATATCTAAAATACACAATTGGATAAAAATTGACCAATCACTGATATTTTTACAGAACCAAGTTAGGCAAAGTCATGGCAGAAAATTTTGTGTGGTTACTACGATAGGTAAATTGTCCTGTAGTAAACAGTACTTATTTTTTTCTAACCAATTATAACTGAGTGTTTTGTGGGCGTGGTAAATCGGAGTAGTCACTACAGATGTATTGTCATTCAATTTTTCTTGATAAGTTAAAGTTTGTTGAAACATACTTTTCTTGAGGGTCTGATTATAGCTAGATTTATTATCATTAAATATTTTGCAGCTAGAAGACGATTTGTTTATCTTGATGTTGACGGTGTGGGGAATTTGGTTTATAACTGATTTGGGGTGGTTCGAGTGGACATTGACATAGATTGGGGTTTGGTTTTCTTTTTGAAAGGGTTTGAATGTATCATTAGAGAGATTGAATATAACATCCAGAGAATTGACGATTTTTAAGTTAGATGATATATAAATTTTAAATCCTAGAAATTAGAAAGTTTTAATGATCTTTTTATGTAACTTGGAGGTTAGAGGACCATTGCTATTGGGTATAACAAGTCAATCATACCTGTACAGGCCTACATTTCTGGGGTCAATGAACCTACTTAGAGTATCTTTTATACATATATATATACATACATACATATCTATATATATATATATATATATATATATATATAAAACACTAAATATATATGCTTTGAAAACAAATAGTTTAGCATTGTTTTTAAAACAAGCAGAGCTCATTTATCGACACACAGTTAAAGTGATTTCAAGTATTTGGTATTTTATATTTTTTGGTACAGCCCCACTTCTTACAGGAATCCAAAAATGTTATTTGGATTAACCTGTTCAAAAAGGTTCTTCAGGTTGCTGACCTGGTAATTTTTGGAACAGATTTCACTGAAATCAATGCATTTCATCAATATATATTCCACTGTAAATGGCAAAGAATGGAGGATTCTATCCTTTTAAGCAGATATGCGTGTCTTATGTATGTGTGGCCTATGTGGAGTCAAGCAAGGGTTACTTCTTGCCTTTCTCACTTAACTGTAACTCCGGTAGGTCTTGATCATTGGTTGAATCATTTTTAGCTTATTGTTAGTGCAGTTGTCCCAGCGAGTTTGCCATAAACCTATTAACACTTTCACTGCTACTCATTTGCCCAGTGCTGCCAGCCATTTTTAAAGAAAATGCCAAATTTCAACCTACATATTTTATTACACAGAAAACTGGCACCAGTGTGTTTTACAGCATTCCATTTTCATGGATATACCTGGGAATGACTTACCAGATTAGTAATGGGTATACACATATCTTTTGAAGCATTGTCCTTTGTGGAGTGGGACTTCACACTTTTTGCAGAAATACCTTGTTTCTGAGCGTTTTCCAGCTTTTTTGCAGACTCTGCATGGTTTGGAAGGGTACCTTTACATATTGATTGGTGGAATTTCTACCAAGTCATGAGCTTTCATTCCACCAACCAGGCAATTGGCAGGATCAATTTTAGGTACCCTTTGACATACCACAGCTTGAGGAGCTTCCCCTTCATTTTCAGAGTCAGAGGAATGATTGTCAGGGGCAGCAGCCTCAGCCTGACCAAATTCTGCAAGAATGTCATCAATCAGTTCCATCCTGAAATCCAGCAATGCAAGTTTTTTCTGTGGATTTGCCTTGTACAGGATGTGGGAGATCACAATGCACAATTCAAACAAATATAGCACAAATTTCTTGATCCACTTGATGGTTTTGTGCGTACAGGGATAATATTTTGCCATCTGGTCCAGTTTGTCAACACCTGACATATGTTTGTTGTAGTCCAGCACACATGCAGGTTTTCGAATTGGCTGATTGTGCTTGACCTGAGTACCAGAATCTTCCATCCTAGAGTCACGGAGAGTGGAGATTATTTTCACTGGGCGTTTGTCCTTCCACACAAGCACTAACACATCTCCATCCCTACGAAATGTTCAAGTACACTTTATAGCCAAAGCCATATAGGTGCTCCAGAAGTCCACCACAGATCTGCTGAACTGTTCTGCCAATACCACAATAGAGTTCATAGTTACAGATGTAACCATTACTCGACTCGGAAACAATGTACCCTTTCATCCCGTATTTGTCAGGCTTCTGAGGATTATAGACCCGAAATCACACACGGCCACGCCATTTGAGCATCCCTTCATCTAGCGAAAGTTTTTCCTCAGAAGTGTACACAGCTTTGAACCTGTTTATAATGTAATCATAAACAGGACGGATCTTGTAGAGCCGATCTTCATCATTGTCGGGGCGAGCATTATTGTCGCTGAAGTGAAGAAACTTCAGAATCATAAGAATTTTATCCCTAGCCATGGTCTCTGAATAAAAAGGAGTCGCCACTTTTCAATCAGTGCTCCAGTACATCTGAATTTCAGGCTTTTTCACTATTCCTATGTTGAACAGTAGGGCCAAGAACAGCCAAAAGTTTTCCGTTGTCAAGTCCTTCTACCGACGACAGCGAGAATACTGTTTCAGATTGGGGTGTTCTTGGAAATATTGTTGAGCATATCTATTTGTTTCTTGCACAATGATGTTTACAAGGTCATCCGTGAGAAACATTTTCAACCACTGAATAATTGGGCTGCATATTTATGCCTGGTGTGCCAGTGAACTGATGCACATGTGGAAGTCTGTCAATATTTGTCCAGTCCCCCAGCTGATTTTGATTTCTCCTGTCCTGATTTTGTCTACCATGGGCTGGAGCTGGCTGTGGAGCATTACCAGGATCAGCAAGGCCACGCCTATGCACAGCAGGTGCTGCAGGCATTGCAACAGGCCCACCAGGTGCTGCAGGCATTGCATTATTTACTACACCTACGGGCTGACCATCACCTTGGCCATGATGAACATTCACGTCAACATCACCATGATCGCTCAAATCATCGCTAATATTTCCGTCAGTTTCACTTTCACGACCATTACCATCCTCCCACATGATTTTATATTAAAGTGTGTGACAGACAAGATACAAACCTTGTGAAACACCTTCTTGGATTTTTGAGTCTGAGAATGTTGATCTAACCTTGAAACTTCTGTCGGACAAAAAGTCTTTTATCAAATTGGGCTAGCTGCCTTTAATCCAAGATTTTGTGTCTTTCATTATTCCCAGTCTCCAAGTTGTATGGTAGGCCTTTTGTAAAACAGATAAAATGTCTGTTGCATGTTCTTTTCTTTTTTCTTTTTTTTTTTTAATGAAAGCCTCTCTAATAAAAGTTTCTAGTTGGACAATGTTGTCTCTGGTGCCTATTTTATTTCAAAATCCACTCTGGAGATTAGCAATTAAACTGTTAATTTCAAGGAACCAGTTCGATCTTCTATTTATTAGGTTGGGGCAAAAATAATGTCGTTTTCTCACATATGTTACTATGTGTGAAAACGACATTATTTTTGCACCAACCTAATACTATTCTTTCATGGGTTTTGCATATACAACTTGTTAGTGTTGTATGTTGAAATTTTTTTTGGGGTCTGATTTGTCTTTATCTGGTTTTGGTATAGGAATCACAATAGCTTGTTTCCAGCTATTCGGTAGTTTTCCCTTAAGCCATATCTCATTAAAGACGTTTAGCAGATATTTTATTGATTTTGGAGATAGTTGTTTAAGAAATTCATAATGAATTTCATCTGGGCCAGTAGCTGTATTATGGCATTTATGAGTTCGTCCAGAGTAAAAGGATGATTGTTTTCTTCTTTGTTGTTTGAGTTCTGCATTTTTTTTTTTTTTTCTTTCTTTTTTTTCTGCATCCTGTCTAATTTTTTGAAATTGCTGCTTATAGTTTTCACTAGAGGAATTGCTTTTAATAGTTTCTGCAAGTAAATTTTCTATATCCTTTTTGATTGTTATTTTTATATTATTTTGGGGAAAGGTGATTTAGAGGAGATAGATTTTTACCAGTCATTTTTTTTTTTTTTTTCTTCCTCCCCGCCCTCAATCATATTCTAAACTTTTTGGGGTTTTGTATTGGAGTTTATTTTACTTTTATAATCTCTCCATGATCCTCTTTTTAGCTCCTTTAATGACTCTCCATGCTATTGCTCTTTTATGTTTGAGTAGATTTAAATTTTGAGTTGTAGGTTGAATATTTAAATTTTCATAGTACTGCTCTACATAGTCTTATTGGTTTTTTGCAGTCTTTGTCAAACTATGGTCTTTGGTGTTTATTTGATTCATTGCTTTTAGGTATACCTGTTGTGGAATGTCAGAATATTGTTAGAAAGATTAGTTAATTGAATGAGGTTTTAGTTATACGGCCTGGGCTTTGGCTGTGTTCAATGTTCCACAAACAATTTTTGGGCTTTGGCTGTGTTCAATTTTCCACAAACAATTTTTTAACGCAAAAAACATATATCAACATGACATGAAACAAGATGAAATAATGACGTCGAGACACTATTTAGAATAAGAACATTTCCAACTTGTTTATATACAAAATATATACAATATGAGTGTTGTATGAATGGTTGATCATAATATCGGGAAGTTAATGTTCATGTGGTTCAAATAAGGTTTGATTGAATAGTTCTTCGATTGGAATGAACAGTTTGTATGAAAATAATAAACTTGTGACAGAAACGACAATTTAGCGATTTGCTTAGAACGTAATGTGTATGTGTGAAAGAATGAATAGTTCAAACGAAGTTGCGTACCTTGTATGACGAGTAAATATTATTTCTTGGTAGTTGATAAAATAACAACTTTACAAATATTACTCGAAGAGTTCGTTGTATGTCAAGCTACTGTTGTTGCTGAGTTTGCTTAGATGAAGAATTCTCGATCAGCGGGAATTCTTTGAGTAGCTGGCGAATGAGTTAGTTCAAATTGCTGAGTGGAACAATGGAAAATCTGTTCTTGTCAAAGTTGTGTATCGCGCAAACTAACTGAAGATCAAAAACCACGTTCCTTGCTTGTTCCAAAATTCATATTTGGTGGGAACATCTAACGAGCAATATGGTTGGTTGATTTACAATCTAAGGAAATGATTAGCTAATGATATGAGAATAGTTCATTATAACATTGGGGGTGTCATCAGCGTGTAGATGGTCCCAATATACCTTCTCTTGCAATTGCTATTAATGTTTCAGAGAAATATTCAATAGATTTTTTTTTTGTCATCTTTATCTGTAAGTTTTTGATGACACTGGTTTTTATATTCCTTCCAATACACTTTGTTTAGTTTCCATCGAGGGAGATGGATTTCCATTGATTCTAAACTATTCAATATTATTGGGTATTGATCGCTACTCCTTGAATTATCTAAAATTTTCTAATTGTAATCCATAAAAATAGTGTCATACAGTGATAGGTCAATAGCTGAGTATTTATCAAATGCAGGATGTAGATATGTGTTAGGCTTCAGTATCACCTGAAAAAGGTTGGAGCGTACAACGGCTGAAATGTAATAAATATGGTGACAAAGATGAGGACATTAGTCTGAATAATGTAAATATGTGTTAGACTTATCTTTTAATAAACAATAAATCATTGTTAATTATGTTTTCCAGGTTTTTCCCTTTTTTACTTGAGTTCTTGGAACCCCATATAACATTGTGACTGTTAAAGTCACCTTATAATAAGAATGGTCTTGGTAATTGCTCTGTTAGTTTATTTAAGTTGGTTTCTTTTATAGGTGGGATATAAATAGAGCAGATATTTACGGTTCTATGTAGGGTAGTTTTTGCAGCAACTGCTTGAAGATTGGTTTCTAGCGGTATTTTACTTTGAGGGATGCCATTTCTGATTAGAATCAATACACCCCCAGATGCCCTCTGTTGAATGTCATATATGTAGTCTTATGACCCTCCCCCTTTTCCTCCAACCCTATTGATAGCGGAGGTAGAGAAGGATCATAATCTGTTTTATTTTTTTACCATTTTACGTTTTACTCAATTTTCATAAAATATATTTCTCTCCCAAAGGTCTCTTTCCGATTGATCAGACACGGCTGAGCGGAATTGATTAAGGAACAAACATGATAGGCAACAAACAACAGTGGAGACAGGAAATATAAATTTATTAACAAACATAAAAATGTGGGAAAGGTAAAATAAAAATAAAAAAACGGCCAAAGCAAAAACGACAATATGTCAAGAATAAACACTTAAACATTGTGGACAAAATAGTGGGAGGAGAACATCCACTAAGAAAGGTAAAACACAAATCAACATATGGCCTTGTGCCATATTTGCATGAATTTACAGAACATGTGCCATACTTGCATAAATTTTCAAAATACCAAAATTTCAAGACAAGTAGAAAGAAACGTAATAAAAGCTCTCATGCTAAACTTGCATGAAAGTACAAACATGAAAAATAGAAGTACATTTAAACAAAAATGAAGCACAAGAAAAACAACAAACTTATCTCATAATAAAAGTTCTTTTCCACTAATGTCTCTTATATCTAATTCTTTTCTTTTTCCTTTCCTAGCGTCACCTTTCAAGGTTCTTTCTTAATTCCTCTCTTTCTCTTTTCGTTGTCTAGGAACTTAGTTGGTGATCAAGCTGAAAATGCCTTCCCTCTCTCTTTCGTCTTGGGTGTAGCAGCATTCCCGCTTGAGGGGGTCTGTCCTTTCTTTCTTTCTTTTCCCTTTCGTCCTTTGTTTAAGGGCTCAGTGACAGTTGAAACTGCTTTCTTTCTCCTTCTCCTCCTTCATCTCGGTGTGGCATCCTTCGAGGTATTTTCTTCCTCTCTTTCCTTTCCCGTAAGTATCTCCTTTTGAGATCTTTCCTCACTTTCTTTTTTTCTTTTTCTATAAGCTGTCTTCTGTCTCTCTTTCACCCCGATATAGCAACATTCCTCATATGACGTCAAACAGGTCCATCTATTCCACTCGGAAACGAATTCTTCTTGCAATTTTGCAGACACGTCTTCTCAGTCTTTAGACCTGGACACAACTCTTGTATTTTTTGCAAACACACCTTTTCAGCCTGCAGACCTGGACAAATTTCACGAGCACGTCTTTTCAGCCTGCACACCAAGACAAAACTGACTTATCTGTTTCACTGTTCGTTTCCTTTGTTTTCTTGTCACGTGGTCAATTTTCAAATATGAGCTCTTTCCCATTATGGGTGAAATGAGGTCATTGACCCCCTATCTCATCTGTAGGGTCAGAAAAAGTTTAGTTTAAAGTGTTTCAACTTCTATCAGGAATCTATCCATGTAAATCATGCTGTCAACACGTTGACCAAAAGAGAAGGAAAGGATACATTCTGGTTAATCTTTGTCACCACTAAGTCTACCTATCTCTTTGGGCTTACCATCTTTAAGTTTCTGCACGTACTGGGCTCTTTATTTTAGAATGCTTCTAAAATATAAGCAATGGTATAGTTTTTATAATAAATTTAGATGGGGGTTCGTAACAGTAGTTATATTGAGAGTAATTTTTTATTTTTATTGTATCATTAGATTTTAAGAAAGTTTCTTGAAAGCAAATGACAGTGGGAAGTTAGTTCATTATGAGTAGCAGGAAATCATTTATGTTTGCGTTTAAGGCTCGACAATTCCCCTGAATAATTTTTGCATTATTGTTTATGTATTAGATTTCCAATTTATGTTTAGTGGGTGAAGTGTCCATACTTTCTATGCTCTCCAGCTTATTAACATTTTGTTTCTTGTTATGTTTTGTTCTTTGAACTTCTTTTGTTTTTGCTTGTTTGTTTGATCTTGTTTCCTTAGTTTTTCCATTAGATTCTTTTAATGATCTTTGTATAGATGATGACCGTTCTCTTGTTTGTGATGGTCTAAAGTTTTGTTCCTCTATGTCCATTTCTCTTGATTCTTCACTAAAAAGTGTATTTTTTTTTGATTCTCTTGAGAATGTTTAGAGGTTTCTATTTCTTGGATTTTTGTTCTTTAGTTTGGAATTTTCGGATTTAATTGTTTTATACATGTAGTCTTTTTTTTTTGTTTGAGGTTGATGGGACAGAATTTTTTTTCTCTATGGGAGTTTGATTTATGAGTGATATACTACATTTTAGTAGTTCTACTAAATTTTTTAATTCGTTAATAAGAGTTATAAGATCTTGGCTTCTTAATGCATTGTTTTCTTGGATGTTTTTTTGTTGATTTGATATTTTAGTGATATTTGCATATTGATGCTTGAAGTGGATTAGATTCAACCTGTTTCTTGGCTTCTTAGAATGAGATATTTTGTGTGCATTTTCTTCTAATTTCCTTTTTCCAAATGTTACACTCTTTGGAGTCTGTTGGATGTTTTTCTTTACAGTTTGGACATAAAGGAGGGCCTTTCACAAGGTGACTCCTCATGCTCTACCTTGGCTATTGTGTCACCTATCTTTATTTCTTTTGGTAGAGTCAGTTTGTTGAATGTCAAAATATATGTGTTGGTGATTATTACTGTCTGATTTCTTTTTTACTTGAGTTCTTTTAACATCTGTTACTCCTTATTTTTTTAGGGCGTCGTCATTTTCTTCTGATGAGCAAAGTGACAGTTCTGGGCATTTTATTACTCCTTTTAATGAATTAAGAAATTGATGTGTGTAGGCCTTTACTTTATTGTTGTTAATTTGCTTAATTTTTAGTAATTACTCTGTGTCTTTTTTGGATATCACTTGAATTAATAGAGTATTATTTTTGTTTTGTTTTTTTTAACAGATTTTGGTTTGATCATGTTTGAAATAACCCTTTGCAACACAAAAGGAGACACTTTTGATATATCACCCTCTACTGATTCTGCAACAATGAAAGTTGGAAATTGATTTTTTTCATTTTCACTTTCACTTTCAGAAGTTTCATATTGTCTCTTGGTTCGCTTATAAGAGATAGCTATATAATTTTAATTTTTGTATTTGCTGTCTGTGCTCCCCGACCCACCTCTGAGTTTCTTCTTAAGGGACGTTATGGTGGGGGGACTAATCCCATTTGTCCTAATCAACCAGGACTGCACAGATAGTACAGCAGTGATGAGAGTGGATGCGCACACTTGTACTCCCTCCCCACCATATCTACCCAAGTATAGTATTAGGTTGGTGCAAAAATAATGACGTAATAATGTCGTTTTCTGACGTATTTTTTAACGTCAAAAAACGACATTATTATATCATACTTTTATTTATAATAACGTCATTTAATATGATGTAAGGTTTCACGGCCCTGTCGGACCCATTATCTAACATCTCAACTAGCCCTTGCCAATATGTGACTAGCCGATTGGAATGGATTGAGCTATTCCATCCACCCATCTATCCCAGGTAGGGACTGAAGTGATGTGTTGTGGAAACTCCTGGTCATTTTATACCAGATCAGGAGTCACTCAGCCACCAGGACTCCATCCCCAGGCATCACGGGTTGTCACCCACGGCAAGCAGGTGGCCCCATTGAGGGGAAATTTTAGGTTTTGTGAATGTACACTTTATATACTGCAATTTGTGTTGCTGGTATTATTATTATTATTATTACAAAAAACCCATTCTTACACTTTCCTAGTATTCAAACTCCAGTTCAAGGGAGGGGAGAAACTATTTACCCATAGCTGGCACCCTAGCAGGTGCTACCACCCTAGGTCAAGGTGAACCTGGGAACAACAGTAACTAAAAGGTGGTTCCATGTTCCTCAAAATCTCTTGATCAGAGGCCTTGCTGCTGGATACAGTTTATTGTCATACCCAGGACGATTAATTTAGTTGTAATACGGTTTTATCGCAAAGCTTTCAGAGGTCAGGCGTTTGCACGATATAGTTGACATCACCTACATTATCCACTATTTTGTAATGCCCTCATCCCAGTCCTTTTGATTTTCTAAACAAACGGTCCTAATCACATCTTTGAGAGTGGAGTGAAATCACTCTAGTGCTCCCTGGGACTGTGGATGGTATGTGCTTGAGTGAATGGACTTCACATTGAGGGCTTCCAGTAACTGCTGAAGCAACTTGGACCTAACATTAGTTCTCTGGTCGGTCTGTATTACCCTGGGTAACCAAACTATGGTGAAGAACTGGATTAGACATTCAACCACTTTCTTAGCCAAGATAGTCTAGATGGGTATAGTTTCCAAGAATCTTGTGGAAGCACACATCATGGTTACCAAATACTGATTCCCTTTTTTTTGTTTTGGGCATTGGGCCTACACAATCTACTAGGACTCTGCAGAACACCTCCTCAAATGCAGCAATGGGGCTATAGGAATTTTCTGTCTTTGCTTACCCACTACTTGACATGAATTACACGTTCAGCAATATTTGACCACACCACATTTGATTCCTGGCCAATACAAGTATCTGCAAATCTTTAAGTTTTGGCAACCCCTAGGTGGCCACCTAAAGGGATCTCGTGGGCAATCTTCAGCACTTCAAGGTTTTGGTAAGACCACTCCTCAGATGCAGGAATTTAAGGAGATCGCCATTTCTGCATTAGGACATAATTTTGGAGAAGGTATCCTGTGGGAATCTTATCTAGCTCCTCCCTGGGCAATGCAAAATTAATTACGGCACTTATTTCAGGATCTAGCCCCTGCTCTACAGCAAGAGACTCCCTACTCACTGAGATATCTTTTGCAAGATTCATGTCCCTATTTTCAACTATGTTCATAGATTCTAGGGAATTGTCGGTTGTATACCTATCCAAGTTTAGAAATGTCTGGGACAGATCTAGGGTATCATCTTTCGCTTGGTCCTTATTTTCAGGACTACAATTTTGCTGTATAAATGTTTCGGGGGAAGTCTGTAGCTTTGTTGGGGATTAGCGAATGTATCTAGTTAAATCAAAAGGAAGTTTTTTAGGTGGCATGTTCGTTAACATTCATCCACAACAAATAATAAACGAATATTTAGAACAGGTAGGAATTGGTGATTTGTTGAGTATTGACATAATTAGAGATGTAGTTTGCTGATGAGTATGTTTGAATGCCTAAATCAGTGTTATGGAGACTTGTTGCAAGAATTAAACAGTTTGTTGTTTCAACGTACAAAAGTGTTCGATTTTACAGTTCAAATGTTAGTGTGTGTATGTAAGTACTATGTAAAATATTTTTAAGTTGTACAAAGTTGCGTACCTTGAACTGTTAATTGTTAAAAGTGTTGCTTGTTACTATTACTATTATGTAGTGAATATATATCACTTTCTTCAAGTAAAGTACATGAATTCTGAGAAGTTTATTTAAAAGAGAGAGATTGAGTATGCCAAAGAGTTGCCGAGTCAGATTAATTCGCACGGGAAAGTCAAAGTTTAAACTGCGTGGAATTGGTTGGCATCTCTCTGAGTGTGAAAATCTGACTGGTGTAGTGGTTTGAATTTCTTTCTTTTATAGGTTCTGGAAAGGAAAAATAGGCTCAAACACATTTGAGCTCAAAGAGATTTTTCACGTGCATACTTAGTTTTTTAAGGCTGTTGGCCAATGAAAAGTTGAGTTTGTCAGAATTAGTGTTTTGATTAGATAACAGGTGTGTGGGTGTAAGAATGGATTGTTTTGCAAAGAGGGGTGAAAGATAACGTGGATTATTCCACAGCTTTACTAACAGGTTTGCTAGAGTTTTTTTTTTCTGGTCTGCTTGTCTCTTAACTTGTGCGCAGGTCACTACACTTGAAGGAAATATTTCTGAGCTTTCCTACTGTAATTTTTTTAACATATCATCACTGGGTGTGCTGTCCGATGAGGAAATATGGGCTGCTGTTGAGGATCTTTGTCTCTACAATTCTATCAGCTATTTCAGCCACTAATAGTAAGTCCAAGTCCTCAGGAAGCGTTGCCAAAATCTGCGCAGTGTGGGCTGGCAGTTTATCTAGCCAGAATGTCCGTAGCAAGGTCTCTGACATGGTGTTGTTTCTCAGAAGGTTTTTCATCTTCCAAAGAAGTTTTGGTTTATTCTGATCAAGTTGAAGTGTGTTAAATGGGTCGTTAATTCGTTGCTCCTCTGACCTTCCGGTCCTGTAAATAATGGCCACTTTTAGAACGACGAATGGTTTCTATGTCAGTACAATATCTAGTAAATCGGAAAGAGAGTTTGGGAAACACGCGTATATTTTTTTTTTATTGAAATTGGAGTGAATCTGAGTAGCGAAATTAGATCAGAACGTTTTGTTTACTGATGGGAAATCTGATCTCGCACATTTGGAATTGGGTCATTAGAAAAAACAATGAAAATGATTGAAATAATTTTTTTCAGTTAAAATTTGAAATAGAGCTTACTAAAGCTATGAGGAACTTTGAAATTCACATGACTTTGGGTTGAAAGCGACACTCGTGATAATTGCGTGCGGGCCAAGGATTGATTTATGATCAACCAGATTTATCTATATAAACGCGTAGTTATGCTGAAGAAGAGGTAGACGGGAGAGGCTGCGATCAGCCGGCACGTCGTCATCGCTGCATGCCGTCACGTGCGTGGGCACCCACAGGCAACTGTTACTGGTTGCGGTGCTACAGCAATATTTTTGAGAGAGTTGTTGGCTCGTCTGTCGTCAAGTGCAGTCGAGCTGGGAGGAGAAAGATATCGAAGATTGAAAGTGACATCAGAAATTGGAACAAAGCGTCCGCTAACAGGTACTGTTGAGATAAGTACCGGTGCTTCTGCTTAGGGGTGCACCGATTAATCGGCCGCTTTGCCTGATTTGCCTATTAATCAGCCGATTATTTACTTTTCTCTTTCCTATTAAATTTAAACCATTTAATCAATGCCAAGTGACTCATCAGATAGCTTTGACACATTAACACAGTAACTGCCAATTTAACTTGACATTTGTTAAGTGTCTGGCTGCTATTATGGCTTTTTGCCATTTTTTTTTTTTTCTATATTAAATGAAATTACAAAATACAAAGTACAATTTCCAATACTTAAATGAATATAATTAAACAACTAGATAAGAAAAAAAGAAATTACAAACTACAAATTCCAATTCTTAAGTGAATAACTATAAGCTGAAGTTCTGCTTCCACTGGAGCATGCTGCGGTGGTTACCTCTGCTCTGCACTACTTCCTCTTCTAATTCTTGCTGCCTGCCTCCTCTGCTCTCATAGTCTCATCAGTATTTAAAGTTGAATACTCTTAAGTTGTAATGTAGAAACATTAGAGTTTCTCCATTCTCAGGACACAGCCTGTTCCTTGTAGGTTCATACACATTACCACCTGTACTAAAGAGCCTCTCACTCTCCACGGATGAAGGTGGTGCGCTTAAATATTTTGAAGCCCGTTTACTCAGCAGTAGTAAGGTCTCCTGTGTCTTTTTCCACCACTGAAATGGATCATCATCTCTTGTGAGTAGTGGTAAAGCTACATAATGATCAAGTTCTTTTGTGCACTTATGAATAAGGGATTTACTCCTTTTGAGTTTCTTGTATTTCTGTTGTACTTGCAGTTGCAGTCTCCAGGTTTAAATCAGCCTCTACCTGCTCTAAGTTTGAATTTGTTACTGTAGGCTTATTTGAAGCTAATTCATCAAACAGGCTTGAAAGAGATACAGTTTTACTTTCACTTTGATCTTCTTGACTCTCAGCAGAGCTTGAAGAAGTTTATCCTGATTCTGCTTCATTATCATCAGTAGAAAGTAAAAGATGTAGAATCCAATTCTTAATGGTGTTTTCCATGTCATTTTTTTTAAATTTGAATCTTGGATCTAGGAAAGTAGACACACACAAGTTTTTATCATTTAGATAGGATGAAAATCTTGTTTCCATTGATTCACTGAATTGTTCAACAGTGGTAAGAAGGATTCCACTAAAGTCAGAAATATCAGAATTAGATTGGAAAGCTTTTGACAGAAATAACCTCAGAGCTAAAATTGTAGGTATTATCATTGATATGGTTGAAGTTCTGTTGCTTGCTTCTTTGGTGATTTCTTCAAATGGACTCAGTAACTGGACAATTTTTTGAACAAGTCCCCATTGGTAAGTTGTTAAGGTAGGAATCTTATTATCAACAGCATACATTACAAGAGCTTTTCGTTGTTTTAAATTTCTTTTCAGCATATAATATGTTGAATTCCATCGTGTGGTCACATCTTGAATGAGTTTGTTTTTCCAAATTAAGCTGATCCTGTATTTCAGTTAATTTGCTAATTGCTAATGGAGAGCGATTAAAGTGAGAGACTATATTTCTGTTAGTTGTAATGATTGTCTTCACAGCCTGTTGGGAAAATGAGTCATTTATTGAAAGTTGCAATGCATGAAGCATGATAGTGACTCTAAACCACATTCCCTGACACCAGCAACCATATTTGCTCCTGAATCCCGCAAGACTAAGAAAACTCTATTGAAGATTTTATGCTCATCCAGAACATTGTGCAATTCTTCACTTATTCTTGCACCTGTGTATGTACCAGGGAATGGAACAACTCTAAGCACAGCTCTGCACTGTTCAAAGTCATTTGAAAGCCAATTACCTGTCAAACTCAGAAAGGGAGCATTATTTGTAGTAGCTGTCCAAATGTCTGTAGTCAAAGAAATGCTGCTAATTTCATCAAGAGATGATTTAATTTTTGTTTTTACTTTTGTAAATGTATCTGAAATAATTTTTTCAGTGAAGTACTTTTTTGATGGAATACTGTAATTTGGACAGAGTTTTGCAATAAACCTATTAAATCCAATATCAGATGTTACAGAATATGGTTGAATATCAACAGCAATCATTTCTCCTAGCGGATAATGGATTTCTTGTGACATGTGGTCATTAATATCCAAAGTTTTCTTCTTGGCCAATATTAATTCTATAGTAATTTAGTGTTTTGCTGGAAGCTCGTAGTTGCTGCCACTTGTTTATGGAATGTCTGTCCTTGAATATTCCTTTTCATTTCCTTTTCTTATCTGCAACTTTTGCTTCTTCTGGATGAACTTTTCTAAGATGGTTTAACATATTAGTCGTTGTAAAAGTTTTTGCTGATTTGCCACCCCTTGATATGATAGCTTGACATAACTTGCAGACAGATGTATTCTTATTCTTGGGATTGACATCAAAATACTTCCAGCAGAAACTGGTTGCCATAATGGTTGATGGTTGTTGTTAATATTTAATTAATTTTTTACGTATTTAAATTATTTATGTCTGATATCTAATTAGTAATTCATCTCAATAAAATATGCATTATCTAAACCAGAAAAATAAAAATATATATGTAATGGTAGCACGGGTCCAAAAATGAGGAACAAGAGGATGACTGATGAAGAATGCTTTATTTTCGGTTCACACGTGGTCGCAATTTACCGCACAATTCTTCAACATGAAAACTAAAAGATAGAGTAATGATTTTCTTTGACAGTGATTTAAAGTACAAATTAATAATGTTAATTCGATAGGAAGCGAAAGGAGAGAAATTTTCCATATGCTTACCTCTATTTGCCTCAAATTCAGCCCAGTCACAAAAGGCTACATGTTAGCAGCACACAATGCCTGTTATTTGAAAATATGGTGTAGACGGTGCATGTCCCTTCGGTGAATTTTCACTGGCAAACAAAAAAAGAGAGTTAACTTGTCTTCGTTTACAATATAATTAAATTAATATTAGTACCATTTATGACAACAAAATTTGCTGATAAATCAGCATTAGAAAACCTGTTAATCGGCCGATTAATCGGTAATCGGCCAATTTGCTTATCGGTGCATCCCTACTTCTGCTACCACAAAGATTACTACTACTGCCAAGGAGGAATGCAACTATAAACTTTAAGCTGTGCACAGAAATCTTTATCTCTCCATCGCAAGAGTCGTATATCGTTCTGAGATGATTTAACAAGTTAATCACAACCCACTCTCTGTCTAGAATCCAGTATATGAGTTTTTACGTCAATTACTTTTCTTTTCTGTAACCTGTTTCTTTTCTATACTTTTCTTTTCTGTTATATAAAAGACATTAACAATTCAGTCATTGAATAGTTGTTTGTCTGGCTTTCTGCATATATATATATATATATATATATATATATATATATATAATTTTTTTTTTTTTTTTTTTTTTTACTGCATTCTAAATTTCTTAGCACAGACTCTCCAGCCATGTCTACATCTTCAGTCGACCGTGAATAATGTACATCACTTCTGCTTTCTGGATCAAACCAAACACAATGTGGGCAGGAAGCAGGATTAAACCAGTGGACCAGTCGAATAATCTACAGATGCTCAGGGGACCTACAGCCATTCCCTTAAATTCGGTTAAGACCGAGTAGGCACCTCAGCCCAGAGAGTAAGACATCAGAGGCTGAGGGGCTGGGACGAAAGTGTTAGAATGTGACATCAGGAGGTAGTTTCTCAGCTCCATAAGCAAAACAAGCAGTCTGTGACTGGATTCTTTTAGCCTGTAATATTGTGCTCTTTTGCGAGAACTAAACGTGAACGTTCATCATGTTGAAGGCGGGAAGGTTGACCAGCACTGCAGCTCCGCCACTGTACGAGTCTTCCATGTTGACTATCATGAATAAACGCACGTAATGATGAAAAAAATTTTGTACTCTAAGTTGATTTGCTGATTTTGAGGTGTTTTTCAACAATTCTCTTACTAGGTTCACTGGCAAAATTTTGTGTTTCAAATATTGGGGTACCAGTGAAATGTTGGTACTTTCTTTGAATAATGGGCTCTTCTTCGAACGACATGGTCGCCAATGAATTGTAATGTTTCCTATCACATCAGGGTCACCAATCAAATGTGACGTACCTCACCACATTAATTTAACTTTGATAAGAAAACACGTAAGAAGAATAACCACAAGACATTGTTGCACATAAAATATATGTATATTAACAAGATGTACAATATCAAACAACGATGTGAAAGAAAACATGCATTTAAGAAAGAAAAGGTTGAATTAATCAGCGAAAGGGGTGCATTGAAAACTGTTTTGGTGGGTGAACAACCTAAGTCTTCTTTTACCGTGTTCCTCCATGCTAGAAGAATCAGAGGTATGTCATCCACGCAATTCGTAGTGTCATGTCTCATGGCCAGGTTGTTTAGTTGTTTGTTTTACCAGCATATCAACCCTTTTGGGTTATTTAATGCTGAAGAATTTCTTTGTTTTTTGTTTACTGCTTGCTCATCTTTTGTGAGTTTATTGTTTTCGAGATAATAGGTAAAGGTGTTGGGATTTAGTACATGATGATTATATGCTATCTTCTTTTCCGGCTATATTTTGTTATATAATTTTGTTGCTTTTAGAAATTCTAAAAGGTCATTTGGGTCAGTTTTGTTGAAGATGTCTTTCAGATTGTTTTCTTGATAGTATCTTAATTGTATTTGTTCAAGATCTATGCAGCTTGTTAGTAAATATTTCACTGTGTACATCTCCTGGCATGGAATGCATATTGGGGCTTCTTCACCCTTCAGCAGGTGTGAATAGGTGACAGCAGTGGGGCCTATTTGAAGTCTGCTCATTACTACTTCTTCTCTTCTTGACATTTTGTAAATTTTAGCTTCTATCCGTTCTTTGAGGATGGCTTTGATTTCGTAGAGTTTGTTATTTTTGCAGGAGTTCAATGACTCTTGCCATTTGGTTCTAATGAGGTTATTGATTAGGGAGTTTGTAATCTGTATGGGGTACTTTTATGTCACTAATGTTAATGTTTAATGATCTTTTAGCAGCTGTATCTGCTTTTTCGTTTCCCCTGAGACCAATGTGTTGGGAATCCAGCAGAAAATAATGTTTTTGTTTTGAGTGATGAGATTAATTCTTTGTAGGAGATTAATGATCAGAGGGTTATTTAGATTTCTGCTTTTTAGTGCCATTAGCACTGATAATGAGTCTGAAAATATTATATATTTGTTAAGGTTAAGTTCGAGGGTGAGGTCTAAAGCTAAGTTTATGGCTGTAGCTTCAGCACTGAAAATTGAGGTATTGTCTGGTAGGCGTTTTTGGAGCGTGTTGGTGTTAGAGATAGCCGCACTTCCAACTTTATTCTTGTCTTTAGAGCCATCTGTGTATATTTTGTCCAGTTTGGGTGTTGTTCTAGGATGTTATTTAAATTATCGATATAAGTTGAAGGATGTGTATTAGATTTGGAGTATTTTGTTAATTCTAGAATGATTTCTGGTTGTTTTAGTAGCCAAGGTGGGTGTTCAGGGAGTTTGGATTTGTGAATACTTCTTTTGACAATTAGTCTGCAAAAAGAATGTTACATATGTAGTCCAAATGTTTTTATGGCTTTCCCCCCCCATCCCTGTCAAATAGTTTTGTTTTCAGGATGGAAGACAGTTGAAGGTGGGATTGGTAGGACATGAATAAAATTTGATGTAATATTGGAGTGCTAGTTTTTTTTTCCATCTTAGGGGGAGTGGGCATTCATGGGCTTCTGCATGTAGACTGTTTACAGAAGTGTTGAAAGTTCTTAATGCTAATTTCAACCATTGATTATGTATGATTTCTAATTCTCTTAAATAGGACTTTCTGGTAGATCCATAGATGATGCAGCCATAATCTAGTTTTGTTTGATTAATGCTCTATAGAGTTTTATTAAGACTTGTCGATCTGCTCCCCAGTTGATGTTGGCAATCACTCTCATGAGTTGGATTGTTTTGTTGCATTTGACTTTGAGATATTTTATGTGTGGTATGTAGGTTAATTTTTTGTCAAAGATAATGCCTAGAAATTTGTGTTCTTCAGCTATTGGTATTTCTGTGTTATCAAGTTTTAGGGAAGGGTCTAGATGTAGCTTTTGTTGTTGGCAGAAGTGTACACATTTGGTTTTTGTTTGGGAGAATTTAAAGCCATTTCTTGTGGCCCATTTGCTGATTTTGTGGAGACATTGTTGCGGCTGACGTCGGATGGTGTGGACGTGTTTTGATCAGTAGCAGATCAGAAAGCCATAGACGTATAAAAAGGGGTCAATCCCAGGATTGAGAGTTTTTACAATATTATTCATTTTGATATTAAATAGAGTGGCCGATAGTACGCTCCCCTGTGGGAAGCTCATTTCCTGTTCTTGGATTTCAGAGAGAGTTTTACCATAAGTTACTTTGAAGAGACAATTAGATAGGAAGTTTGGGATGAAAGTTGGCAATCTACCTTTGAGACCAAAGTTGTCTAAGTCTCGCATTATGCCAGGTTTCCACATGGTGTCGAATGCTTTCTCAAGATCAAAAAAGATTGCTTTTAAGTGTTCTTTTCTGATGAAGGCATTTCAAATGAGTTTCGAAGCGAACTAGATGGTCTATTGTGCTTTGCCCTTTTCTGTAGCCGGATTGAAAATTAGTAAGTTGGTTGTTGGTTTCGAGTATCCAGGTCAGTCTGTTATTGACCATTCTCTCTAGAGTTTTGCAGAGACAACTGGTTAGGCAGATGGGTCTGTAATTGGAGGGGTTGGACAAGTCTTTTCCGGTATTGGGATGATGTTGGCTTGTTTCCAAAGATCAGGTACATTTCCACTGGACCAGATATTATTAAAAATGTCTAATAGGAGTTCAATGGAAGGATCTGGCAATTGTTTAAGAAATTCGTAATGTACATTGTCAGGTCCTACAGCAGTGTTGTGAGATTTGGTGAGGGAGTCTAACAGTTCAGTTAGTGAAAAAGGCTGGTTGTATTCTTCTGTTTTTGGAGTGAAAGTTGATTGTTTATTTTTTCATCATTTCTCTTTATGTTCTGGAATCTTTGACTGATTTGTGGCAGAGGAATTTTGGGCAAATGTATCGGTTATTTCTTTGGGGGTTCAGTTATTTTTCCATTGTAATTGGAGAGATACTTGAGAGGAATGTTTATATTTTTGCCAAAGATCTTTCTCAGTTTTTGCTTTTGTGTTGGAGTTGATTTTGTATATAAATTCTCTCCATGTTGAACGTTTTGATTGCTTGATAATTTGTCGCACTTTGGCTTTGCATATTTTGAAGGCGTTTAAATTTTCCACTGTTGGTTGTGTATTGAACTTGCGTAGAGCAGCTCTGCATGATCTAATTGCTTTTCTGCATTCTTCATTGAACCAGGGATAGTAGTGTTTAGTAAGTTTGGAGTATTTAGGTATGCATTTTTCTGCTACGGAGATTGTTTTAGTAAAGAATATAACCTGGTCTTCCTTTTTGATGTTTGAGTTTGGGGTTAGTTTAATAGAGCACATTTTTAAAAAATTTTCCCAGTTTGTCCTTTTTAAATTCCAGTTGGGTGTTTTATCTTCTAAATTTGGGCTTACACTTTCTAAGATTATGGGGAAATGGTGGCTTCCACAGGTATCGTATGTTGACCAGGTGAAATCCATAAGAATGGATGGATCACATAGGGTCAGATCCATTGTGGAGCATTTACCTGTGTATGGGCAGATGTACGTTGGGGATTTATTATTAAAAATACATAAGTTATTATTGTTTATGAGTCTTTCCATATTTTTGTCCTTTTGGTTAGTATCTCTGCAACCCCAAATTGGACTATGGCAATTGAAATCTCCGAGTAATATAAAAGGTGTAGGGAGTTGTTTTATTATATTTTGCAGTTTGTTTTCTTTTATTTTTTCATTTCGCAGGATGTACGAATGTTTTTTTATGTAATTGTATTGTTGATATTTATTAATGTTTATTTTTTTGTTATTCTTGAAAAAGGTTCTCTTGAAGCAGCCAGAAAAAAGGTTCTCTTGAAGACAGATAGCAGCCAGATTCAAATTTGCTACTAGTAACTGTAGTTGATTAAAATTTGCATTTAATCCTCTACAGTTCCATTGAAGTATCTTATGCGTGTTTGCGATCATTGTTTTTTTCTGTTTGGTTCATTGGATTGCTTTGTGTTCTAAGGTTTGTTTAGGTTTTTCCTTAAGTGTCGTACTCTGGTATTATTCTAGAAATCCATGTTTTCTGATTTTTCTGTTTCTTTTCTTGTTCTTAGTTTGTCTTTGATTTTAGGTTCTAGTGTTTTCCTATTAGTCTTTATATTTTGATTTTGGGGGTTTTTTTTTGTTTTTGCTTTTATGTTCTGTTTCCATATTTTCAAGTATTGTGGGTCTATTTTCAGTGTTGTTTTCTTTTTGTCTAGGGAGTGAATTGGATCTTGTGATTTTTGGGAAATGGGGATATGCAGTTTCATTATTGTTTGGTTCAGAATTTTCTTTGGGTGATTTTTTAGTTTTGACTTCACTTGTCTTACGTTGTTCATTTCTGCTTTTTCCTTGGATAATGAAATCTGTTCCGAGTCCAAATATGAGAGATTTTAGTTCTTCAAGTATAGTTTTTAATTCTCTTATTAAGTTTGGAGTTTCTGAAGGATTACTTGGTAGGTTTTCATTGTGTATTTTATTTTATTTGTTTTTTGTTTTTTTTTTGGGGGGGAGGGGTTATTATTGCATATGTGTCTTTTTTATTTGTCACCTCCTTTCGGGCTTCTTGGAAGTTCATGTTTTTTCCGATATTTGACTTCTATTGTTTCTTTTTCTTGCTTGTATATTTCGATTGTTGTTGGTATCTGAGGAGAGTTGAAGTTTAATATCTATGTATTTGTATTGCTTCTCCGTTTATTTTTGGGGGGGGGGGGTTTGGGGTTTTTTGGGGTTTTTTTTTGTTTTTTTATTTATTGTAATTCTTTTTACATCTGTGACTCCTTGATTTTTCAGTTCTTTTTTGATTTCATCTATAGCAGGCATGTCAAACTCAGAGTCCCACGAGGGCCAAAGGAGACAGTTTGTGTTTTCATGAGGGACACACTCCTACATTTTATTTAAGGTTGTTCAATAAAAATTATTGCAGAACATTTCCTTTTAATTTAGAAACATGCAATTGGTTTGGTTATCAAGAATACAAGTACAAAGTACATGTAGTTAAACAAAAGAATATAACTAAAAAATTTAGCATGAGATATAAATCTGTTTATTTCGATATAACAAAAATTTATAAAGCAACATACATGGCCCACATGTATTTGAATGAACAGCAAATGAATTACACATAAATCATAATAGTTCAAAATAAACATTTATTATTGATCATTCTAACTTTTCATGTTTTGTCCCGAGGCTTGACACCTCTTGTTCTTGACAATCTTTGGTATATCTGGCTGAAATTTCTGTACAGTTCCGACTTTTATAAGAGATGATAAGTGATAATCAATCAACCTGGTTCTCTGAGAAGTTTTTGTTGATTTCATAAAGGAGAATAACTGCTCACACAAATCGGTGAAACCAAACATTGCTAAGATTCATGTTGCAAACTTTCTAAGATTTGTAAACCTTTCTGGAAGGTATGAAAAGAAATCAGGTATTCCTACCTCAAAAAAATTGCTCTAAGTAAAGAATCTGACTACATTTCTAAAAGTTCCATTTGAATGTTTACCTCTGCCTTAGTAACATCAAAAGTAAACAGCACAGAGAATAATGCAAACAGTTCTTCAAAAGAGGAAAAATCACAAAATCTTTTTTGAAACTCCATTGACAACAATTCCAGTTGACTTTTATACTTAGCAAAGCTTAGTACAGACTTAGTATTAGTACTGTTTTTTAGCCCTTTGCATGTAGGAAAATGAACTAAATTTTAATTTGACTTGTGACTTCCATAACCTTAACTTTGTAATGAAGCATTTAATGTCATCATACAAGTTAGTGATGAGCTTGTTTTTACCTTGTAATTTCAAATTGAGATCATTTAATTGTGCTGTGATGTCCACAGCAAAAGCTAGATCCTGGAACCAACTTTCATCTTCTATTTCATCAGTGTTTTGACCTTTCATCTCCAAAAATATGATTATTTCTTGCCTTAATAAATAAAATCTTTTCAATACTTTGTGACATGACAACCAATGCACATCTGTGTAAAATGGAACATCAATTAAGTGATTACCCATATCCTACAACAACTGGTTGAATTGACGGTGTTTGAGAGAACGGCCTCTGATATAGTTAACTATGCTTGTGACCAAATAAAGCACATGATCCAATTTAAAAATTTTTGAGCACAGATTTTGTTGATGAATAATACAGTGAAAATGTGTAACTGACAAATCTGGATGTATGTTCTTTATTTTTGCTTCTAACTTGGCAACAACACCATTATGCCTTCCAATCATATTTGCAGCACCGTCGGTAGACAAGCATACAAGTCTGCTTAAATTGAAATTATACTCATCAAAAATTTGTTTGATTTTCTCAAAGATGTCCTGGCTTGTAGTGTCAGGCATAAGGATCAGATCAACGAGTTCTTCATAAATATTTAATTTATTGTCACAGGCCCTCATGAAAATCGCAAGCTGTATTCCAGAAATATCAAGTCTCATCAATTGCGATAGAAAAATGTTCAAATTTGGATGTTTCGCTTTTCATCTGTTGCTTCAAATCACTTGACATTTCATCGATCCGTTCAGCAACAGTGTTCCTGGTTAGTGAAATATCTTTAAACAAGTGTGCTTTTTCTGTACATACAATTTCGGCCGTTTTTACAAGGCATTGTTTTATAAAATCCCCTTCAGTGTAGGATTTCGCATTCGTCGCTATCATTCGGCTGAGTTCATGACTTGCAGTAACAGAAGCGACATTCTCTTTCTGAATTTTCGTAAAAAGGGTCTGTTGGCATGTCAAGTTAACTTTCATTTCCTGGAGCTTTGAAACACGCATTGGGCCTTCATATTTATCGTAAGGTAGATGATTTGTTTCATAATGCCTTTTCAAGTTGTACGTTTTCGGCGTACAAATGTGATTATTGCATATTAAACAATGTATCTTTCCATTCACTTCTGTACAAAAATACTGTAATTCCCATTTCTCTTGAAACACTCGGCCTTCTTCGTTCATTTTTCTTTCTTTTTCTTAATCGGAGAAGCATTAGTCATTTTAAAGACGATATGGAATCTGAAAAATTAAGAAATAAAAAAAAAAAAAAAGAAAGAAAACAAAAAATATTTATAATATCAATAAAAGTAGAATAAAACAAAGAACCTGACTCCTGCACACTATTACCTGATTCATATTTTTAGTTTAAAGTCACTTTAATAAAATGTAAACAATAAAGCCTTTTATTTGAAAATGACATAATAAAAATTAATTATATATTGTGTGGCCAGCAAGTGCTCCCAATACTTCACCAGCTCACCTTTAATGAGTTCGTACGCTTATCTGTTTTGATCTTTGCTGCATCTCAGTTCCTCTCATCTTGTCCTTGACCTATATATCTCTTGCGCCATCCGATTGTCTCCTTTTGCAATGTGCGTATATGTAATGAGTGATTGACAAAAATATAGACAGTTACATGTTGCCGCTTCAATTGCTTATAAGGCTGGAGATGCAAAAGTAGATGAACTACTAAAAAAAAGTATATAAAAAATAGTGGAAATTTCTAATTTATTTTTGTTTAAAATTGTCTGTGTGGGCCACATGCGGCCCGCGGGCCATGTGTTTGACATGCCTGATCTATAGTACATAATGAAAGCTCTGTTTCTTACGACTCCTTTGGAGCAGTTTAAGGTTTGGTGGGGGTAGGATCTGATGTCTGTTTCATGAAATTTCTGTAATTGTAGTAGAGTTTTAGCTTGTTTTTTGTTTTGTACTTCTATTAGTACCATGTTTTCATTTTTTAACATTTTTTTGGAGTTATTTTGCTTGATATGGTTTTTTGAATTAGGAAGGGTGATAATTCAGTCAATGATTTGTTATTTTTGGCTTCCAGTGCAATAAAGTGTGGGAAGGTTTTGACATCATTTTCGTTATCAGAATCTGTTTCTATGTGAAGTCTCTTGTTTTTTGTTTTTTTTCTTACTCATATTTATTTTTAATTCATCAGAGCCCCTAATGGGGGAGATGATGACGGGGAAAAAATCCCATTCGCCTCATTTCTCCAGGGCTACGTGGCTGATACACTCAAGCGCATGTGTGTGTGAGAGGGTGGGGGGTGAGCATTCATGATACTAGGTCTTATCCACCAAGGTATGGACTATCTTTTAAATTTTATCAGTTCTGTCAGTCTCTTTAATCCCAGCTTGATTGGCTCTACAGCCCCTGCTTACTAAATCACTTTATTGTCAAATATGGAGAGTGTGAGTGTATTTTTGGGTCTGTTTGTCTGATTTAGTGCTTGATATGACCAACCGATTGATTGGATCAGGCCTCTCCAACCTCCCGTCTAGCTATACTTAGGTCATGATTTTCTCAACCACCAGGATCCTGTCTCCAAGCATTACGGGTTGCCACCCACAGTCAACAAATGGCCCTATTGAGGGACTTTTACCCTCTGCAGAGGGGCAATCAGCATATTCTGAAGCCCCACCAACAGGGCGGATAGCCGGGGAGGTTCTTAGAGACCGATGAAACCTCTCCAATAGGACGTTGGCACATGGATGGTAAGCAGTAGTTTGTGTTGGGAATCAAATTCTTGCTCAACCACCATGCCCACTCCTGTGTCGGTTATCAGGGTTATTTGCATCCGCAGATCATCGTTAATGTGTGAAAGTCTGGTGAAATTCGCTAATGCAGTCTTCACTGTATGAAATACATGCAGAGCATCTCCCTCCAACATGATGTCTTTATTCTTTCTCTGCAACAGGTTTGTCAGCAGCTGGAGAATAGCACAATTCGAGATGAATCATCCAAGAAAATGTCACAACTGTTTGATAGGTGTCGGTGTAGGAAAATCCTGGATCGAGCTGATCTTGTCTGGCAGAGATGCTATGCCGCTCGCATCGGTGTGGTGCTCGAGAAAATTGATACTGGGTGCCCCAAAAACACACTTGTCCACATTCAGCTTCAGGCTGAAATGTGAAAGCCGCTGGAATACTTCTTGCATGTGTTGCCTGTGAGAGTTGGTGTCTTTACTGGCCACCAAGATGTCGTCAATGTATGCATATACGTGCAGTAGTCCATGCAGGACTTCATCCATGTAGCCATTGGAGGGTCCGCGCAACATGACATAAACTGAACTCGTATAGACCAAACAGCATTGTAATTGCTGTCTTAGGGAAGTCTTCCACAGCGACGAGGATCTGATGGTATGCCTTCATCAGGTTGATTTTCAAAAAGATGCAGGCACCCTGTAGTCCAGACGCAAAGTCATGGATATGAGGGACAGGTTACCGGACTGGGACGGTTGATGCATTTAATTTTCTGTAATCAACACATATCCAATATTTCTTGCCACCAGGTTTTGGTACTAAGTACAGTGGCGAGGCGTAAGGGCTATCTGAAGGACATATGATGCTCAGCATCTTGACAAATTGCTCCTTGGGTACACCAGTTTGTGTGGTGCAAGGTGGGAGTGTGCAGGTGTTCCACTCATCCTGATGTGGTGCTGATTGGTGGTCACCTGAATCAGTGGCTTTGAGTGGCAGTGTTATTAGGTTGGTGCAAAAATAATGATGTAATAATGTCGTTTTTTGACGTTAAAAAAATACGTCAAAAAACGACATTATTACGTCGTTATTTTTGCACCAACCTAATATATCTGTGAACTGTTTCAGGAGATCCAAGTACTTGCAACCATGGCATGTTGCAACGCTGATTCCTGTGGTGCTGTGGCGTGTAGGTGTACTAAAGATGCAGAGATTCATGGTGCTGTCGAATAGGGTTCTTGGATTCATATGTACCACCAGTTCATAATGCACCAGGAAGTCCCCACTGAGGATGAGTATCTTCACGTTGGCCATGATGAATGTCCAGGTGAAATCTTGTCGCATGCCGATGTTCAGGGTGAGGGTCTTCTCTCCATGTGTCTATCTATCATGGGACCATTTGCAGCTCGCAGTTCAAACAGAATGGGCTTAATGGGGTAGTCGTTCCCATAGGGTACCACGCTGATGGCCACACCTGTGTCTTCCAGGAATTTTAGTTTGTTCCGACAATCCCATACATAGAAAAGATGACATTATGTGTTGTTACTGGATGAGTTAGTCATCGCCATTCTCCGGTTTACTCGTTTCCCCAGGCCAATGGGTGTTTACACGGAGGTTTGCAGTTCCTGGCTTCATCACCAAATGTGCAATGAAACCAACAAATGCCCAGGTCGCTTCGCTATTCTTGACTTGGGGGGGGGGTCATCTCCATTGTTGTCAGGATAGGATCGGTCTCCTTGTCCATGGGCACAGGGAGATCTGTATTTCCTGTATTTGTCTCTGCAGATCGGCCAACGCCCATTCTGCCTCACTCCATTCATGCTTCGTTGTGTTGAGTGTGGGAACTGCATTTACACTGTGGTCAAATTGTGCAAAAGCTAGGTCTGTGGATTCTGCCAAATCATCCAGAGCCATGGCTCTCGTCACATGTTTCTTTTCCACTTCAACAAGCAGTGTCCCATTTTTCAATTTCTTGACAGTTAAAGGCTTTAAGTTGCCTGATATCACCTTTTCTATTATAAAGGGAGATAAATTTGTGATCGGTGAGCTACATGACTCTATATCAACAAATCTCGAAAGGATGATTCCGCTTCATTATCTGAAAATGAATCAGATTCTATATAGTTGCGTTTAAGTTTTTTTATTTGTAGAGGAAGCCATAAGTGTTTTTATGTTTTTCACTGGTCTCATGCTCCTACATCCACCATGGAGTCCAAATTATGTTGGGAATAAACCAAGGGGGGGTAACCCATTCACCTTGGCTGAGATGGGGATACAAAACCAGTATACTCACGCCAAGAGTATGATTCTGAACCTCTATCAAACTCGCAACAGTCTAATGTTGCTCAAAAGTCATATCTCTCAACACAATTGACCCTCAGCCGCCACCTTCTAGCATATATAATAGAGGGTTGGGAATAGTTCCGTAAGAGCAGATCGATAATTCTACTTGAGCAGATTTTATAAGATGATCGGGAGAAAATAAAGACAAATATATATGCTAGGGCATGTCTGGACTAGCTGATTGATCGGATTGGGCCTCTCCAACTGCCCATCTAACCCAGATAAGGGCCAAAGTGGTGTGTTGCAGTGCCATGGCCGCTTTTTCCCGGATCATGGACTGATCATCCACCAGGATCCCGTCTCGCCACCAAAGGCCAACAGGTGGCCCCATTGAGAGGCTTTTACTCTCTGCAAGGGGACAGTTGACATATTCAGACACCCTGCCGAAAGGGAGAAGAGCCTATTTATATTTAACCCATAGGTGGGACCCTATGCTGTCAGATATAGTTTATCATCGCAAATGTTAAAAGTAGAATCCATGTAAGTTAAGTTGGCATGTAAGTCAACAGTTCTAAAGTTAAGTTCACATGTCTGGCAAAAGTGTTGAAAAGTTGCTGGTTAAGTCCAATGATGAACCTTCCATAGCATTTAAACCAAAGTGTACAGAGTAGGTCGTTTAAATATGGACAGTATGCATGCAGCAATTTCGTAAATCAGGTGAGTTAGGTTGAGAGGAAAGCCAGAAGCTAGGACCTAGTGTAGCCGGAAGTTCATGTCCATGGTAGCCAAAAACAATAAAGGCCAAGAATGCCAGGAGATAAGGGTCTGTGGTAGCCGGAAGTAGTTTAGATAAGTATTGCCAAAAGTTAGGATCCAAGATAGCCGGAAATAATAAAGGCTAGGAATACTGGAAGATAGAATGGATAGTAAAGCCCAACTAGCATCCAGTTGGCAAACAAAAAAAAAAAAGAAGAGGACTGTAACTTAATACAGAACCTGAGTTGTATTATCCTGAACAACGGTAGAGGCTTCCATCATCATTTCCACCTCCTCCCTCCTTAAGCGACAAAAAAAACACAAGTGTATATGACAAGGGTGTATAACAACATAAACTGGGCTTGCCATTGCACTCAAAATCAAAAGGAAATAAATCCAAAGTTGCTACAAAGTACAAAAAGTATCAAAATATTCCCAAATGGTATTCAGACTTAGTTTGTAATACTGAAACAAATGAAAAGAAATTAGGTTTATTATAACTCTAAATAGACTTACTATTAGGTTGGTGCAAAAATGTCGTTTTCTCACATATGTTAATGTGAGAAAATGACATTATTTTTGCACCAACCTAATATATTAAATTGAAGGGAGTGGGGCAATGCAGTGAAGTCAAGGTCATGAACGGAGTAGCAAAGGGGCTACAATAAAGGCTTCAAAATAAATGCTGATACTTTCTCACAGCTAAAAGTTCTCTGGAGAAAGTGCTGTAATTCCCTTGGGCTGGAGTCATTTTAGTTGAAAAAAAATGAGATAGGCTGAGAGATATTATCGCTTAATTGATTTAAAAAAGCCCCAACCACTAACATCAGTTGGTAATGTCAATTTGATGTTGTCATCATTACACAAATAACTTAGTTTGGCGTAATTCAATAAAGCCTTTTTCACATTTTCTACTGCTTGAGTTTGTTTGTCATTTAATATTTTTATTCTTTCCTTTTAATAAAAGTGGTGATAAAATGTCTGAACAATTAGGAATATGATTTCTGTAAAAATTGATAATTTCCAAAAATATACCTGAGCTGTCACATCAATGCTGGTATTTTGGTAAATCAGAAATATCATTAACTTTCTCTTGAACAAATGTGATTCCTTCCTGCAAGATAGTATGCCCTAAAAAGTTTGTCGGACTCTTATCAGGCATTTTGGGGGATTGATTCTTAATCTGTATTTTGTCAGTTTTTCAAACATTTGTTACAAATGCGAAGAATGCTCTGATTTGTCCTTACCAGCAAATCGTCAACATATGTAAAAACAAAAGATAGTCTTCTGGCAACCTCATTCATAAATCTCTGAATGTTTACACTGCATTTCGAAATCTGAAAGGCATTTTGGTAAATTCAAATAAATAGTGTAGTGACTGCCATCTTGCCTATACCATCCACTGCGACTGGAATTTGATAAGCCTTTATCAAATCTATTTTAGAAAAATTGTTGCTACATGCAGTGATGTAGGGAAATCACTAATAAATGGTAAAGGATAACGATCAGGGGTTTGATGAAATTAACAGAGCTGAAATCACTACATAATCTCCAGTTAGAATCTCCTTTCAGAACTAAATGAATTGGAGATGCCCAAGAGCTTTTAGAAGGACATATTATTCCCTGTTCCATTAGGTTCTGAAACTCTTGTTTGGCAAATTTATAATTATCTGTTCACAGTCTAATGCAGTGCCACATGAGTAGGCTGTCCCTTTATTTGTATGCAATGAGTTATCATGCGTTTAACTGTAGGTTATAATAAAAGGATGAATTGCGTCCAAGTGTTGGCAACGGATGTGGCTGAATTCGCTTTCTGGAGAAAGTGCAGCAGCATTTCATGTGGTGAGGTGTGCAGTGCAAATGTCAGAAACTTTCAACTTTGTTTTGTCATCTGACAAAGTTTTTTTTGCCAAATTCACAGATAATTTGTAGTAAGAAAGTCAGCTCCAATAATGGCTATTTTAACATCTACTCTAAATACTCATTTGAACTCTCGCCTCAAACCAAGATCCAACCTAATTATTTTTTCACTATACATCGTTATCATTGATTCATTTGCTGCCTGCAGCTTATATACTGAAGTTGTGGTCCTTTCATGCTAGACGTAACAGTAATGACACTGACCTGTGCTCCAGTGTCTATAAGAAAATTAGTCAATTTGTCAAGCAAATAATATAAGTGACTACTCTTTGATGTTATTTGTCCAGACAATGTATGCAATCGGTAACATCAGCTATTTTTTTTTTTTTTTAAATCTTCTGTCATAGGTGGATCTGAGTAGTGGTTATAGGTAACTTGTCCATCAACATATGCCGTAGAATAGTATCAGACATTATATTTGGTCCCAGCAAGGATCTCATGACATAGTAGTTGTGAAGGCATTTTATTGTCCAACTCGACATTATTAAATAATTCTCTAAGCTTGTTTTCAGACTTGCCTTAACATATCGTATAGTAGTTCTTGTGGTAAGGATTCCAATAGTTCTGCAACTTCTGTAGCCACTTCTGTGGGTATTTTCTCAGCTACATAGCAGTATCGCAGTCTCTGGGAAGTAGTATTCTTTGCGTTAAAAAAAATCGCTTGCTGTTTCAGAAACCAAACATTGATGTGGTTTGCATTGAAAGAATGAAGATTTAAGGTTATCGCCTCTTCCATCTCCTGTACCATGATCAATAAAATAAACTTCACTTTAAAAGCATAAGGATTGTCTGTAATCACTAATTTGTACAAAAAAAAAAAAAATATAACAAGCTTCTTCTTTATGGTAGAGTACCTTGTTTCCATGCCCGCTAGAGTAGGATAGTGAGTTACTTGAGGATGTTTGGACAGTTCTTATATAGCTTTTAGGATATTCCATTTATTCCAGGTGCACTACCCGCATGGGAGTTGTGGACAAATTCTTGAACTTCCCTCAGCTTTAGTCCACTGGCATTAACCTTTTGTCCTGATCTCCAATTTTACAGTCAAAATAATGAAAGTAAGCAGATCTCAGGAGGGAAGTAATTGTTCAACTGTTAAGAGAATGAATTTGGCTTGTTGATGCATCCACAATGCTGCTTTGAAGTGCCTGAAGCCAATTATAGAGATGCATTAGCTCACAAAAATAGGGAAAACAAAATAAACACTGATTATATATACAGTTACATCCATGTGTACAGGGCATTCAAATATGAAGAGGATTTCATTTTGCCACAATGAAACTTGGCTATAGTACCAAGCAAAGGCAGCATTACGTTAGATTCCCACCCCCTAAAAAGATTACTAAAATTTCAAATAAATAACACCATGTCCTAAGTAGGATACATCTGGCAGCCTTGAATGCATGTACATGTCTCTCAAAAAGTAGAAAATGGATTTAGCCAAAAATTAGGTTTTAGCACACCTATTTTTATGCTTGCTTAAATTTCTTTCTAAACCAGTGTTATTTGTATTATTTATTTTTATTTAACTTCCTTGAATGTGTCAGTCCCAAATTCTTTAGAAGATTGAACTGTGTAAACAGTAATGAGATTCAAAGACTGGTTTTACTCAGAGTTGTTGTTTTGTTTTGTTTTTTTTTCAAATTTTCACATCTTTTGTATTGGGAATCGAAAGACCTACTGTTCAGTCTAGTGGGTAACGGAACACTAATTTTAGTCTCACAGATTTTGATGGTTAAAAAAAAGAAAAGGTTTTCTTGAAAAATCAGACTTGGTCTTTTCTAGAAAGGGTTTTTTTTTGTTTGTTTTTTTTTTTTTTTTTTTTTTTTAGTTGTAATGAAATACCATCACTCAGAGACAGCTAAACTCGTCTTAACTGAATTAGTATTTTGAACAATATTTTTTTTTTTTTTTTTTTTTTTTTTAATACCTCTTTGTAACTTTTCCCTGCAATGTTGACCAATAATATTTCTTGACAATTTTGAAAACATATCCTGAAGATGAATTATGCAACAACCTACACTGGTAATTTTTCAATGTATCTTAGGTGGTTTGAGCTGACATATTTTAGTTCCCAATTTCCTTTTCTATATTATCACATTACCATCATTAAGATTTATCTAATATCAAATACTAAACATTTGAAAAATAATATACAGTGTAACCCGGATATAAGAGAGTTGTCGGGACCGGAGAAGAAGTCTCTTATATCCGGGTTTGGTCTATTTTGTTTACATTAACACTGGCTCTAATTTGGGACCAGAGAAAATCTTTCTTATATCCGGGTTACACTGTAGTTCCTTTCTTTCTAATGGAATCAAATTTTTCTTTTACTGCTACCATTTTCAATAAAATCTTTATCTATTTTACTTAATCTTTTTGTCAAAAGCACATATGTAGGTACATATCTAAATCTTGAAACACTGGATACATGTATCTCTTATACAATGACTTAATAGATTTTTTTTTAAACATATATATTTGTTTAAAATGTTTTTCTTTTTTGTATGTTAATTTGGATAAATAAAGGCTGTTTTTGTAAGATATGTGTTTTTGTTTCTTCTTCTTCTCGGGGTGTAGTGTTCATCATCCACTGAACAAAAGAGTAAATATTAATTCTATTAATCACCGAGGTAAGAGGGAGCTCTAGCATGGAAAGCACTTTTTTTTTTTTCAAGTGGCTATGCTTATTATATTCCATATTGCTGTTTATGAAAACAGATTAGGGAGAAAAAAAATTACAAATAGACAATGCATGTTTGCACAATTTGAACTATAATTTTTTTTAATACAAAAATGTAGCATTTTTCATTCTGAAATAAGACCTAATCCCTAGGATTAGTTAACAAATTTCAGAGTTATTCATATACACTGGTTACCAACCACAACTAGAGAGCCTAATTTTCCCTACTATTTAACCTATAGCTGGGAAGAGAAGAGATGGATTCATACATTCCCCAAGAGTATTTGTGTCCCAATGCAAGTGGATTCTGTTCAGAAAGTGAAGGTTTCTAAACAGATAAATGTGGAAAAATTAAAACAAAAAACATTTGTTCCGTTTTCTACAACAGTCAATATTTTGTAACAATAAGTTTTTGTATTCAACAGAATGAACTGTAATCATCTTGTTCTTAAAGTGAAAAATACGTTTGAATGAAAGTTTAGCGACTTGACTTTGTACAACCTGTATCAAATAGGGTTTTTTTTTTAATAGAAGTAAATTTGATATAAGCAATTAAAATTGATAATCATGAAAAATTAAAACAATCTTTAATTTTTGAAATTTTTATTGACAAATGCTTCTCCTGAGACTGGAAAAAGTTGACCAAATTTGAAAATTTTATGAGAAAATGAGTGAACAATTGAAAAACAATGAGAAAAGAAAATGAAGAGTCTGCAAAAGGGGGAGGCAACTCTCAGCCTCAATGCTTTATATACACGATTTATGAATTACCTAAAAGTGAACACACAATGACACAAACAATGTCCCCAACATACACGTGCTATAAAATGGACTGATTTTTTTTTTCCTTGTAAAAATACATTTCTGTTAATTATTTTGTGATAACTTTATTTATCATTTGCTTTTAATTTATAAAGTAATTTGAATCAGCAATGCTGTCTATTGTAAGTCACTTAACATGAAAGAAAGTTTATTTGCTTACAGTAATCACAAAATTTTTACAAATTAAAGTGAACAGAAATAACTTTACTTAAATTAACACTTTCTTCTATCTCCTTTGTGGAGGAACAAAAATAATTTTATTCTTCCTCCAATTACATGTTTACAAAATGAAATAACAGAAAGCCAATAAAATAATATAGAATGTTTATGCTATTGCCTGAACAGAATTTGGGATTCCCACTGGTCACTTCAACTGGAAAACTTACAACATTGTATGTTTAACCAATTTTTATATTCACTTTAAATCTTTTCTACTTTGTTTCTCCTTAAAAGGAATATTTTAATATTGAAAAACTACTCTTTAGTCCAATTTATAAAAATCTAAATTATGCTTAAATTTTTGGCACCATTGAAAAATAAGCATGGTTAAAAAAAAAAAAAAAAAAAATATGAAAATCTTTGAACTTGTCAGAGACTCTAAAAACAAGCAAAAACTAAAAACAATTTCAATCCTGTCACATACCAACTCACTAATGTTACATTGAGATTTTTTTTTTTTTTTTTTTTTTTTTTTTTTAAATAATTCTAGAATGAATTCTGCAGTACCAAATTCAAAAATAATTATTGGTTTTTAACATCAATCTGGTTAATGGAGAATTTGGTAAGTCATCTGTAATAAATAAAAGATTAAAAAAAAAAAAAAAAACCCTAATGTTATCACAAATATTTTTAAAAAATCCTTCATAATTTGATAAATGGGGAAAATGTTTTCTTGTAGATTTACAAAAGTAAAAATAACTAATGATGATGAATAACATCTCAAAAGGTAGTACCATGGACAAGTGAGTTTTTAAAAAAAAAAAAAAAATTAGTCCATCAAATCAGGCAATTTGTTTTGTTTAAATAATGAGTGAATAATAAACATACTGAAAGAAAACTGAACTTTTCTGCCATAGATGATTTGTCATCAGAGAAAAAGTTTGTTGTCATTTGTCAGTGTGATTCCTGATATCATTTGCAAAACACAATAAGAAAAGGTATTTTTACAGCATCAGAGAAGTCGGCCACGACATTCTGCAGAACTACAATAACAGTAGAGAACCTTGCCAGGAACACTTCCAACTTCATAGTTATAATCCCAGGTTAGTTCCGTACCAGCTCTTATGTACCTAGAGAGGAAGATAAAATCCAATTAGAATTTCATCTCAACAAACACTTGCCAGTTTATATTATAAAAATAAAAAAAATCTTTACTTGAGTGAATAGTAACACAGATACAAAATTCTTCGTTGTACTAAATAAAAATCTCCAAGAGACAAATGCATAATTCACATTAGAAGACATTAAAACCTTCAGAAGAAACCTAGTTTTGGTTCAATACACACAAGGTGGCGCCAACTAAATGAATGGTCACGGTGTGACAACAAAACATATTCACATTCCACACTAACCCTTTTTTTTTTTCCATAGACACAAAAGCAAAAATTATTTTTAGTGGTATAGTTTAAAAAAAAAAAAAAAAAAAAAAAAGCAAATTCTAAAACACAATACATATTTTATCATTCACCAATTTATAAAGAAATAAATATGAAAATTTTGTATTCATAATTTATAAACAATAAAAAAATAATTAAAATATACATGAACCAATTATAATGAAATCTTTATTTACCATTTTATAAAGTTTGAATCAATTAGCTGATGTTTAGCCAACCATTCCAATAAACAATACTAAATAGTTTAAATAAACAATCTACTAAATAGTGATTATTATTTTTGTTGTCAATGCTCAAGACAAAAAAAATGTATAAATTCACTTTCATCAAGTTTAGGTTTTATTACTATTCTAATCAATGCTTTTTAAAACAAACATTAAACAAAGATTGAAAGGAATTAAAATAAAAGTGGTGTCATAGAAAAACTATCAATTTGACAATTTTTTTTTTTTTGGTTTGCATGAAGGTTCATATGTGCCACATTTTTAATATCTTTCCATTTGACCTGCCTCATATTGTGACTAGATTTTCTGTTTATCATTTTTTAAATTCTCTTGTATTTTCAATTTAGATTCTAATAAACAGAAATGTTGTTTGTTAATGATTCATTTAAGTTTTTCTTTAACCAAAAATTGACATAAAAAAGTATAATTGTTTTGTTTATAAAAGCAAAATTAATTCTTACAATAAGGTACTCATGTTTTTTACATTTAAAGATAAATAATACAAATATCTAAATTTAAACCCTTCAACCTTCATTTTGGTTTCTTTCACCAGTTGAAAAAAACGTGCTTATGGTTTGTTTAGTGTGTGTGTGAGGTCCGTTTATTAAAATCTCACTACTATTGGTGAGGGTTTCTTTTTTTGCTTTAAGAAATTAGTCAGTTTTAGAATAAATATAATAGAAGTTAAATTAAAAACTTTGCAATCATCCCCAAAACTTAAGCATAAGTTTTAGTATTTCATCATCCCCCTGAAGACAGGATGACATTAATTTGCTCTATACAGGATTTAATGTCCAGAGAGAGAGAGTGTGTGTGTGTGTGTGTGTGTGTGTGTGTGTGTGTGTGTGTGTATGTGTGTATGTTTGTGGGGGAGGCGTTTTTACTCCTTACAAATGGCCACCCATGTACAAGTGAAATTGAAGCCACATAAATACAGAGTATAAGTTAAAAGAATATCTTCACATATTGCTGATGAAGTTGTTGAATTGCATTTGTTGTTATTTAATTCATTAAAAGGAGAACACAGACTTTTGTCAATTTCAAGCAGTGATTCTCAATCGGGGTCCATATGAGATTTTTTGCGATCAACGCAAGCAAAATAGAAAATTGAGTGTTCACAATAGTATTTTAGTGGTGAATGAAAAAAAAAAAATTTTTACCTTGCAAGAAATAACTGTTCAACATAGTACAAGTTAAGAATCCTTTATTTGAAATTCTTGGGACAGAAGGGTTTTCGGCATATTTAATTTGTATATAGCTTCTATAAAATGAGGCAGTTTGGTAATGTAACCCAAGCATAAACACAATATTCCTTTACATTCCATAACAGAGCTTATACATACCCACTGAAAAGTAGGTTTTTATAAATAACATATACTCTGAAAGTAGTTTTATATAAAATTTAATAAATTTTGTGTACATACAGATAATGACACTAGTCATGTAATGCTCACACAATTTTTTTAAGTGGTGAAATTAAGATTTCACATGAAAAGAATGTTTTGTACTTTCTGTATGTGTGAAAAACATGATCACTACTTAGAAAAAATATATAAATGCAGGAATTTTTGACATTTTGAATAATATCTTTACTGAGCATGAAACATTTGGTAAGTAATCCATGAATGAAGGTGTTGCTGTGGCAATCACAAACAAAAAAACTGGCACCAGCATAAGCTACATAGCTGGGCTGGGGAATCCCCACCCAGGGCAGATGAGTTCAGCTGCACATCACTTAGAAATCTTCCAAATACTTTCTGAAATTCTCCATTTTTTGGCAAGTCATATCAGGACCTGAAAACCCTTTGGAAACTTTTGGAATTTCGAATAAAGGATACTGAACTTGTAATTATAATGTAGTTACCATAAAAGGGGAGATAACCACCTTTCATTTTTATGGTGAACATTTAGAAAAACTTGCATGATATATAAGCTTTAGTGACCTCCTCAAGTTAAATATACCACGTTGGGTGACAGTTAATGTTCTCATTGAATTTCAGAAGGACAAAATATTTCAAGCAAGATTTAAAGATGGAAAACAATGAGAAAGTAATGACACTGCTAAAAAAATAAGGGCAGTTATGTTACTGCTTTTCCTTCATCTTGTTGAATCTGGTTTCAACTGTGTCTCTCTCAAAAGATGATAACCAAATAAACATTCTATAAAGAGGTGATCTTCACTTATTGACAAAATTGGTGCTGAATCAGCCACACGGCTTGAACAAAGTAGCACTAAATTTTTTTTTTTTTTTTTTTAATAAATATGTCCCTGTATATTTATGACTTATTTTACTAGTGAACATTCATTTTCTATAGAATTTAGCTTGTTGCTTATGTACAATAAATACTTTTACAATACACAAAATATTTTATACAATTCCTAATATTTAATTATAAAAATATAACAGGATTTTTTAAACATCAAAAATAAGAATCAGAGGGGTCTACAGGTTAAAAACAAAAATGGTTGAGAACCACTGATTTAAAGTTTGTGTGTAGCACTAACCTTTTTTTATTTATTTATTTTTAATTTTTATTGACCTTGAACTAAAAACTAACCTAAGCTTAGTCAATAACTATAAAGAGCAGTGGCAATACTTAGCTCCTCTACTTTGGAAAAAATATAACTGCACCCACTTTGATCATTTTTATTTTACTAATGAAGATGAGAAGTTTAGAAATGTCGATGAAATGGGAAATTCTCATATTTATACAAATATTAAATAATCTCTAAAATATTTTACTTTCAATTGAGAATAGAAATGAATTAATTTGATGCAGTAATCAGAGCTTAAACAGATATTTACTCTTTAGGTTTTATCGGCAAAAATGATTTTAATGACCAAGCAACAACAACAAAAAAAAAAAAATGTTACTTACTGCCCAGCAAAAAATGCCACCCAAGGGAAACGCAAATCATGTGTATCAACAAATACATTCTGGACAAACACGTTTGGAGAGCAGCTATGCTACAAGAGCAAATGAGAAATTTAAAAATTTCAAAAATTATTCAATATAAACAAAAATCATTTTATAAATTAAAAAACAAAAACTATACACTAAATAACAGACTATAGATAGAAAAAAAATGTCAAAAGTGAAGATCATAAAAATTTGGAGTTTTAATTCTTGTTTGCTTTGGTCAATTGACCAACCCACCAATAATTTGAAGGGATATTATAACAGGAAACAGATGTTGGCTTTTGAAATTCAATTACAAAATTAAACCAGACTTATTAACTGTTTTCATGTAAGAGTTATTTGCAATCCATTAATATGAAATCACTTAGCAATCACATCTTAATCCTTGCAATGATGAAATCCAATTTATACATATCAATATGAGTAAATTGCTATAAATAATAGAAACACCAAAAATAATAATAAAAAAATAATAAATCTTGTTTTATTCAATAGTCAAGAGCAAGGTAATTTCTAGTTTTACAACTATACAAACTGAAAGCTTAGATGGCTAGTTTCAAAGTAACAATCTTTCAAAAAGTAGTGTTAACACTAGCAGATCAGATTGATTTATCTCCCCTTGATACATGTGGAATGATTGACTACTTCTCTATCTTGATAGTTTACAGACAGAAAAAAGAAAAAGAAAAAAAAAATTTAATAAAATGTGTAAGGAAACATTTATCCAAAAACGAAATCATTTAATTCCTACAAATTTACAAGCCAAAATATTAACACATCTGAAGATTTTTTGCTTTTTAGTTTTTCTTTTCCTTTAGCCACAAAGATCTTGTAAGCAAAAACCACATTACAAACCCGCTGATAATACAATCAAATATTTTGTCTACTTAGTGTAGAAAATAGGGAAGTTGGAGGTTATATAAACAAAAGAAACAAACAATCAGATGTAAGTAATCAATGGAAAAGCAAACATTTATGATATACTATCAATTGCACACTATATATACACACACACATATATATATATATATATATATATATATATATATATATTAAGGAATGGACAATGTCCGACAATTTATTTTTTAAAGACATTTTTATGTTTAACGTTCTTTTTATAGATACAAGTATACTTGTATCTATAAAAAGAACGTTAAACATAAAAATGTCTTTAATATATATATATATATATATATATATAAAGGGTGCGATGGGTAATTGTTAAAATCAGACGTCAGTGTTATTTTCATTTTTGCATAATTTAGACGACAATTTATCCATCGCACCCTGTATATGGGTGTATTTCAAAATAGAGGAAAGATTTTCAATAGAATTACTTACATTCAAGTACCGGCCAATATTTCCCGTTGATTTGGCATCCATCACGTAACACAATTGGCCGTCATTGAAATAATAACGAGTGCTTGGACGCTGTTCTTTCTCATCTACTTTACCTTCTGATTTCTTTTCATTTCCTGCATGCAATCAACATTAAAAATAAGAAACAATTTAGAGGGGAAATGGAGAAATGCCAACAACTTTGAGTTCAATAGTTGTCCACAGAAAAGATGTCAAGAAATCATTTGTTTTGATCAGAAGATCATAATGAATTATAATTTTCAAAATGCTTAAACTGATTCTAACCAAACTTGTGTATATTTCAAATTCAAATAAAAGTTATCATCAAATCCTGACTAATAAAATGAATTTAAGACGTTAAGTTTCACTACCAAAGAGTCAGTAGTTGAGGGCGGAGTGATGTAAATCAAGAGCCTTATTTTATTGTTCCTTTTTGTCATCTGTGCAAGATTTAGTAATTAAGCAAATTTACAGTCATAAGTCAATTAAGAAAAGAAAAAACAATTTCAAATTCATTAACGTGAATCATATTACTGGAAAGTGTTATATTATATGATTACATTTAGTAAATAATAAATGAACAAGAGTTTTATGGCACATCAATTCCTATACAGTGGTCATGCACCCAGCAAATTTATTAAAAGGTTTAAATCTAAATAGAAAATATGACATTGCTACAAAATGGTCAGTCATTAATAAAAATAATTAGAAAAAGAATTCATACCATCTGACATACGCATTGGAACCTTTGGATTTGGCAAATTCTTGAATCGAGACATTGTTGATCTTGTACATTTACGCCGAACTAAAATAAAAAAAATTAAGTACAATATATTAAGTATCAGAATTTTTTTTAAATTGGGTTAATAAGTAGGGAAAAAAGTTAGTTTTTGGTAAAAGCGAAGAGAAAAAACCTTAAGCTTACACAAAATTAAACATGCTTCAAAGTTCTATTTAAATGTTAAAGATTTCTCTTGATTTTAATATATCTTTGATAATCTCAATTTTTAGTAAGCAAAATATATGTGTGTGTGTGTGTGTGTGTGTGTGTGTGTGTGTATATATATATATATATATATATATATATATATATATTTGGAAACTGGCATGCTGTACTGCTTGGCATTTGTGCCAGTTCAGTGTGTTTGGATGTCAATCTGAGGACTGTGCAGAGGATTCAGAAAGAGTTGGATAAGTCTGATGGTGATTATGAAGGTGTTTGGAATGATCAACTAGTGATGACAACATTATATCTCCATTTATCTTCCCACAGGACCTCAAACTCATAATGGAGGTCTACATCAAGTGTCTTGAGAAGGTGGTGCTGGAAGACCCTATGTCTGGCAGCAGGACTTGGCAGCATATCACACAAGCAGGAGAGCCCAGTCACAGCTGTCAAACAATTTCTACAACCACATCACCCCTTACATCTGGCCACCTAACTCCACAGACTGCAACCCCTTTGATTATCATGTGTGGGGCACAGTTGAGCAAGAGATCAACAAAACTCATTGTAAGATCAAAGACAAACTTAAACAAGGACACCATCCAGAAGTGTTGCAGGAGATTCCAAAGCTGTCTGCAGGCTGTGGTTGAAGCCAATGGCAATTTTATTGAATAAATTTACATTTTAATATTTAAAGATATTTTTGTGTAATTTTGGTAAATATATCTGTTTAAATGAGATGTCAGTGTTATTTTCATTTTTGCATAATTTTGTCAACAATTTATCCATCACACCTTGTGTGTGTATATATATATATATATATATATATATACACACATGCAGACACACATACTCTCTCATTAGGGCTTCTTGGACTAACATTTTCCACTGGCATGAAGTGGAAAGAGTATATTGAATCAACTGCTAAGTCTCCAGCTAAAAAAGTTAGTTCACTTTCACTATGTCATGCTAGACAATCTCACCAGAATCTATCTGACATATTTATAAGTCTACCATTCGTCCTTGCTTTAAATATTACTGCCAAATCTGGTCTGGTGTTCTTGCTATATATTTAGAGATTTTTGATAAAATCTGAAGAGTCTGCAATGTTATTGGCCTTGATCTGGCATCTCAATTTCAGTTACTTTCTAACTGCTGTAACATAGCTTACCTGGGCTTTTTCTATAAATACTTTCATGGTAATTGTTTTGATGAACTTTCTTCTATGGTACCTATACTTTATTAATTTAAGTGCAGTACTAGATTGCTGGCAAGGTCTTATCATTTTACATTTGAAATTGATAGCTGTAACTGTAAGTTCTATGCTAATAGTTTCTTCTCGTATATAATTTCTAGTATATTTTTCTCATATTCTCTAACACTCAGAAACCCCTTGTGTCTTAGTGGTTTTATTGTCTTGCTTGGAGTGAAATGATTAAATATATATGTGTGTGTGTGTGTGTATATATATATATATATATATATATATATATGTGTGTGTGTGTGTG
>OZ010582.1:19839125-20010462 GCA_963932145.1 Acanthosepion lycidas | reverse complement strand
ATATTTTAAGGAATCTTTCTTTTTTTTTTTTTTTTTGATTAAATTACTTAATCATTAAATTTTTGTTACATCCTACACTTTTACAAAAGCTACTTAATTTGGGAAGAATTTTTATTCCAGTGTTTAATTTTTTTGTTAGCAGACATCAATCACAGAATAATTGAAGTTAATTTGGATAATAAAAATTAACATTAAAAGCAGCTTAGAACTTGCTTTAAATTAATTTTTATGTTCATGATTAAACCTTTGCAATCATCTTGAATTAAAACGAAAATTTATATCTCAAAGCTATTTAAATTTTTACAGAATGTCTTAAAGTTTTTTTTTGTGTAAAGCATCCATGAAGCTAATTGAGATGAACAAAATAAATGATCCCATTTTATTCAGATATAATTTGGAGTTATGCAAGCAAAGTATGAAATTTGTATCTGGTATAAAAGGAAACAAAAACCAGTGTGACATGTTTTCTACATTACAATGAAGTGGGTTCTGGATTTTACTGAGATGCATGCATATATATATATATATATACATATATATATATATATATATAAAGTGAACATTGAAGTCAACACTCAAAGGTGACAGACAGTTTCATGCTAAAGGCAATCATCAGGCCACCCAAGTTTTGAGAGATATAAATATATATCAAAATTCTGGTCACCAAACTGTCTTTATTAAAAAAGAAAAATGAATAAATTTCAAATCTTAAACAAACCCACATAAACAAAGTCAGACTTACTTATATGAGGATCTTGTTGCTGATCTTTCTCATCTTTGGCATCCACGGAATTATCCAAACTCATTGGTTCAGATTCTGAAACAAAAACGGAAAAGTTTTCTTCAAAATGGAATCATTTTGTGTCAAAAGAACCCAAAATTTTGTTTTTATCTTAAAGTATCAAAGATAAACATGGCCAAATAAATATAATTGCAAGTCATTCAATGAAGAGAACCAGGCAAAATTCATTTAAGTATTTTGAAAGACTATTTAAAAAAATATTTATATCCAAACAGTGACCAATTACAAAAATACAGCTTTATACAGTCAAAATATAAATGAACAAATATTGGGTTTTAAAGTCTCAACAACCATCAACAAAGTTGATCAAATTCTTGTCCAGACAAACAAATATATGTGGCTCATGAGTTTCTCACAGGTAACACAGCAAACAGAATTGCTAAATGACACTTCCTGGTGAAGGAAAGGAACCAATGAAGTTGATCACACAGAACACAAGCCACTGGTATGATATTCGAAACCCAGACATCTGTGTTGTATTTAGGCACCAACACAAGTACAGGTTATGTCTGGTGGTTGCCAGGAGTTCAATTGTGTGTGTGTGTATATATATATATATATATATATATATATATATATATATATATATATATGTGTGTTAATAATAAAAGAGTACATGTTCATTTCCATTAAAGTCTCAAAAATGGGAGCCTCGGATCTTGATAATTTGCTTCTTGGGAGATCAGAAAGACTAAGTGCTCAGAAAGTTGACAGAAATTAAACTTTTTTTTTTTTACATGTGAAACAGCCTAAAAATCCTAATGACTGCTATGAAAACATTCTACTCTATATAAAAATGTTTTGGCAGGAGAGGGGGGGCACTAGATACAAAATAGTTAAGTTTTTTTTCTTTTCTCCTCTTTTTTTTCATTAATATCATTCATTAGGGAAAAAAAAAATCAACAGCAGAAAGTCAAATTTAAAGAAAAATTAACAAAATCCAGAAACTGACTTACCATGAATTGTTTTTGGTATTTCTTCAACTTCTGGCAATTCATCATTTGTTTCTGAGATTTCTTTCTTATCACTCAAAATAGTAAAGATATTGTCTTTCTTCAACTCTACCCGGTTAGAATTCTTGCTAACTTGGTAGTCGTCATCGTCATCATCATCATCTATAATGATTGGTTCATTGTTTAAACTCTCCACCCAAGCAACTGTCCTTTGGGAAGTGTTTGGTACTTTTATTGACCTGCACAATCAAAAACAAGTTTTATTCATATAAAAACCACATTTATTTGGAGGGGGTTTGACTAAAAACAATGCTGACAAATCAGACAAGAAAACAAAATCTATCAAATAAATTGAAAAAAATATGCTAATGTTTGAAATTAAGTTTTAATAAATTTTAATTTAGTATTAAAATGGATTTAATTTAATGTAAAAAATATTAATGAAAATGTAATATATTTAATAAATATTAATTAATTAATATTTAATAGAAACGCAAATATTTAATGATACTCACCATTCTTTGTCTTTATTAGATTCTCTTTTAAGCACAAGTTTTCCTAATTTCTCTTCAGTCTTACCATCTATATTCTTCTTGCTTGTACGATCCCTTACAGAAGAAAAACACCAACACATTTACAAAGATTCCTTCCCTCTCTCTTCTCAGAGATCTTTTTTCTACTTTTTATTATACACAGCAACATACAAAGCTAACACTTCACAAATTTAAATCATTTCCTTCTTTTGTTATCAGAAATATTGTTCTGCCTTTCATTTTCTTTTCAATAAAACTGAATTCAATAAAAAAGACTATCAAGTTTGGAAATATATAAAACTTTGCTCCAAAACAATAAACAAATTCTCTTTAATACACACTTTGTATTTGATTAATCCCAAAAAGCAACTGGTTGCTAAAGTAAGGCATTAATCAGTAAGAAATTGTGTTCTACAAAACAGTTTTAAGTATTTTCTCTAAGAATTGCTTAAGCTGCAGGTAAGGAAAAACTAAGAAAAAAAAAAAAACTACAAATATTTCTTAAGTGTAGCTCAGTTTTAGGGGGTCATTTTTAGAAAACAGAAATTAAACATTTATCCAAAATAAGCTCCTAAAACTTCCTTTTAAAATAAACTGAACTCATAAAACAAATAGACAATTCCTTGATATCCTGTTTCCTTCTCTAGCCTACATAAGATAAAAATGCCATGGTTGATAGACAACCAAACATGGCTGCAAATTAATGCATTATATAAGTTTTTTTATGGTACAAAATTTAACGATAGCTAGGAATAAGCAAAATTTATATGGCATTTTTAAAAAAGCTAAAAAAAGAACAACCAGTTTCATCCCAGCCTTATCAAGTTTTTTTTCTGGGATGTAAAAAATGTATACGCATGTAAATTAAATTAATTAGAGTCCTTGTATATCAGATCCCGTGGGCCTTCCCTTTGTAAACAGAGGGAATGCTTACTGGGTCTGAATGTTATTGGACTCTAGTTTTCTTGAAATTCATTTTTTTCTTTTTTTTTTTTTCCTTCCCTTTGTTATATTAATTTAATTTACAAGCTTATACATTTTTTAGATCCCAGAAAATAAACTTGATAAAGCTGGGACGAAACCAGTTGTTCTTTTTTAGCTTTTTTAAAAACGCCATATAAATTTTGCTTATATATCTCAAAGGAAAGAAATTTGCAATTTTTTTTTAAATACATTCTAATGTTATCACGTTTCAGCCATTGTGTGCTCCAACCTTTATCAGGTGTATGTCAATCCAGGTAAACTACAAGGAATTCTGATGAAAGCCGGGGGGAGCACAACAGACAAAACATTGTGATAACAACAAAGATTGTAAATAGTTTAAATAACTCCTCATCCCAAAATTCAGACAGAAATTATATTCTGATGTCAATTTGTAAAAACAAAATTTTGCATTGACAAATACAGAACATTAGAAAAAATATTCTTGTCCTTATGTGACATAAGAATGAAACAAGTAAAAGCTTCCAACTGTAATGATTTATCTAAACCCTAAAAGACAAATAAATATGATCAAGCAGTAGTTTGGTTAATAATTTTAACCTTTTTGTTAACTTCTCAGAGCCAAAAGTCAAGATACACATATTTAAATGAAATTAATTCTAAAGAAGAAAATCTAATTTCTGTTCAGTGCATCAAGAGTCACTAAAATTGTTTTTTGACTATGCTTTATTTTATTAAAAAACAAAAAGGTAATTAAACATTTTACTCATGCCAAATCCTGATCAGTATCATAAAACATTTAGCCGTTTAAGTGGAAGACAAAAAATGGTCAGTATATGCAAATATTGTGTTTAATAAGTAAAAATTAATATTATTAAAGTCTTGTATATAAAATAAACAGTAAATTACATTAAAAAAAATATTTATTAAACAAGTTCAAAGTTCAATAATAGACTAGATTAAAAAAAATTTCTAAAAATAAAGCAAAAAATTCAGTTCATTAAGTGAGGAAGGAATAAATGTTTATCATGCAGCAAATTATTTTAATCCTCTTTTAATTAGAAATAATTACCTCTGTCCCATAATAGTTGTTACATTTAGTGCATGAAATGTATATGCAAATGTAACAACTATTATGGGACAGAGGTATCAACAAAAATATTAAAATAAAAACATTTTTTTTTGTTTTGTTTTTCCATTAATTATTTTTTGCTCCATATCTGACTTATTAGGTTGGTGCAAAAATAATGTCGTTTTCTCACATATTAACATATGTGAGAAAACGACATTATTTTTGCACCAACCTAATAATATATTAGACTGATGCAAAATTTCTTATTTAAATCTTTTGCACAATATTAGGGAAATCTTAAGTGTCTCAGTGTACTCCACTATAATGTAGGTGTGCCATCCCCATTGTCTCTCACCTATTTGGGAGAGACTCTGCTGTTTTATCATTTCTACTCAGTGACTACCACATATCATTTAGAGCTTGTAGAGTTATTCATTGCTGTTTATCCAGTATTTTAGAAGCAGTTGATACTGAAGCTGTGTGTGTGTGTGTGACAAGTATTCAAAACATTAGATTTTGATTTTTGTAATAGTCTCAAGAGATTTTTTTTTGTAATCGAGTTCACCCCAGGCAAGGCAGTAAAGCCACTGAGTGACAAGGGGTTACTGGGTGTGGAAGAATTAGAAAACAGAAACATTACTGACAACAAAAGAAGAGAAATCAAAAAGACAGTAGATAATGATTGACATTGCATTTAAATTTTTGAACATTAAAGTTGACTGGAAAGCATGGAGTTGGAAAAGAGTTCTATAAGCAAGAAGTGTGATATAAGAAACTGTCAGCATAGAACTTACAGTTACATCTATAGCCAATTCAACTGAAAATTGATGAGACCTTGTCACCAATCTAGTACTGTGCTTAAATCCATAAAGTCTAGATACCATAGGAAAGATCATCCAAACAATTACCATGAAAGTATTTATAGAAAAGCCACAGGGAGGCAAATTTACAGTAGTGGGAAAGTGACTGAAGCCGAGACGCCAGATCTGGACCAATAATATTGCTGATTCTTCTTTGGGTTTTATCAAGGATCTCTAGATATATAGCAGGAGCAGCAGACCCTATGTGGTAGCAATATTCTAACCATCAACAAATAGTAAGACAGATTCTGGAGAGAAAAATTGTCGAGCAAGGCACAGTGAACTAACTTTCTTAGAAGCTAACCTAGCAAAGGATTGGATTCAATATAGTCTTTCCACTTCATGTTAGCACAAGAAGAAGCAACGAGTCACTCTCCTGGAGGTTAGTATCAGCCATGCTGATGGAAGGCAGAAAGGAGTCTCTCAGATAATTAATAGAGAGCCGTTTAGTTTTGGAGGCATTAAAATTAACAAGCCATCCTTTGCTCCAGTTAACAACAGACTGAAGGTTGTTTTTGACATCAGCCGCCAATTTGACTTTATCAGACTGATGAGACTTATTATCAAGACAGGAGTAAATTGTTGTGTCATTAACATAGATACTAATGAGAGCTGATGCCATCAAGAAGGTCGTTAATGAAAATTAAAAATAAAATAGGACCAAGGATAGAGCTCGGGGAGACACTTGCATTAGTAAAAAAAAGAATCTAGAATAGTGGCCGATAAGAATAACTTACATTTCATGATTTGTAAGAAAGACTGGATCAGTTCAAAAATTTTGCCAGGGACATTGTAACTTTTGTAAAGAAGAACTTTATACCAAACACTGTCAAAAAGTTTGGAAATGCCCAAAAACAGCAAAAGCTTCAACATTTTCATCTATTAGAAAATTGAACTTTTGTCATAATGAAAAACAAAAAATTTTAACATATCAAACGATTGATGGAAGATACAAAATAATGTTTTACGGACAAATTCTTTTGTTTTTTTCCAAATTGGTTTACAATGTGTAGTGAACAAAAAGCCCAAGTGGTACAAGCAAAGGTCTCAATTCATCTGAAAACCAGCAGTAATAAATTTCTCACTGTATACAAGGATGCAGAACTTCTGGGGAGAAACAATGTAAATGGACCAGCTTTTGTGTTTCAAATTTGATAATTGAAGTAATTAAGGATTTGCCCACACCTTAAGTTATCTGTAATTCTCTGTGATCTGAGAATCCTGACATGAGATAAATTGATGAATGGCTCACTTCCCAAAAAATACATTCGAGTCATCAACCATTACTGAGGGACAAAGAACATTATAACATCCCTGACACAAATATCATTATTTCATAATTTGATCTTTTTTTTTAAGTCAGCTCTTTTAAGACACTTGTTTGTTTAACCGATCATAATTCCAAGAAAAAGCATTTTTCTTACATTGACTTTCTCAATATTTATCTTAGCATAAATAACCCTGTTGAAAAAAAAACAAAACTTTCTCATATGTAAATTGTTTATTCTTTGGTTCATGCTCAGTCATCAACCTGGAATAACTTGAAAAAAGGCCATGCTGGCCTGTAATATTAAATCATAGTGGTTAGTTTATAATTGACTCTGGGTTTCAATTCCAAAAACATTTTGCACTGATTATTTAATTCTTTAAACTTCAATTCTTTTTTTTATTGAACCTATTGTGTTATTAGACATTTATTCTGATCTTTATTATTTGTTCAACGAATCAACTGCAGTAAGTTGCTTACAAACCCTATGAAAAACCAGAAAAATCCAAAACTGTGGCTAGATCAAGGACAGCCTTCAATATTTCAACCAAAATCCATTGTCTATTTTTGAAGAGATTTGTAGGGATTCTTTATCATGAATTACCTGAACATGGACAAAATTGTACTGCAGCAATGCCACAGTGAGCAGCTGGATAGTCTAAACAATGAATTAGTAAAGATATTAATCAGTGATTTTACTGCATATGTAATACAGCAAATAATAATAGCAGTGAAATGGGAAATTCTTCCACATCTGCAACATTCTCCAGCACTATCATCTTCAGGCTAGCACTTGTTTTGCTTTATGCAATTGTCTAGTCAACGGTTCCAACATTCTTCAAAGTACCCAGTAAATCAAAATAAGCATCATTCTTTTATGATAAAATACACAATTTGGATAAAAGGAGGCCTAAGGTCATAAAAAACCAAGAAATAGTTTCACAACTGAATAATAATGTTATGAATTTATATGAATCAAAGATTTTGTTAAAAAACAATGCCAGAAACTTTTGCATCAACATAATATATGCAGCAGAAATGGAGCACAAAATATTAATGAGCATTTAGTGTACAATACTTATTAAAAAAAAAAAATGAACATTTTCAGCTAAAAATTTTGTTTTTATTTTTTCAATTAGAATCTATTTTGTTAAAAGTTTATTTTAAAAAACGAATGTTCCAAATTCTCAAAATAAGCCAGTTCTGATAGCAGCCATAAACTCAATTTTTTTCTATCTTAAAGCTTTCTTACTTAATTTTAGCTTCCATGATTAAACACCAAACAACTTTAGAGATGTAAATTCTACTGGCCTTAAAGTTTTACTCATATGCTAAGTATTAGGTTGCTTAGGTTCAATACTATTAACCTATTGAATAAAATCCTACTTTTATATAAATTATGTTAAATTAAAATTGTATATGGGTCATTCTATATCATGTCGCCAAATATTTCATGTCCCTATGGGTACCATTTGGGATTTTTATGAAATTTCAATAAGTAACACCTTTACCCACTGAAATTTTCAGCTTTATTGAACAAATGGTCCAGTCTATAATAATACAAATTTTTTTTATCTCTAAAACAACTTATCATTTTCATTATCTTTTTCCTAATCCACTCCTAAAAAGTTAAAATCCCCACAAAAAATTCACTTGATATCTTAAAGCTTTTCAAAAAGTAGTAAATATTTAATTGAAGAGAAATTAATAGTGACCCTTACCATTTCTTGGCAATTAGCAGAACCTGATTATTTTGGCCCATTTTACCCAAATTTCAGCAAGAGAGGCCTGAGCAAGAATAAGACATTGACAAAAAGTAGTTATAAATGGGAATTTCTATTAGATCCAATGGAACATATATTTCAAAAGTGATAATGCTTTTATTGATACTCAGCTGGAATTTTTATTTAAAAAAAAAATATTCTGAAATATGGAAATTTTTATTTTACAAATCAAATAAAAATATTCTAGTGAATTTTTATTTTAACAACCTTAATTTTTACACCCTCCTCCCATATTTTAATGGATCCATAACTTCCAAATTACTTAGAGGTGAAATGAAGCCAGAAATTTGGATAGAAAACTCGATACAATATTTCAGCTTCAGAAACAGTGATAAAAATTATGCAAATTAAGCAAATATTCAATTTTGAACCAATCAAGATGCAAAGTTCAGGATTTATTTATGTCTAGAAAATGTGTCACCTACCAAAATTTCATAAGAATCTAAAATGATGCCCAATGAAACCCTTAGGTGAGTTGATATGAAATGGTTGATAATAATTTATGGTCTTCTGAACGCATTTTGTACATCTGGTGCAAGCTATAATTGCATTTGAAACACTCTCCTAACCTCTGATAAATGTTCATTGTACTAGCAGATGTAAAATAGATTTGTATCACTATATGGCATATGTAGTGATTTTAATTATATTTGATTAAATCTAAGATGCTATAAAACTTTTCCTGTACTTGTATTAGGTTGGTGCAAAAATAATGACGTAATAATGTCGTTTTTTGACATATTTTTTAACGTCAAAAAACGTCATTATTACGTTATTATTTTTGCACCAACCTAATAAAATCCATAAAAACCACAAGAAACAAATGAGCATTCCATTGAAAGAGCAGGAAAAACAAGGTTGAATGGAAAATTCAATAACTTATTACCCTGACATATTAATTATCAATAACTCAATTTCTATAATTGCTGCTAAATCAGTGCCTGGAATCCAATGAAGTTTTTGCTTTGTGTAAATAAATGAATAAAATAAAAATAAAATTCAACATATAAAAAGTTCAGTTTTATAATCAAATAAATTCCTTTTCAAATACACAACATAAGCCAATAAGCAATGAAAGCAAAAAGAATGATATTTAACAAATTCACACATTGGTTAATAAAAAAAAAAAAAATGTAGAAAGGCCAAGCTGTCCTAGATGATACACACAAATGTCTATTTTATTGCAGATAAGAGCTGATGGGTAGGTGTTCGAATTGGATAGGTTTATGACTAATTCAGAAACTATCTTTATATAAATAGGGTGCTATCTTAATGGCAAGAATAATGTGTAAAATCCAGACTGCCAAGTGAGAAGTGTGTTCCAAACTGGCTTCTGGGTAATTTGGTTCCGTTATTAGTTTATTCTTAGCACAAATAACCTCAGATTTATCCATGATTAATATTGATTTTAGTCAATTAGTAAAAATACAGAATGTCTTGAGCATGTTGGTAAATAAAGAGATTAGTAACCAATTCAAATGGTCATCAGCAAAGATATGTGAAAAATTTAGCATAAATAACAAAAAAAACAAAAACGTCTGCTACGTTTTGATTACTCATGAAATCAACCAAAGAAAAATCATTTCAAAAAAATAAAAAAACAAAACAAAAACACCTTAACTGAAAAAAAATAAAAATAATTTTTAAATTGGCTTTAAAATAATCTACAAAGCATGTCAATTTAAAAAAAATCTTCACAGTAATTTCATTTTTTCTCTCCTGCAACATTAACTATAATATCAAAATGCAGTTTTATAGAGTCACCATTGCACAAGATTCTTACAAAAGTATAAATATCATTACACTTGTTAGCATTTCTAAGGAACTGAAAGATACAGAGAAGACAAAGTTTCTATTTTGATTTGTTTTTAAGCAGATATTAAGAAAGTTTACAATGAAAATAACATCCAGCATTTGTTATTTTCAACAGAGTCTCTAATGTTAAATTAACTTTTTAAAAAATACTTTCTTGGATTGTTAACTTCTTGGACAGAATTTCCACTTTTTTTTTGATTTGACATTCCAGAAATAGTTTGCAAATACTTTTTACTGTAGAATACCTTAAGGAAATTGCCCAAGATCAAAGTTCACCATCATTCTGGGAGTCATAAAAATCAAGGTTGGAGAAAGTTTAAAAAAAAAAAAAAAAAATTTAAAAAGATACAAAAATATTTAAGCAATTTCTTTTTTAATTTTAAAATTAACAAAAGTCCTTTTTGGCATTAAATGTAATACTTTGCACATTTGAGTCATTATTATCCTCAATCTGACTTGTTTCTTTAATGAAAACCCCAAAACATACAACATCCTTATTTCTAATGAGATATAAACAGAGAATTCAGTTTCAACTAAAATGATTGGTAGAATGTCATTAAATCTTTTAAAAAATTCTCAAAAAAAAAAAAAAAAAAAAAAAAAAAAAATGTACTAAGATGTGAGGATAATTATGTTCATAGTGCAGAATGTATTTGGGAGGTGAGGTATCAGCAGAAGACAGGCATTGAATTTAAATTCACAAATTGACTGAATCTATAAGAGTTATTATAATCATCACCAGCTTTTATTTCAACAAACTTTGTCTACTAATTGTTATTGAATTTTTAAATCTCCCTATGTATGATCTTGAGTGTTAGGGGAGGACAATATGTACTACAAAGTTTGCTTCTTGTTGTATCCAGAAAAAAAGAAAGAAACTAAAACACTATTTTTAAAGAAGAAGAAAGTCCTATCCATGAACAACTTACTGAACAAGTAAAAACTATAAAAAAAAAAAAAAAAAAAAAAAAGAAACAAAACCAACATCACAATATCTTCCTACATTCTTTTATCTTTTTTTTTTATATCTATTTTACAAAAAGAAAAAAAAACTTAAAATTTATTATCATTTTGGCACCGTTTCCATTTTTTTTTTTTTTTTTTTTTTTTTTTTTGTTATAGACAACAGTGTTAGATATGCAGGTGGAATAATGGTTACTGATGTGGAAAAGGAGATTGTGTTCATTTCACACTGGAAAAACATGAATTTGTTTTCTTCCTCCTAGCTATGGGTAAAATAGTAGGTTAGACTGGACTCTTTAGTTCTGGTAGGACAACCAATCTTGGAAAAGGTGAATTCTGAATTCAAAACTGAAGAGATCAACAGAAAATCACTCCACAGTCTTGTCAACTAGAGTCATGACAAAATGCACAAGTTACAGATATTAATAAAAGGAAGCTATGGAGAATCATATTCACCTACCCTCCTAAAGAGACAGAGTTATCAAAAAAAAAAAAAAAAAGTGTGTTGTATATGCTTCTTCAAGATACCATTGCTGATTTCAAACAAAATGTGCATAATCTTTAAATTGCTTACATTTTCCTCTCCATTGAAATAAAGAAATTTTAAGATGTCTTACTTTGAGGAGAGCAATTTAAAACATACATTATTTGAACGAGAAAATCCCAATAAAAAATTTGGAAATCGTTTTTCACAAACTTTTGTATTTTAGCTTTCAAATACAATTTGTTCCTATTTTTATCTCAAAATCATCCAATATTTTTTAACTCCCAATTTAAAAGAAAATTGCTAATGTCAAATAATAAACATTTCTAGACAAGCAATACACACCCATGCATTCTGGACCAAGAAGAGGAGTCAAGCCAAGAATGGCATCACTGATTGAGTGTCTGCTCAAATATCTAAATATTCTATTAATCTTGATTAGGTTTTGCTGCCTAAGCAAAAAAGCAAAACAGAAATCAAGAACTAAAATTGCAATGATACCTCACCTCACCAATTTTAAACTTTAATGAGGATAATGGGAAAAGAAAAATGTAGCTGTAAAATGGGATGGAGATGGGTTGAAATCTGACCTTGTGCTATGCTGGGAGCCGGCAGAGGCAGGTGTACAGGAAGAGCGCTTAAGACTGACACGATATTCTGGATCAGATTGGCTGAAACAGACGGATCAACATGCCATGCAGACAAATTCACAAGCATCGAGAAAGAATTTTCTCAAAGACAAAAATGACACTCACAAATGACTGTCACAAGAAATTTAAGTTAAAATAAGAAAACAGAGAAAGCCACTTTAACCAGGTTTTTTTATATTAAAAGAAAAAGAGAAAAAGTTTAGGTTTCAAGGCATGGGAATTATTTTGACAATGCATTCAATTTCTATACATGCATTAAATATTGGAAAAAAAAAAAAAAAAAAAAAACACAAAAAAACTGATTGTCAATCTGTCCTGTAAAAGTTATTTTATGCAACCATCTTTAACACAAACAACAAATTAATTAAAAAAAAATTATCAGGTCTATAAAGCTTGTTGATTATTTTATGACAATCATAGTTTTTTTTTTTTTTTCACCAAGAGTGTGAAGAACTTTAACCCATTAGATGACAGGAATTTCAGCATTAGAAAACAACAAATGGGCTGATAATGATTCTGTCACAAGTAATGAGTTAAGCAACAGAATAGACAAAGATTAATGAAATATAAATTTGTTTTTGTTTTTTCAAAATCATTTAAATCTCTATTCATTTAATATCTTTGGCTATTAAGTTTTCAGGTATTATTTGTAAATAATCATAGCAATCCTTGAATAGAATGATGGAAGAAATGGTGCTGAAAAGTTCTCAGCTCAGCCCACTATACAAAAGTCTGACCAAACAGAATTTTTTGAAAGAGTTTGTTGGTTGAGCCAAAGATTTTTCAGCAGCCACTTCAGATATCTAAAGTGATTTTCTAATTGATTTAAGATAAATCTGAATTCTTCAGCAATCATTCTCAGGAAGCTCAGAGCGATTGTGATTTCTAAATTTTCAGCCAATTTAAAACTACTTAAGAGTTAACCATAGCTGATAGTTTTCTTTCTTCTGCTTAAAAATTAAAATAAATTGACATTTTTTTTATGTAACTTTGGCCTCTTCATTTTTCTGCCTTTCATTCTATGATTTTCTTTCTCTACAAAAATAACTTTCAGAGATCAGGACAACAATTAAGTCTAATATAAATTTCAGTGATTAATTTAACTAATGTAATTTACTACTTGATTGGAACATACAAATTATGCAAAACAAAAGTAACCAATATTTGATAACTTCATACAGTTCCAAGAATGTTATGAATAAACACTGAAATACTAGCAAAATCATGTAAATTAAACAAATATTTATTAATCCTACCAAAATGTTTATGTAAATTATTTAGATTTTTATTTTAAATTTGATATTCACATTCATAAATGCCAAACTATATATATTGAATTAAATAATGAAAAAGCATTAAAACCCTCAACTTGTTCATATGCACTTTCATGCAAAATATTTGAACTGCCTCAGTCATAACACATTTAAAGCTTTCAAATTATTTCAAGCTATGTATGAAGGTAGTTTGGTATTAAAGAACAATTTCTCTGAGCTTAAATGTCACTGTTGGTCACTATTCAGGATAAATGTTTATTATTGTGTTGAAAAAATGAAATTCATCATTAATATTTAGGATTTTAACTTCATTTTAATTATATTCAATAAAAGTAAATATGAAAAGTTGACAAATTACTTGAATATTCTCATTGACACAATAAGATTGATGCACAAGATCAAATTTACACAAGCAATAAATAGAATTTACAAAAAAAAAAAAAAAAAAAAAAAATCAACAAATCTTAAATTCATAGAATTAATAATGAAAAAGGAAGGTGAGTTTATAGAAGAAAAATGAGAAAACATCAGAAGAGGAACTGTTAGTCTAGCAATGATAGTGACAGATAACAGGTGATAAGTAAATGAGAAGCAAATGAAAAAAAAAAAAAAGATGAAAAAGCATTTAACAATGGGATGATGTCTGGAAGCAAATAGAAACAAAGAATAAAAAAAAACCCCAGAGAAAACTTAAAACAAAATCTAAAAATACAAAAGCAGAACAATATAGTTGACAGAATGTAGCTATAAAAATATGTCCACACTGAACAAAATTATAATTTTGCTGAACTATGGGAGACAATTATATTTCTCAGATTGAGAATGATAATAAATTCTAAATTGTAAGTTATTCACAATTGTTAATAAATGGATAAATAATTTAATGTCTTGCATTGTTGAGAGAGTGCACAATCTCAAAGTAGGTCTGTTCAATTGATTTAAGAAGTTAAATCAAGCAAACACGCAGAGAAAACTCTCAGATGTACAACAAATAACACTGATTTACAAAAAATTGAGGCAAACATAAAAATAAGTGTTCTAACCTAATTTTGCAGTGCTGATTTCAGATACAATATCCATTTTCACTAATCACCTCAAACTTTTTAGATATACATGTATGTACATATACATATAAGCATAAACCAATTTATGGAGCAATTTATGGATGCTGAATTCAAAAAATTGACAGGCTTATGACATGTCAAAATTTCATTTTAGAAAGTTTTGCAAGTTCTATAATGTCCTATACCTATATATATAACCATTTTATATATTGCATTATTATATTAAGAACATTTTTTGTTACACATTGGCACAAATAATTCTACTCTATAATATTGAAGAATAACATTTCCCTTTTTTTATGAAAGAGGACGTAATTTTGAAAATTGTAGGGAAAGCATTTCAAGTCAAAATGTTTATCTTTCACTATTGAATTGGCTTCATATCATAAATTTCTTTCCCTATTATTTATCATTGAAACATTTTTAACATTTGCTGATAATTTTATTCTTTTATCCTTTTCTTATTTATTGATTGTAAAACATGTAATATAATATTTTTATAGACAAGGACGTATTTTCAAATTTGTAAAAGCATTTCATGTTGAAACATTATTTTGTTTTGTTTACTTATTTTTTTTACTATTGGTAGAGAAAAGTCAATTTCATCCTCTTTTATTTATCTTTCAAATATTTTTAAAAACAAGAATAATAAAAAATGTTCTCATATTTGATGATGATTTTGTACTTTTAATACTTTTCTTATTTATTATTTTGTTTCTATTATTGTCATTAAAGTAACATTTGATGACAAACTATTTATTCTGACATCCAGTGTAAAATATATGTGTGTCTATACATGTATGTTTCTATGTGAGTACTTATGATGGTCACTTCTTGTTGTGGCAGAGGGGCTTGCGTGGTCCAATGACTCTGAGAATGATGCTGTTGGGAGTTCTAAACTCCTGGTAGGGCCACCTTTGCTGGCAAGGTCAAAGACCAAAACCCAGACTAAGCACAACCAACCGCAAAGACCCCAACAGTGGAACAAGCAGATGACAATTACAACAGATCTCAACAGTTGAACCAGCAGATGACGAGGGCTATGTATGATGGACAGAAGGCACCACTCAAAATTATAACAAATTCAGTGGCAGTCCATTGCAGTTTCATAACTGGATTTTGCATGTCTGATTCGATATGCCACAAAGGAAGGTCATGAAATCAAGTGTGTGGGTCACTTCCTAGCAAGTTGAAGTCCACCTTAAACCAATTCATGCCATTGGCACTTACTTCTACTGATTTTCTTTCACCTTCAACCAACTCTTGCAAAGCCAAACAGTGATAGAGAATGGATGACAGGAGCAGGTTTTGCTGAAACTGGAAGCTTCTAGTCCTGAACTTGGATGTGAGATAAAACCAACAATGAAATGTTTATATTATGATGTTGTTACAATTCATGTAATTATATATATGATCACTGTTTTATTTTTAAGATTTTTATAAGCTGTTACATATTTGATTGTAAAATTGAAGATCAGAACAAACACCGAGCCCCGCATATCTGTTGTAAACCCTGTTACAATGGACTGTGTGGTTTAATAGTAGCCTTCAACTCTGTCCCAAGGATTTACAGGGAAGCATTTACTTTTTTTTGCCTAACAAATATAACTGGTTACAATGTTTCTTCTGGCAAAAAAAAGTAAAATTTCCAAATCTTCCTTCATCTAGACCTTTTCCCCACATAAATGGTGCTTCCTGTTCTTAGTTCCTTAGAAAATAAGGATCATCTTCCTTCATAAGCAGATCCTACCAAGTTGGTCTCTTCTGATGACAAAGTCTCTGTTTATTCAAGAGTAAGTAGCAGTGAGCATCACTGATTCACCCAGGAAAATCTGAAATACCTTGTCCATGATTCGTACATGTCTAGGCAACCATTAGAGCCTCGTAGCGTCCTGGATAAAGTAGTGAAACCTGATGAAAGCAGATATAAAGATCAGCAGTTTCACAATATGGAACAATGAGTGTCTCATTCATCAACAATGAAAACAGGTTGTACTACTGCAAAAATGTTGCAAGTTTGTTAACTCGGCTTCCCACACAACCCCCCTCAGATTGGCAACTTTTCATAGACTCTTCTAAACAAAGTCTGAAGGCTGTGCTCCTGCACAATGAGAATAAATTTCCTTCAGATGACAATATAGAGCTCCTTTTAGAAGCTGTCAAGTACAAGAAGGGTCTCTATGGGGACCTCAAGGTCATTGAGATCCTTATGAATATGCAAGCAGGCTTAATGAAGTACTGTTGCTTTCTCTGTCTCTGGGACAGTCAATGTTGTCCAAGCACTTCAAATAGATGAACTGGGAATCTTGGATCAATCTTATACCTAGGTAATACAATATCCAAGAAAATCCTCTGGTGGACATGAACAAGGTGATTTTCTCCACTCTTCATATCAAGCTTGATCTTTCCTGAAGCATACAGATAAGAATTCCAGAGACTTTCAACAACTGTGCACACTGTTCCCAGCTCTTCAGTTCTACTAAGATCAAGCAGATCATTTTCATTAGATCCAAAAGTTGTTGAAAATTTACCCTCATGGATTCCCTGGTAACATATACAGGTACTAAATTACCAAGAATGTGTCATGAAGTTTTACGGGCTTATGGGATGCTGATTCACTTCTTCCACTCCCATCTCAACTTCTCTCCGAACATCGAGTGATGAGCATTCAGAAAGGTTCCAAGATGGAGAACAACTACCCCAGCATGATGGGGGGGGGGGACTTCTGCTGGATGCTCCTGCATGACATCCCAGAGTCAAAGTACACAAGATTGGAAAAAAAAAAAAAATAAAAAATAAAACCACTTCTGTCTGGTATGATGTAGATATATTGTATTATACAACTAATAGTATTTAGTTTTGTCAATGTTCTATGTTATGCATTTTCTGGAATACGTCTTTTTTAATATTGTATGAAAAACACATTGTATTATAAATGTGTATTATAGTAAAAATGGGATATATGAAAGCATAAAAATAAATGTGATAGAGCAAAACTATTTGGAAATTTTATTTTGCCACATCAAAATTAATAAAAAAAATATGATTGTCTTAGAGCAAAAATGTTTTTTGTAAATCAGTGTAATGAGCAATTCAAGACAAATTCTGCTGCCAAGCTGTGAAAGCCAATACGTTATTGGCCAGTGGCATTGGGGGGGGGGGTAGTGATGCAGCAGTTTAACTAGATTCCTTCCCTCATTTCTAGTCATTTGGCTGCAAAATCACTAAGCTTGGAAATAGATTTCTTTGAAACACACACACAATTGTTGTAAATGATGAAAAGTGATGCCTGTATATCATCAGTACAACACACAAAGCTAACAGACAAGGATGTCACCATGTTAGATTTGCATAAGAGTTGTATGAGGAAATAATTATCTATTGTTATTGATAGGACATATCAGGTATTGTTGACTGGAAACTCCTCAAATTAAACAAGACCATCACTGTCAAAGTGTACAGCATTCAACTACAAAGAGGAGTTGGTATGATTAATAAAAAAATAAATAAACTACAGTTATAAAAAATCTGTATAAATGATTAATGGAAAAACTGCTGCAATTGAGAAGTTCTTCCTTTTCATTTAGAATTTTCTGATCACCATCTTTGAATAATTTTGTTATTCCCTGCAGAATTTTTTGAATAATTAAGGTTTCTAAAATGGCATACATCAAAATGAACCAAACCTTTTTCTTTTCAAGCTGCTATAAAGGAATCTAAAATATAACCACAAAAGATGATAAATAACAATAACAAGTATATTGAATAATTCTTTTTAATTTGGGGGGAAAATTAAAATTTTGATGCACGAAATGTCAGGAAAGTTTCTTATAAATCCCATTGAAAATCTATTAGTTTCATTTTTGTAAAGATGAAAACAAATTTTGTTGATTGAAAAATAGATAAACCTGAGCCAAAGGAGAGGAGTAGGCATGAAATGAAAGCAGTTAAAAAAAAGTGTTCAAAGCAATAAGCAGTCAATCCAACCAAATTACTAACTGAGGACAGATTAGTATCTTTTGTCTTCCAGTTTTGACATTTTATGAAACCTTTTACTTTAAGACAAAAAAATTACAACCAAAACTACAACTTTTTTTTTATATTTTAAAATTTTTCTCATCTTTATTTTCAATAAATATGTTCTTTTTAATTTAATTTTAATTTGGTCATGTTATTATAATTAGAATCCAACAATTGTTTTGTCTCTTTGATATAAAAATGACAATCAAATTAACTATCCATAGTGCATATGAAATATAGTTTCTAAAAAAAATATTTATCCATTACAACAGAAAATTCCATTATTTGCAGTCGAGACATAAAACGATGATGACAAAAAATTGCTGTCATCCATAATTCTTGAGTTAAAGGCCTTCAAATGATTTTTGTAATTTTTTAAAATATCATTCCAAAGTTTAATTTATCTTGTAAAAGAAGACTGGAAAAAACAGTCATATCACATTTCAAGAGAAAAAGAAAAGACGCTAACATAAATAGCTTAGTCTAGCTATATATTTGCATGATTGTCTACAAAACCGTAAGAACTGCAAAGGTTAAATAAAAACAACAAATAGATGCAACCAACAATGTGGCTGATATCTGAAAAGATATATTTATAAAAAAAAAATCCTACTTCCAAATCATTCACATGTGGCATAGCAAGTTTTTGAAAGCAACTACACAATTATTTATATTTTTTCAAATATCTTAATTCTATCTGCTTGAAATGAACTTATTAATTATTAAGGATATTTTCATTCAACATTACAACGAATATGTCACTTCACTTTATCCTTACCAACAAAAGAAAATTGTGCTGTATGGTAAAAGAACCAAACATTTTCTAGATTTTTGCTGTTCTTTTCAAAACGATCACTTGACTCCTGTAGATAAAACAGTTTATATCTACCTCACAGAATCTATCCCATATTTAAAATTGTAGTAGTTATTCAGTGGAAGGAGTATGGTTTAAAAAAAGAATAAGAAAAATGTGTCCATAGCAGACTCAAATTTAATACTGAGCTACATTATGTATACTACTGAAATTTTCTAAAAGATTAAAAAAAAAACACTTAAAACAAAATAAACTAACCTTTCTCTGTGTCCATTGCGGCTTAAGCAAACAAAAATAAACAAACATTGTTGTATTTTGAGGTTAATATAAAAAAAAAATTAAAAAAAGCAAATAAAACTGAAAAATAACAAAACACCAAAAAAAAAAAAAAAAAAAAAAATACAGCGTCAGTCATTGAACAATAAATAGGAATCTGTAAAACCCAAGTGTCTTTTCCATTTTCTGATAATTACAATATAATACTTGCTTAAATGCTGCTGCTGTCAGATTGAACACTATATCAAGTCAGTTCCTAATCATAGAATTTATAATTATTTGCAAATACTAATTATCACTGAGCTTGATTATTAGTAAAGTACTAATCTGACACTGAATGGAGAAGAGTAGAAAAAGATAAAGAGAAATAACAGTAATTAGAAGTTACTTAATCTAAAGTTATCTTTCTTGGACATATATTTTTTTTGTCATTTTACATTTAATTGAAAAGTTCTTTCAAACTGGGACTCAAACTGAAAAATGTCTATTCTCCAAGTTAAAGAGTTAAAAAAAAATTTTTGCTACAATGAATCACTTTTTATGTTATAGTAACAAACATATAAAAAGAAAAGAAAATCAGATCATTATAATAATTATAATGACAACTCATTCAGACGTTCCTTCCTTAGGTGACATACGTAATGCACACTTGGACAATTATGTCTCTTTTTGATTCATTGTCACATAATTTTCCAGTCTTGTTACTCTTCTAATAACAAATTACAAAAATGAACTTATAGAAATTTCATGTAAATACAAAAATCAAGAATCCCTTTTCTACTCTTCAGAATTTTGTTAATAAGTATCCATCAAGGTTTACCAGTGAATATTTAATGACAACTAATAATGTTCATATGCAGAGTTCATATTATGGAAGAAGGTCTAACATGGATGGCTGTAAATGTTGTAAGAGAAAATATTAAAAAACAAAAAAGTAAAAATGTAACAGTGAAAATATTTGCTGTATAACAAAAGAAATAAGAATGAACATTTATAAACCATAAATAAATATGAGAAATAAAAATAAACCAAGTTTTGATTAAATAAAAATGGATCTTAAATTGTAATAACAAAATGGAAAAGATTTAAATATTAGGTTGGTGCAAAAATAATGACGTAATAATGTCGTTTTTTGACATTAAAAATACGTCAAAAAACGACATTATTACGTCATTATTTTTGCACCAACCTAATAATTCCAGCTTTTGACAGGTAATTTGTTTCTTTTAACAAAATATAATTTTTTAAAAAATTCCAAGTATGCTCTATTCCAGGAAAAGTAATAATTAAAAAAAAAAGATTCAATATTCAGATCAAATTCATTTTTAAAATGAAATCAAATTCAAATTTCCAAGTTCATTTATTACATAATTTTCTACAACTCATTTGAGATATTTCAATCCAATTGCAGTTTGTTAAATTTTATATGAAACATTAAAGTTAACATTAAATTTTCACATATCGTTTATATAAAGTCCCATGCAAAAATATTACTGTCCCTTGTTTTTTTTCCTATTTTTTATTATTATAATAACCTTTAAGTAGCCCTTAAACAAAATAGGTCAAATTGCTTCAATATAAAAAAAAAACATGAATATGTATTCACCCACACACACTCACCATGCTATGAAGCCCTTAAAAAAATCTGATGCAACCAATTATCTTCAAAAGTCACAGAATTAGTTAAATAAAGTCAACCCGTATACAAACTATCACAAGATCCTAATATATGGACACTGGTTTCTGCAACACTCCCAAGCAAGTAGCACCATTTTAGCCAAAGAACTCTCCAAATAGGACAAGGACAATGTGGTGGAGAAGTACATTTCAAGGTTAGATTATAAAAAAAATCCAAACATTGTAAAAAAACAAGTGTCATAAAATCAAATATAGAAAGAACATGGCAATAAACCTGCCAAAAGAGGGCTGATCACAAAAACTCATGGCCCAAGAACAGCATTAATCAGAGTGGTAAGAAAAAATTTAGTGGTTTGCCTAAAGACATGTGAGAGACTCCAGACTACCTCTAAGCATATGGAAAAAGTTATTCTTGTCAAATGAAATTAAACTGAGCCTTTTGTCAATTAAGAAAAAAAAAACTGTTTGCAAAAAAGAAAACCCAAGACCACTCATCAGAGAACACCATTCCCACAATGAAGCCTGGTGGTGGCAGCATCATGCTGGGGATTTGTGATTGGGTAAGAAGTTCACTTTCCAGCAGGACTTTTGTCCTAAGCATATTGTTAAAGTAACACTAGAAAAGTAATTTAAAGAGAAATATTTAAATGCCTAGAAATGGCCTTGTCAAAGGCTAGACCTCAATCCAATAGAGAATCTGTGTACAACTTAAAAAAAAAAGATCACTGTACAGCAGCAGAATCCATCCAGCTTGGACCTAGGAGTTTAGCTTTAAAAAATAGGCAAAAAACCTAGTAGCTATGGGGTAAGCTTATAGAGACATATAGCAAAAATCGTAGCTGTAATTATTGCAAAAAGGTGGTCTACATAGTAATGAGAAGGATACATGACGACAAAATTATTCCCATAAAGCTATTTAACTTCTGATCAAACAGACCTTGTTTGAACCACTCTAATATCACATAATTGTTTAAACTTGGCTATCTCCTAGCTTTATCAATTGCTCTACAATTTGTCTAAAACCACAATACAAGAAATAGAAAAAAATTAACCATTGTAATTTGTGAATAAGAATTAAATGTTACAGGGAGATGAGGATAACCATGATTGCAAGAAAAGTTTTGCTAGGTGATTGGTAGGATTGCATTGGTTTAGTCTACTTTGATTTGCTACCAGACAATATTACAATTACAGTAACATCTATTGTCAGCAGTTAAAGTAATCAAACATTGCTTTGAAAAGAAAATATCTTACTGATCATTTGCAAAGGTGTGGTGTTTGTTTGTCAGATAACTTTTGAAGAGACTTTGGCTGGAAAAGGTTTTTAACACACACCTTATTCTCCATTACTACTCAGTTTGTTTACTGTTTATTCAAGAATTTATGGAACCATTCATAACAAGTATGAAGTGGAAACTATAATGTATCATTTTTTTCCTTTAAAATCAGAAAACTTACAAAAACAGGATTTTGAAAATTATGAATCATTAGGAGATTATAGAGAATGATGGAACCCTTGTTAATAAATATGTTTAAATTAAATAGGAATTTAAATATTTTCTTCTAATTCTAAATTTAATCATTACTACCACATATTAAATTAACTGTTTTTTAATTAAGGTCTTTTTTTTTTTTTAAAGAAATCTGTCACGACACTAAAAAGAAAAGAAACAATACTTCAAGTAATTGATAAAACAAAACAAGTCCATCCCAGTTATAAGATTATAGTAAATAAATCATTTAAAGGATTTGATTAGTTTAACATTTAGCACTCTGCATTATTAATATTAATAATTCCCTTTCCACTGGATTCTTTTTCAAGGCCTCTCAATTGCAGTATCCTTATTGTTAATTTCACTCGAAGTTGTTTTCTGTTGCCATAGCAGAATATGACACACCACAACTATGTTCAGGGATCAGAGTCACCTTCTGTGGCAGGATAAACTTTTTGAACAGAAAATGTAGAATGATAAAGGTTAACTAATAGTTATGATAATTTTAAAATACTTTAACTCAAGAATAAATAAGTTAGGCTTTTTAATAGTCAAGAAAATTTGTTTATAAAATTCAAAACAAGTTATGTAAAAAAAAATATTTAGGTGAATAAGGAGCAATGAATGTATTGCATTTGGGTAATGAGATGCAGGAAATTCAGTGACATGGGTTTTTTTTTTCTGCAAAATAAAAAAAGAGAAAGTAACAAGTAAATCAATTTGGAATTAAAAGCTAAACATTTACCGGTCAGAGCTGTCACTTGAAAGGCTGGCACCACTTGAAGAACTGCTGTCATCTGAGCTGTCATCATCAGGATCAACAACTTCACTTTCATAACCCTCTTTATGTTTCTCTACAACTTCAATATAATCTAACTCTGCAAGATATTCATCACCATATTGTTGACCATCCTGTAGAGGAGAAGAAGAAAGTTTCATTTTTAATTTCAAGAATAAAGTCAATACATTATCATGACCACTTTTGCTCCTAAATACAATTTTAGTGAAATAACTGCTAGTCTATATATTTTACTATAGACTAGTAAAAATATACACATGACTTTGTTTAACAAGTTAACTGAAGCCCACGTTTGTATGGCAAAATTTGTGTGGACATCTTCAGTCATTCTACAACCAATGATCCCTATCATCAATACCTTGTTTAGTGATTTGTACTTTACAGAAAACAAGTTTCTGTCACAATTCCTATAAGCAATGCAGATTAACATAATAAGCAATGTGGAGTAACATAATAAGCAATGCAGATTAACATAATAAGCAATGTGGAGTAACATAATAAGCAATGTGGAGTAACATAATGCTCGGTGCAGACAAGAACTAATTTACTGGAAATATTTTTAATTTAAAAAAAAAAAAAAATAATAATTTCTTTTCACCCATGTAATCATTACCAGATCCACCATCCATGCAAAAAGGTTAACTATACCTCATTTGCTCCTTGTTCAGTCAACAGCAACCCAGCATAGATACAAATGAAACCGCCAGCTGGTATATCATCCAAGCAACGTAAACCCCAACCTCTAAAAATACAAAAACATGACAGAAATAAATACATAAACAGCATTAAATTTGCCCTTCTCTCATTTAAAATTTTAGTTAAGTAAGGAATAAATATAAAAATACAGAATGATTTTACTGACGCAGACACACATGATTTGGCACATTTAACACTGTAAACTAAATCTAGCAAATGCCATAGAGTTTCATAAAAAAACATCACCATCATATCCATTATATCAGATAGTTATAATTGCTTATTATAATAAATACTACTGAATAAATCTGTCCAACAAAGTAAGGAATGACTTGTTAATTTTAATGCATCCAAAACAAAACTTATCATTTTATCACCACAGAGAACCTTTTCTGCATGCCATCAATATGGCTGATGCTAACCTCCAGGGGAGCAACACTCTACACCTTTTGGGGTTCACGTTTTCCAATGTAATGAAGTGGAGTGAATATATTGAATCAAATGCTAGGCCTGCTGCTAGGAAAGTTGGTTTACTGTCGTGCCAGATAATTTTTCTTGTCAGAATCCATTATGCACATTTATAAATCCACCATTCGCCCATGCATTGAATATGGCTGCCATATCTGGTCTGGAGTTCCTGCTGTATATCTTGAGATTTTCAACAAAATCCAAGAAAGGGTCTGTAATATAATTGGTCCTGATCTGGCATCTCAACACCAGTCACTTTCCCATCACTGTGACATGGCTTCCTTCTGTCTTCTCTATAAATATTTTTATGGCAATTTGCTCTAATGAGCTTTCCTCCTTAGTACATCAACTACATGAATTTAAGCATACCACTAGATTGGAACTAAGTCTCATCATTCTACTGTTGAAATAGCTAGATATAACTAAAAAATTCTATTTTTAAGTTTCTTTTCTTGCATTTCTTGACTGTGGAACACTCTTCTAATTTCTTGCTTAAAATTTAAATGCAACATCAATCACCATCTTCTGTCTTCCTGAATCTTATCTTTTTATTGTCCTTTCTTCCTACAAAAATCTTTACTCCTATTAACCCCTCACATTTTAGTGGCATTATTGCCTTGTTTGGGGTGAAATGATTAAAATAAATAAATAAATAAAAATATATGAAAATTAAGAAAATATAACATGTTTTTTTTAGACTAGCAGAATTTCTGCCAAAAAGTGCTCAGTAGATAACCAGAGCTATAATATGTCTATATTTCTGAGATGGCATATTGTAACTATTTATATTGTTTGAACTGTTGCCCTAATGTTTGTCATATTCACAATTTTGGCTGTTGTACACTCCAAACTTCTTCAGGCAGTATACACAGGAATTTCAAACAAAACTATTTATTCCAACGTATATCACCTGAAGAAGGTCAGAGTGTATAATGGACAAAACTTTATAAATGCGGCAATAAAGATGAGGACAAGAGTCTGAATGATGTAAATAATCTAAACAGAGCTATAATATTCAAGAAAAGATAAGTCACTTGAACTTTTCCTGATTTATTAAATAACTGTTTATAAAATTTATTGAATAATTGTTTCTTAAAAATTACTTAGTTTTGAACTGACAATTTTAATGGATTTATCATATTTAGTCTCATGTTTTGGACTGAGATTTTGAAGAGAAGCAGAAACACACTTTCTGCAAGAATTGCAAAATGAAGAAAACTTTCAGTTTGAGATGAAAATTAGAAGAAATAGAAGTGAAATGTTTACCTTTTTTCTGTTTTGAATACTTGTAACCGCAACTGCAGACCATTTTGTGCAACTTTGTTGAAACATCGATAGTCACATTTACATCGACTGCTGCATTCGTAGATTCTAAAGACGAAAATTAGATCATCATAGGTGTTACTTGGAAGAGTAGAAATAATAAATATAGTCATGTACACAACCCATAGTTCTTAAAACATCATAAACCAAAATGTCAAAAATGCACTGACCAAATATTAATTTGTTACTTTTTATTCGCTTTACATTTTTAAAGAAATGCTTACTTACCCAGTAAGAATTGGTTCCTTTAAACGACGGTCATGATAGCCAACAGTTTCATCCCTATGTCCACCAGGACTGGCTGTTGTGGCTTCAATGGTCATTTGGACACAGGCACATTTAGATCGGTCCTTGAAAAACAGAAATTCACACAAAATTAAAATAAGTAATTTTAAAGAAAGAACATTGGTAAAAATGCAGAATAACAAAACCCTGCAGACAGGGATGAAAATAAATTGCTAAAAAACACTTATCAACAATTCTTTTCACAATCCAAAAGTCTACAAAGTATTTTATTCAAAAAGTAATTAAAGACTTTCTAATTGAAACAAAACAACATTCTAGTCATATAACTATAATACTGTTTTGTTTTCTAATTTAGGGTATTATTTTATGCAGCTTAAAATTAAATTTTCAATTGATTTGATTTCTATCAGAACTTATCTTTAAAAATGCAAATATTAACTGTCCAGATAATATTTTAAGATTTCAAAAAATTAAAAGGTTTTAAAAAATTAAGATTGGCTCTAAATTTCTGTCAATTTTTCTTACAAAATTTCCTTTTAATAAATAAATTCATAAATATCCAAAATGTATGCACGTGGAGGTGGTGGGGGGTGCTGTTATTCTGCATTTTTTACTCGAACAACTTCAAGGGTACATCAACAACATTAACCTGAACATTTGATTTCCTACAAAATTTATAACTAAAAGTACAAATAATTAAGTAAGTATTAAAAAAATCAAATGGATATACTCACTCTGCAGCCATCAGTACAATCACAGCAAATTAAAAAGTCCTGGTCTAAATTCAGCTGCACTCCTTTATTTGGTAATCTCTCATTTGAATACTCAACATAATCAGGGTATTGACGGTCAATGCCATTTACACAAGAAATTGGAACATTTTCCTTGCCATAAGAAAGATCTTTGATATCACAAAACGTCTGAAGAGAAAGAATGGAAAATTTTGAAAATTTGAGTTTCATAGAACATCAACATCTTGTTACTTATTAATAATCATTGATACGATAAAATGTTATAATCATTGATACGATAAAATGTTATAAGCAAGAGTTTTCTAACCCTCATTAGTGAGATTTCAATTTCTGTCTTTGCAATAAAAATGATTTTATTGCAAAGAAACCAATTTTTTTGTACCTACTAATTTAAGAGAAATAAGCTTATCTATTTCACTAGTATGATTTTTGTGGGAAAAAAAAAAAAATGGAAAACTACTGAAGACTTCCAGAACAGTAAAGAGAAATTATTTAAAATAATTTATTTCAAAAGATTTGCAAGTTAAGGTGTTACTTTTGCCAGAAAAAATGTAAAGAAAAAATACATATTACAACAGTGTTGTATTTTTTAATAAATTTCTTTTGAAAAGGAATTTATTCTTTACATTATTTTAGCTGAAACAAATGAATTGTTTTCTTTAACTAAATGTGGAATATCAGATGGAAAATAAAAATTTACATATAAAATGTAGATAAAAACATTAATTTCTAATTTCAATATATTTAAATTAGCTTATAGGGATTAAAAATAAAAGGGAAATGCAAAATTTCTCATGAAATCTTGAGATGCTCACCTTAATTGGGACAAATTCTGTATGAGTGTGTAAATTTGGATCAAAAGTAAACAAGTCAATAGTCAGAGCAGAATTAGTTGCCATTAAATATTTGTCAACTTCTTCCAAATTTCGCATTCTCCGTGCACAAGGACCTCGATAGATAACAACTCTCTTACCAGTAGGGCGGACTTTGGTCACTTGCCTGAAGAATCAAGAAATAAAATAATGGAGAGACCATACAGATTTTTACTTGTGGTAATAAAAATTAAAGAGAAAAATATAAAATTTTGATTAAAGGCATGTTTTCAAAGATTGTCCAATCTTGACAAAAAATAGAATTCAGTGAAGAAAAGTTTTTATTTTCAAAATTAATGCTGCATGAAAGAAATTTAATAAAAGAGCAAGCTGGGTAAACTGTCAAATGAAGCATTAATTTAAAAGTCAAACATTCACATGCATACAGAAAGATATAGGAAATTACTGTACTTACCTCTCCCAGCCTAAAAGAGTTGGAACCAGTAACATATTACGACCAAGAAATTTAGATCGGTAGTTTTCATCATCAGTTTCTTTAACACATTCTGGAGAACACTCATGTGGAACTGAAAGTTTTTAAATAAAAATGAAGATATTTAAATTGAAATTTATAGATAGGCTATATTTTCTACCTACTTAAATTTTTGACTTGACAATTACATTCTGCATGTAAAAATTACTTCCTATTTCAAAGATTTACTTTTAAACCCAAATTGTGATTTTGAAAGACTAAAAATTTATACATACATTCAAGAAACTAATAATGGTACTACACCTAAAGATGTGTACAGGTAAACAATATAAAAAGCTTACCTGTATGATACAAATTTTTTTTTTTGCATCTTCATTTCAGAATTTAGAGTAAACATTATGTTTCAGTAAAATTCCTCATTTTTATTATTTCAAACAATGTATTTTACAGCAATGGTGGTTCACAGCTGGTATGCAGCCAGTGTCCAAGCCATTCTAAGGAATCATTTGTAAAGATTAATTTTTGTTTTTGTATTAATAAACTGCTTATTTTTTATTACTTTTTATATGTTTTGATATTGAATTATTTTTTGCAAAATAAATGGAAGATAAAAAATAGTCAACTTTTATTATATTCATTATATATATCATTTCCTGTATAAATTAATATTGCCATGAAATATTACAGGTACATGACACATTGAGAAAAAAAATGGTGGTTTGCCATATCAGATAGTTTGAGAAGCACTGCTTTACAGCTTTCAAATAGTCATTTGAATTTAGTAATATTTTGCAGATTTTAAATGAAATCTTACAAGTGAATAGTGTTTAAAGCTCCTAAATTTCAAGCAATCTTATTGTCCTATTAGTATGAAACCTGTACATTGTAACAACCTTGAGAGTCAAAGATCCCATCCTTAGGCAAATGAGGACAAAATAACAATTTTAACCTTGGAGAAAATAAATTAAGCTATAGTCATCTTAAGCTTTCATTTCTTTTTAAAGCAGAAAGAAAACTAAAAAAAAACAAGTAAACTTACTGAGTTTCTTTCTCAGCATATTTCGAGGTGAAATAATGTTGTCAATGTCAATCCGCTCTCCAAGGGCTTCTTCATCTGTAGAAGAATTAAGAGAATGATTACGAATAAAATACAAATAATGAGCATTAAAAATCAAACAACTATAAGCACAACTTTTGATTCAATTATAATTAGCAATTATTATAAAGTAAATTTGTGTTAAAATATGAGTGAGTACTGAAAAAAAAAATCTGACCAAATGGTCAAACATCAAATTTTTTTTAATCCTTTGTTGGTTGGACCAAGAACTTTTCAGCAGTCTCTAAACAAATAATCATCCTGCACTATCAAGAAACATTTTTAACTAGTTGAGTTGTTTCTGTCTGAATTTCTAGGATCAGGGGGGTGATCATTATTTACACTATTTACATTCAGACTATTGTCCTTGTTGTTATCACATTTCAGCCGCTGTGTATATTGATCTAGGTAACCTACAAGGAATTCCAAATTTTGTGCGGATCTATTACACATGAACATACATACACACAAAAATACAAATCACATACAACGCCAAGCATTCATTGGTTAATTAATCACCACTACGTTATTATAGGCAATTTACAAATCGCAGCAATGTGACAATTTTGTAATCGCTCTATTCTTATGTAGTCAATTTTGTGTACTTTTGGGAGAAACGGATCACAGAAGCTTTCTTAAGTCTCCCCAAACCTTGCTCGTTGATTGGGTGATGCCAACCAATCAGATCATCTGCATGTGAAGAATAATTCTTCCCGCGCAGCAATCTGGAGTCTACAGTCACTTATTTAAGCAAGAGTTTTCTAATCCTCATTAGTGAGATTTCAAATGCCAAACGAATCCACGACAGTTGAAACCATGCGCCAACCTTCTCACTCACACACACCACTCACATGCTGAACATACCTTGCATGTACTCACATAATCTTTTCTTACACAACAAAAGCTTTCAAGAACAAACATTATAAGAGACTCTCATGAATATTCTTCCAGTGAACTTTAGAACATTAAAATAACAGGTAAAGAGAGACAACTCTTGGTTTATTCAACCTTTTCTTACTTAAATGCATGCTTTCTTTCACATCGTTGTTTGATATTGTACATCTTGTTAAATACAAATTTTATGTGTAACAATGTCTTTTGGTTATCCTTTTCTGCGTCAGCCCTGTTTCCTAATCTAAAGTTAAATTAATGTGGTGAAATCAGCCACACTTTATTTAATCTACAGAGATAGATTATTGGAATGAGTCTATCTAGGTATCTTTAGTTTTCATGGAGTCCAAGTATATACCAACCAGCCCAGGGATTGAACTTACAATTACTATGTCACCTAATTCACAAACCAATGCTTTAATCCACTAGGCCCTGTAGGAGAATTCTGTGAAGAACTTGGAGTTTTAACCCTAACCTGCCTGCTGATGAGTGCTACTGTTATGTCATGCTTGACTGAACTCTGAAATCTTTTTCTCTTTGATTACAGTTGCTGCTGTTGAATACTTACTGTTATTTGTCTTTCTTTATTATTTCTATCCCAGGCCTACTAAGGAGGTTCTTATAGCCTAACATATATGCTGATTCTTTCAAAACTATTAAGTGTTCTTCCTTGTTCAGTATTTTCACTGTATTCTACAGGAGTGATGACTACCCTTTTCCCTCCATACATGATCACCTTTATATTCTTTGCCACACCTGCAAGGAATGGAATAATACACACTTTGGTCATGTTCTCAGCAGAGATTTCTCTATAGAGCAGAGCTTCTTCTGAATATTGTCCTGATATTGTTTGAACTGCAGATCTTCTGAATCTTTTCCAATAACACCTTGACATATGTGTCCGGGTCACCACTTATGATTGTCTTACAGGGATGTGAAGGAAAATGATGCTGACCACTAGTGGCTACTATCATCCATGCCTGACTAATTTTATAGAAGCTACTGGCAACCATCAATATACATGATAGTCTTTTTGAAGGTGAATTATTTTGTCTATTTATAAATGATGACATAACAACTTTATTCGTCAATGAGAACATGTCAATGAGACAAATAAATATAAGTCAGGTGAAAGAAAGAGCAAACAAATGCTAGTGTCTTCTCGTATATAAAGACGACACTTTTTTGATGAAATGAAAGCCTTCTTAGCAATTTTGCTTCTTATTGCACCCCCAGAACTACACAAAGAGTCATAAAAGTTAAAGGATGTTGAATTATTTATGTATTTTTTAATGTATCAATTTTTTTATTTCGAGTTTTTTATTTTGCATTTCAATTTTTGTTTTCGACATCAAAACAGGCATGCAAAACGTAATGCATCACATCAAAATATTACTCAACCATTCTTTTATTAGTTTACAAAAATTTAAATCTATACGCACAATATAAAGAAAGTTATAACAATTTTAAAACAGTAGGTGTTCGTGTTTTTTCACCTAAAAAAAAAAAAAAAAAAAAAAAAATGCAGTGTACAATTGTAGAAAGAAATTAGCATGGTAAAGGTTAAATAAAGCTTTCGTTTTGAATTCCCTTTAGGTTACCTGTATCAATACACACCTGATGAAGGCCAATGGGAACAACAGCCAAAACATTGTGTTAACAACAACAAAAATGAGGAAAATATGTAAATAGTGTACATAACAGTGTTATCACCTGGGTTTTTTTTTTTTTTTGTTCTTTCTTTCTCAGATAATTTAGTATGGTACTGATATTCAGAAGCTTAAACGATTACTTGGTTACTTACTTACTTGCCTCATTTTACTTACAATTATTGTCACATGACGCAAACAATAGTCGGCACATTATTTAAACAAATTAATCATAACTAATCAACAGTGCATTTTTATAGTCATCCATTAAATTATATTATTACCAACTAAGACTGCTTTTACATATACATAAGTAGTGAAGTAATTGCTTTAAGTAACATGGTTAATCAAAATAAGTGCTGCATAATTTGTTGAGATTTAATATTTTCAAAACTGTCTACAAGTTGAAATGAGTTCAAACATCTATAGAAAGTAGAATCATGAACAGACCATTACAGATTATCTTTGAATAGGTTTAGATGATGTCGTTGAAATATGCTAAATTGTTAAGAGTTTGAAGGGCAACATCCAGTTATAAAATTTATCAAGAATCAGATATGAAATAAACAGACAAAAATTTTCATACCAAGATCCCCATCAGTTTGGGCAGCAAGTCGTTCCTGTAAAACACTGGCCATGTCCCGTCCTTGTTTATTACTGCTGATGCTGCTTGCTTGAAATTGTTCTACATAAATGACACAGTAAATTTACAGATTTGTCAGATAAGGGAAATTGTAGGAGGCCAGAGAAGGAAAAGAAACCTGTACAATAAAATAAGAAATAACTATAGATATCAAAATATCTATTTAAATATTGAAGATTTCAGATTATCTTAATGTTTTTAAGTGCACTATTTTAGAAAATTCAAAAACTAAGATTAAACCTTAATTATTGTGGAAAAAGTATTTAATGCCATAAGAAACAAAAAGAAAAATAAGGGAAGAATTTAAAATGTGTCTCATGACAATTGGGAAGTCTCAAATCTGGCTTACCTCTAATAAGGACCCTGTTGCCGGACATCGTTGGGCTACGTGTGCGAGCTGAATTGCAACAGCGGTTCAAGGGGTTAATTTCATTCATATTTCACACAAATAATGAGTTTACATTCTCGGAAGATTACAACTAAAATTTTTTTACTCAATCAACTGAGAACAGTGCAGATTAACAAAACATTCACAAGCTAAACGTTGTCTAAAAATATTAAAAATGACTAAGTGAAAAGAAAAACTGATTAAAAAAACTAAAAATTAACAAATATTGAAACACACAAAAAAAAAAAGAAAAAAAAAAAGATTATCTTTAGATGACCTTATTTTTAAACATATCACATTCTAAACATTTTTAAACTTATCCTTTTGAGCTTCTTTTTATAATTAAATGTTAAAAATAAATAAAAAAAATCAATCATAATTTATCTCTTAAATAAAAAAAATTAAAAAATCCTGCATATTCTTACTTAATATAAAAAAATTTATTTTATCATACTTTCATTAATCAAAAGAAAAACTGATCAATATGAGCATTCTACAATCTAAGAATGATTCATTTTTAAAACCTACATTGAAAATATTAAAAAATAGAAAATATTTGTATTCTTTTTCTTGTACCTAAAATAAACCAATTAATTCATTTATCAATGTAAAATTATTTCATGATTTAATAATAAAGCTGTTTCTTTAAAATTGATCAATAATAAAGGTTTGCGTCTACTGCAAAACAAAGTTAACATTGCAACTTGGATACTATTTTAACCAACAATTTTGGGTAAGTTTTCACTGATATGTCTTTGCATAATCATCAACTGCCACTTTGTATACACATACATAATTTGAAATTCCCAGACAAATAAAACTAAAAACAACCAGTAAAGTATGGATTAGTCTTACAGATTTTTTTAAAACTGTATACTATTCTAAAAATACCAAAGCAGACAATACTAGGAATGTAATTGGTTTCTACAAAAGAGATAAAAGAAATATTTCCACAAAATGATATCCTGATTATACAACTCTTCTGAACATTTGTTATAGAGCAAGTTGACCACATAAGATTTTCACAATTAGTCTCGTCACTCTGAAGATGTTATATTGTTGCTTTGTGCCAGATGATGCAAAATAAATACCCATGGAATCAAATAATTTATTTCATATTTTATCATTTCGAAGACTTGTTAAGCATGTTATGTCTATTCCCTTTTTTTTTCTTTTAATCAATGATATGAAATGACCACCTCTGCCATAGAAAATTCATCATTGCCGATTTCTTTTCTCATATAATAAGCAAACTTATGAAATTCAAGGTAATTATTTTCCTTTTCATTGTTAGATAACATCAAAGTTGTGTTGAAAAAAAGAAAAACTTTTAATATGTAACAGCATTCTATACTGAAAATATGTTTACACATTATAGAGATATATGGGCAACAATCTGGAATCATGCTGACTTTGCAATATTACTTTCAAATCTTTAACAAAGTTTTTCAAATGCCAATTTGAATCAGTAACATTTCAAATTCACATAAATAAAAAATTATAAATTTCATTTTTTTTTTTAAACAAAATGTCCAAAATATGTCCAGATACTGTGTGTGAATGTAAAGAGAAAGAAAATGATTCCATGCACTGACTGAGAATTAGACTTCTAAAATCTTTAATTAAAGAGACAAAATTCAACAATTTCCTTTTGAAATAAAATGTGTGTGTGTGTATGTGTGTGTGTGTATTGGTTTGAATAGATTTAAGTTGCAATACTTTTAAAAAGTTTTAATTCCTGATTAAATACAAAACATTTTATTGTGTTACTTTTTTTTTTTTATAGTTATATATTTTAAGTTATTTTTAACAGTGGGTAATTTATAACCAGTTAGTAAACTAATACATATCAAAGAAAGATCAAAGCCATGAATTCCCAATACATTTATTTTAAATCAATCTATTAAATAAAAACAAAACTTAAATTCGTAGAGAGAGAAATAAACAAAGTCAAAAAAAGTTAATATTGTAATAAATGTTTTGGCCAATCAAGTTTAAAAACTCAAACCAACAAAATAGATAATAAAACAAAATCATATTGAATACATAAAGAAATTAAATAATTATTCAATGTAAAGAAGGCCTCTTAAAATTTTTGAATGTATTAATGATCTTTTCAACTTTATAGTAAAGTACAGTAAATTTTTACAAAAGAAACCAATAGAAAAAAATTAAACTAAAAATTATAAATATCCAATATGATACTAATTCATTTTTAAGAAAATAAAGAAGCTGAGAAAAATGTAAAAATAAGATGGTATTGTGACTTTAGACATAATTTCAAACTTCATTTTGTCAAGTGGGGTGAAATATCAATTTTTGTGACATTACCAAGAATCCTATGAAAACAATCTTCTTTCTATGACAAGAACTTTTTTTACATAAATCTCTAAATTATCTCTAAATTTAGATTTTTTTAAAATTTTATTTCACATAACTATACATTTCAAGTAAATAACAGTGGAATATGAGCAGAGTGCTACTAATCTTCATGATTTGTTTTCAATTATTCAATATTTTTAGTCCATATCATGCCTTGCTTAAATGACAAATCTAATCATCTTTAACAAGAGAAAAATATATAAAAAATATCATCCATTCTCTTGATAAAAAGCATAAATACAGATATGAAAAATTTTTTAGCATTTTGATGCAGTTGTCCACATTTTTATCAACAATGACATTCAAAACTAGGATTACTACTATAAATTTAAAAAAATTAAATATAAACTGACCATTCTTGTAGATATATTTTTTTAAAAATGCCTTTTTTTCTACATTTCACAATTATTTCCAGTGTTATTAATTTCTCTAATTTCTTTCAGAATTCAACTTTTACATTTCTTTTTAGTGAAAATACTGCTTGCAAAATATTTATTCATTCGATATTAAATTAACCAAATACTTTTAAAGATTTAAAGTCAATATTTAATGATAAATAGAGCTACAAATGAAGTGCATATTCATCAAAACGCTACCAATAATGTTTTATAGCAACCATGTTTTCACTCCCACCATTCTTTATTCTTTCCATAATACTTTCCAAGTAAGTTTCAGTAACTTTCAGTGTAAACATTACAGTTTTGAAGTTTTGTTATTTGACATATCAATTACTTATTAACTTATTTAAAACAAACAGCAAAGTAATTTGATTCACCCCACCTGACAGTCACCCAATATTGACAATAAAAGGAAAGATTTAATCATGAATTGGTTTGGTCTGAGATTCTAAGAATGAAGTAGAATATTTTACCTCTCTTTTTATCAGCAGGCATACTGCTACTACTTTTATTAGAGTTACGTTGAATCTTTAGCCAAGGAGCTTCCCAGGAATTGCCACCAGAATTATTTGCATGAGAAGACATACTGGTGCTCTTCTTTGCTACTGACCGTTTTTTCTGGTCTGGATGATGACCAGAATCACCGACACTCTGGCGCTTAGCACTACTATTCATGGAAATTTTACCTAAAAAAAATAAAATAAATAAAAATAAAAAATACAAACAGAACTTTTTACTTGCAATAGATCAACATAGAATTTTTTTATTTAATATCAGAATTTTGAAAAAATGCTTATGATTATAAATTTTAGTATTTCATTTTACTGGACACAAACTTATGCAAAAGTACCAAGAAAAATATATAATATCTGCAAACATTAGGCATTGCCTTAATTATAATTAATGGTTACTAAAGAAAGTGATTTAAATTATGTAAGGGGAATCTACTTAACCCTTTAGCATTCGACCTAGCCCATATATAGCAACTCTCAATGTTCAACACAATATAACCCACCCCATGTATACTCTGCCATAATATATGGCATCATCATTGCAAATGACATATGAAGTCACACAAACAGCGAGACTTTGAGAGTCTGTATTTACGAAGCAGGTTTGAGCATGCTGAATGCTATAGATTTAAATATCTACTTCTGACTATCTAATTTTATTTTGTAATTCAGTTTATGCTTTCAAGATTATTCACAACGAATATTAGTTAGGATCCTTAACACATTCTAATATTTTAAATCATACCGAGTTAGTATCTGTCTATATTTCTGAGATGAGGTATTATGTATACTATTTACATTATTCGGACTATTTTCCTCATCTTTGTCGCCATATTTATTACAATGTTTTGACATTCCAACCACCTGAAGAATGCCTGAGCATACAACGGTCGAAACATTGTAATAAATATGGTGACAAAGATGAGGACAATAGTCTGAATAATGTAAATAGCATACAGAGTTAGTCAAAAAGTTTCTTTGGAAGTATGAAAAGATTAATTTTTTTTCTCCATTTTTTACATAAAACTTTATTGAAAAACATATTATTGCTTTGTTCTGCTATCTTGTCATCTTTCAAGCAACTTCACAATTCCATTCTCCCAGAACCTTTTATCTCTTTATAAAGATCTGCTCTAAATGACTTTTCTAGAAAATCAAAATCACTGACAAAACATAGAGTCTAGCATTATCATGATTGAATATTACACCCATTCTCTTAATTCCAAATACTTTTCATAACACTTTTCATCTTTTTTGCTCTAATTAAGAGAGGTACTTGTTTGAATCAATCATGTAATTCTCTGGAAAGAGTTACTAGTAGAGGATTCCCTTCTAGTACTACTATATACACACATAGTGTCATTTTATTTCAATGAAGCTTCATTCACATTTTTCATCACATCATTTGTTTAAAAAAGAGAAAAAAAGAGAGATAGAGAGCAAGAGAGAAAAATTCTGTAATGTTCAAGTCACAAATCACACATGAAAATATGGTCCAGTAGTTTTTGTTTTAACTTATGTGGAAGCTACATATCAAAGTAACTAACATAACAAAGCTAGTGTAAATGATTTTTGAACATTTGATTTTGATATTTGAGGCTGTTGGTTATCTCCTGCATAATATAATGTTGAATATTTTCATGTCTTTATTTGATTACAATCAACCATATCCTTGGAGCATCATTCAGTAAGAATCTCTGGCACAAAACTTCACAAACTTTTGACACATTCAAACATTCATAGTATCTTCTCCATAAACTGCACAATTATCTTTTATATTTTTCAAAATAAAATAAGCATAATATGGCAAAAATGTTTATTTACTTCAGTCTTCAATATCAAAATCAATAAAAAAACGTTATTGTTGGCAGTCTTTAAATGCTTGCTACTATTACATGCTTTGAATAGAATTAAAACACTGTTAATGTCATTTAACAAAAGACATTTAAATAAAACCTTTTTGCCAAGATATTTCTTTCCAAATGGAGCTCCAAGTTTTTAAAAAAATGTATTTGCTATATACTCAGGCTATAATGATAAAATTACAACACAAACATTTAGAATTTGTGTATTGCTATTGGTTTCAGACAGCCAGAAACTCTAATCTTTGCAACAAAACTACCTGTTGAAATGTTAGCTACTGCCTTTTCTTGAAATATTTTGAATGCATAAAAATGTAAGCATTTAAAACAGTTGACTTTAAATTGCTATGCAAAGCTCATTTTTATAAAAATCAGTTTCTTCAACGTCTATTTATTAAGAAAATCTAAAATTGATTTTGATCAATAGATACTTCAATTTTTTCTGTTATACAAAGGTTCATTTCTGGACAATATAGATAAGAAAAAGGTTTATATGTCTTTCTATCCTATTTTTGCATTTCTTACTTTTGTTTTCATTATCCTCAGCCTCCAACTGCTGAGCTCGAGTGTATTCAACAACTGGTTTGTTCCCTCGAGAAGCAGCCACCAAGCGTTGACGTTTGCTTTTGAAGCCAGTCATTTTGTTGGTTTCAGCCCTTGCCTGAAAAAAAGGAAAAACAATTAAAAAAAAAACAAAAAAAACAAATAAGTAAAAACATAGTTATCTTTTCATCAAAGAGTACTACACTGTACTCTGTAAATGCAATTATTTGTTTTCTCATGCCATTTCTATTAGTGTTGGTTGTTCACTTCAAAAAAACTACAATTACTGATTTCAAATATCTCAACATGGGAAAGGAATAGTTTGTTTTTTTAAAGACTTATTTCTCTATTTAAAGGAATAAAGATTAAATTTATCAACAAGATTAATGATAAGAGGATTCAAGAGAAAAGCTTGAAGAAAAAAAATTTTCATTAGAAATGAATAATGAATATCAAATATTGAAAGCACAAAAATTTACATTCATAACCACAGTGATTTATTTTCACATTTGGCAGCTGATATGACAAAATAAAAATCTATTTTAATTATATTTCACTTTATAATTTTAAGAGAAAAACTGGCATTTTGTAACATAAATTTATTATGGTTGAATCAGTTTTTTATCGTATTTTTTGAATAAACGAAGACATAGAAACTAACTAGATCAAAATAATGAAATCTGAATTTTTTTTCCCAGAACAGGTCATTTCTTCTTTCACAAAATAATGTTTAGTACATAGTGCATTTGATGGAATACAAGATATCCAAAAAAATATCTCCCAGGTGTCACAGGCAAAGGTTAAGATAACTAATAGGCTAGTGTTCAATCAAGTTTCATAGATAATCCGTACTTGTAACTGCATGTTAAATTGTAATTAGAATATTAAATGTAAATGGGTAGAGAGAAAGCTTCCAAAATTCATGCATTTATCACTTTCTTCCAATTACAGGATAATGGTTTATTTTCATTTTGTTATTAAAAAAAGAAATACAGACTATGACTACATAATTTATAATTGCCTACAAACTAGATAAGGAAAAATGTTTAATATCTCCTCACTTAGAAAAAAAAACCTACCAAAGCTGAGAATAATGGTTCCAGTCGAGTGGATCCTCTGTAAATCCATTCTGTTCGTTTATCAGCAGCAAAATACATTTTTACCAAACTGGCATCAACTTCCATGACTCTGGCTGTCCACCTAAGAAATGAAAGTAATTGTCACATGAAAACAAGTCAGAAATATTGCTTTTACCAAATAAGTTAAATCATAAATACATGTAATATGTAATAAATCAATAGTTTAATCACAAATTTGTCTACTTTTTCATTTAGGGATACATATTCCTTAATGCACAATTATATTCATACCAGTAAGTACACTTTTTATAGACTTAAAAATGAAAATAGATATGAAATTTAAACAATCCAAGAGGGGGGTGCAATTTAATTTGTTGAGGAAAAATTGAAAAATAATAAAAAAAAATAAATGTTGTTACATTTGTGAGCTTTTACTTTTGTGAAAATAAATGGCATTAATGTTTATTATAGATCAAATATTATGGCTGAAAAGGATAAAATAAAAAAGTACAATATGAAGGTAGAGAAATATCCAGTTATTAATCTCATAAACACAGCAGACAATATTATAACTTAAATACAATGGTTGTCAGTTTTCTTTTTTAATGTTTTATTCTTCATTAAAGTGTTTTATAAGATTGCTAGCTTGAGAAGCTAATCCAAGCTGCCTAATGAGGGAAGATGATTGGGGCGGGGTGGAAGGACAACAATTTTTTTTCAACAAGCAATAAACGGGGTGGTCATAATAGGAGAGGGGGGGGGGTGAAAATCATTTAAGAGGTCAATGTGCAAAATTAATAAATGGGTTTGCCTTAAATAAGCTTGAAGTGGAGAGGAAGTCATAAAAAATAAAAATATATAAATGTTCCCCACTTTAAGTAGAAACCAGATGTACTATTAACCTGCTCCCACCCCAAAAAGTCAAATAAGTGGGGCCTAGATTTTCATAAAGTATAAAAGTGATACTTATCAAAGAACATTATTTTGTCAAAACAATTTGTCTGGCATGCTTTCTTTCTTCTACAAACTGCACTTCCTTATAGCTCCTATGGCTTTTCTAGATTTAGACAACAGATTAGTAGATTTGACTAAGTCTTAACACATTTACATTAGTCTCTGTAAGAATTTACCTTCAAAACAAAGCAATAGAAAGCAAAAGGCATCTTCGTTTTTTGTTTTTTTTTATCATTTTTCCTTTAAATTTCATTTCAAACCCACAAATTTCCTTCCTTCTAGTAGACAATTGTAATAGAATTCATTCTTATAAAGCAATTTTCTTATGTAAAATTATAATATATTTTATGCAAGATGACTTAACCATTCAAAATGTATGAATTGCATGCCTTGAGGAAAAGAGGATAAACACCAATTGTACATAACTAATAGGTTTCTTAGAATATCATACAACATATACCCTGACCAAATATTAAAAGAAAACAAGTCAAATATACCATTTTCCGTTCCATTCAGTTTTCACAACTTGATTTTTCTGCAGTTGAACCATGGGACGCTACAAAACAAAATTGAAATCAAATTTATTTTAGTATCTTAAAGATAATTATGATATATCTGCCTGTGTATAATACTGTTTATACTATAAATGTGTTACATTGGCTAGGATCTATATTCAAAAATATATGCAAAATAAAATGTCAAAAATATTAACATTAAGAAATTTAGACAATATTCAAAATATTGTTTTTGCTTTGTTTTTTCCTCAAAAATATTTAATGGTTTTGAAAGAAGTAAACATGATTTTCTTTGACCAAATGATAAATTATTTTAGAAATGATTTACTTTTTTATTAATAAATATCTGGAAAAAAATTCACTCACTTCAGGATATTGTGCTAGATATTCCTTAATAAATTCCTGGGAATCAGGATGGATGTCTTCCCAAACATTTTCACCTGAAGAAAGAAATTTAAACACACAGAATAAGTATATATAACTTAATATAAAAAATTAGGATTGAATTTGATCAGTCATTAATCATTATTTTTTTAATTTATTAAATAAAGTAATTACATTATTAACTACAGAACCAATTTGTAAAAATGTTTATGCTTGCTCAAAGAGAGGAGAGAGCTTAAATATTCTTCAAAATGTTTGTGCCTATTTTAACTGAATGCTTATTTCAAAAACTGATTACTTCCATAGGCAATAACTGAAATAATTCAACTGAAGCTGCAAATAAATACTGAAACATTAATCAACCAAATACAAGAAATATTTTCAGTCATCTTTTAATGAGTACCCACTGCATACGAAAATAATTGATATATTTAAAATTTTAACAGAATTTTTGAGAACTCCTTAACTTACAAGCAGAGTAATTAAAAATAATTTAAATACTCACTCTGTTCATATACTCTATGAATCTCTTTAGGAAGACAATATTGAGCATATCCATCATCAAAGAAAATTAGAAATCTATAAAAAATAAAAAACACAGTTGTAAAATAAACAAAAATTCTGCTAATGTTTATCCCAAGATGATTCATTTGAAAGCTGATAAAGTAATCATTGCATTTTGAAGTCAATTCCTGGCTATTATATTGCAATGATTTGGGCACTCAAAAAGTACATTTTTGTTTCACCTTCAGATATAAACGAGTAAGATCTATATCAATTTTTTATGTTTTACTTTTTAACTTTTTACAAAAAATTTTTAGTGTAAAGTGCAATAAATGTAAAATAGATTACAAAGAATTTGAAAAGACTGAGATCTACAGACAGCCCCTCAAGCTAGTATGTCAAAATTTTTACTTATAGCATTATAGAGCTTTAAAGAAAATGTGAAAAATTTGGCACATGCTATTGCTTAATGTAATTCTACTTGTAAAATAAGAACCTTTGTTATGGTATCTTTTTAAAAGTAGAATGTGTTGATGGGGCACATTCTTTAAAATCTCAGGTCATTTTCATTTAATCTAAAAAAAAAAAAAAAAAAAATTGTTTTAATACTATATTAATCAATTAAAAGTCAATTATCAATCAAGTCTTTGTTTTACCTGTGTTTATTTCTATTTGTAGGTACTTCAGCAACAATTCCAGCATAAAAGGACATGGAATTTGTTGTTTCTTCATCTCGATACCTTGCTGTAAGAAATAAATAAAACAGATGCAATACAGAAAGAATAGGAGATGCCTCATAACTATTCATGGCCATTAGTTGTGATCAAATCAAATACTTCCGCTAACTGCTGAACATGCAAACATTATTGGTAAAACAAGCAAGAGTAATCAACACAAAAATAGTCACAAACAAATTTTAGTCTTACCAGGAAATAAAGCTGCACACATAGCTAAAAAAAAATTATTTGCAAGGGTAAATAAATTAATACTATAATTAAAAATGCATTCTGGCAACACAATCAATTGTAGGTTTATTGATAAGTCCCTTTATAAAAATTGATCACTTTGCAAAATTTATGCAATAGTATGTAAAAATTTTCATTTTTTTTTTTTATTTTTTTTTTTTTTATTGTGGGGCATAAAAAGAAAAACAATGAAAATGATGAAATCACAAAATATATTTAAACTAATTAATATTAATGTGTACATGTGTGTGTACCATTCTTTGTATTGTCTGTACAGATTTCAAGCTGACTATATTGCATAAGGGTTGCACTTTCCTTATATCATACTAATCACAGCTGTTTGACGTTTCCTATAGCCCCACTGAACTTAAATAGTCAATTCAGGTTTGCTATGGTAAAAATTTTCTATCCCAAGTAAAAATCATCACAAAAATGGCAAAAGTCATTTTGTCACAGCTTATTTTCTCTCAAAAAATGGATTTTCATACTTTTATAGGTGTAAAATATTGAAAAAATGACTGTTTTATCATCACCTAAACAAATATCAAGGAAACTTTTAATCTGAACCCCATGAAACTAGGTATTTTCTGAAAGCAAAGGATATATTCTTTCATTTAAAAGTAAAATTGGCTGGTGTAAATGACTCAAAATTTTTCTTAAGGCAGTAAATTTTGATATTTTTCTAGTTCTAAACAAAAATTTCCACCATTAATGGAAAATTAACCATTTTGGGGGGAAAATCAGAAAGCCTACATCAAACTATTTCAGGCATAAAATTGAGAGTTTTGAAGGAAATCAACATTCCTAGGGGGTCAAAATGCAACAAAGTCCATTGGAAATTTACAATTATATAACTGCCAGGGGTTAAAAAAATTGACACCCGGCCACGGAAATCTTTAGTAAAAGGCAAAAGACTTATCTGCAATTCCTGACCACTAGAAACCAAAAGTTTTTGGGGGTTTTTTTCCAAAAAATAGCAGTGATAAGGAAAATTAAACCAAATTGACTTTGACATCTCTGGCATCAGTCAGCCAGCAATAAACGTTTAGAACAAGTTGTAATAAAACCCACCACTCCCAGATAAGAGCAAAGAGTGAAAAAAACGGGTCAACATTTTAGGGCTTGATATAACCTATGTTTAAACAATGGCTTGATGTGTTTTGTTTTGTTTTGAACACCCTGTGACCCAGGTGATGACAACAACACTTAGCAGATGGCACTGGGTTTTTTTTTTGCCACATATCTTTCATATTTCCCATCACCGGTTCATTTAACCATTCCTTTTATTCAATGATGTTCACGTCAAATGAAAGCAAAAGGAATGAAGTTTGAATGATATTATTATGATCGCCGAATATTTCATTTATGCGCCATGTTGGATTTTCCTATATGACAATAACAAGGCTTTTAAACAGCCATGTAAAATACAAGCCATAATCCACTATGAGTAATGTAATAATTTATTCATCAAACCTGAATATTTCAAAATTTATAGGCTTGAATTTTTACAGTTTTTAATTTTCTAAAAGTAATTTATCTTTTGTATCATTTTGGTAACTACTACAAATATGAATGTTATGAATAAAGTATAGTAAAATCCAATTTATTTCTAAGAAATGCAAATCTACATGAAACATACACATTAATGTTGATTTTTGAGTCAATTAATGTTATAAAAATAATATAGGTACTCAAAGTATCTTTTAAATTAATAAATAGCCAAATGCAATCCAATTATCATAAAAGTAAAAAAGAATTTTAGCAAATAAACAAAAGTAAGCATAAATAAAATTTAAAAAAATGAGACTACTATTTTTTTATAGTATGTACATAATTGATTGAAAAGTAAAATGAATTTAAACAAAGAAAGAAAGAATAGGCAATAAAAAAAAAAGGGAAAAGTAATATTTTATACAAAGAATTGAATAATTTTAACACTTTGCAGAGTCATGATGTGGATATTTTATTGTATTTGGTTTCCATGAAGTGAAATGATTCCATATATATTCATTTTAGTAGCTAATAAGGAAAGTGATGTCTTGTTTATTTAACAACCTCATGTTTTTATGTCAAATTAGTTATTAATGTTACTAAAAGATTTTAAAATTGAATTTTTCCAATGCGAAGATAAATAAGCAATAACCTTTCTTTTAAACATTTTATCTATATTGTTTTATTTTTAATTTCAAAAACTGAATTTTGTCATTCAGTTTATGGTAATTTTAAAATAGCTACTTACACATCATTACTTGAACAAAAACAAATACTTCAGTTTACAAATCATCAAGTCAAAGATTTTTTTTTAATTGAATATTTTTTGTTTTTTACTAATGTTAAGATTTATCATTCATGTTCAAAAACTGCATGAAAAAATACTTTTTAAAGAAACTTGCTTCAGAAATTACTCTAGAACCTTAAGTAAATATTTATATAAAATTTGGTTAATATTTTTACAAATATTTCTAAAGATATTTTTCTTAATAAAGTCAGAAACAGGAAATGAACTGTCCAGTTTAGCTTATTCCAATTTATGGATCCATTGAAAAAGAGAAATGCAGACATAGATAACATGCAAAAGGGAAATAAGAGAAAATTAATACAAGAATTCAATAAAAGTAAATGAAAATTAAGGCAGAAACAATTATATTGATTTTGTTTCCATCAAATAAGAAAAAATTCTCAACTCACTTTATCCACTCTTAAAAATATAGGACTTTTAATAAGTGTACAGAACATTGAAGAATGTTTTGGTAAAATTTATATTAAAAAATGTTTAATTTTAAAAGAATTAATGTCTATAACTTTATTCTTTTGTAAAAAGCCTTTTTATACTCTTAGCATACATGACACATATAATTGATCTTTTTAATGCATAAATAATAGCAAATCACAAACATAAATATCTTTGCAATTATTTTATATTAGGGTATGCTGAAAAGTTCTCAGTCCATGGGCTTCTCAGCATCCCATGTAAAATATTAATTATTGTCAGTTAAATGCTCATTAAACAATATCAGGTTAAAAAAAAATAGCATATTTTAAAATATTTTTTTAACCAAAGCATTGATCATATATTTTATATGATATATAAACATTTTTCAGTGTATAGTAATGTGTAAATATGTAATTTTCATAGGACACATGCAGCCATTTTTCATAAATACAAGATATTAAAAAATATCGAAACATTTTTATGTCATAGAAAAAGTACCAAATATCTGCAGAGTCCAATTATTAATTATTTAGTTGAAATTTTAACACAAAAGAAATTCAGTTATGCAAACTTATAGATGTTTCAGAGATGATAGTACAGTTGTATCAGTTTCTATGATATCCATATAATAGTCTCAATTTGTTTTAAGAGATGCTCTTAGTAAAAGTAGATAGAAAATTTACTCTTCACATAATTGTTATTTGATATTTTTATTTCTTTAATACTGAAGAAAATGAGGATTTTTTTTTTTTAATTATAAAAAGGCCTCTTTGCAACATGATAGCTAAAGTAACCTCAAAATGAATGAGTTCTGGTCATTTAGCTTCAAAATGATTTACAAAGCTTCAAAGCAATGAAAAGAAATTCATAAGTCTTCCATTTGTTGTGATTAAATGTTAAAGATAATGTAAGAATAAATAAAAATATAAAGACATAATATTTATAGAAACAAGCAATCACAAAAACACAGCTAAAATATCATTAAACTAATTCTGTATTCCATCAGGTATGATTATTAAGCTTTTTTATGTTCACTTCCCACCTATATTGAACAATTGGCTGTCATCTAATTTTGGGATCAAGAGTGCAAACAAAAACAATTTTTATAAGGAAAAATACATTTCTTTTTTAAATGAATTAAAAAAAATGCCTTCACTTTTTGATGCACCTTTGCAATTTGCTATTTATTCATTCAAGCCATAAAATAAAGAGAAGCTCAAAGATTTAACTTCTAATTTTAAAAAAAAATCTGATATTTAATGAATTATATCGCTTGGAAAATTAAAATACAAGATAAGAATCTATGCAAGTAAAACTTGGTGGAGAAAAGAAAAAAAAAACATGCAGATGGTATGATTGTTAAAAACAGAAACATATTTTTAGAATGCTTTTAACAACACTACAACTCCAGCAGTAATTGAATGTCAAAAAAGAAAAATTAAAGTTATAATACTCCAAAGCCTGTATTTCCTAAACTAATTTATCATGCTGCTGCTGCTGCTCCAACCAGCAATACACAATGCAGAATGGGGTTCATTTTCCAAACTTCTTTATCCATGAAGTAGCCTCTAAATTTGCTACCAGAGAGGTGCATCTTGGGACGCAGTAGAATCTTGTCCAAGCTCTTTACCAAATTGCACAAAGGTTGGAAGCCAGTCTTCAAGTTGTTCATTCTATCATCTGGCTCTCACTCAAGATGTGCAAGCATGTACATGTATGCATACATACATGCATGCATCCATACATACACACAGACCTATGAATATATATATATATCAATGCATATACAAATACACAGCAGGTAAAAAAGGTGTTAAGTCAGAAGCAATAACAATTATTCTATTTCTCAGTAAATAGATGTACACCACTGATTTTTTTTAAAACCTTATTTAGTTTAGACAACCATTTAACAATCATCCCACTTTATTAAAAGTCTATGAAAGTTCTCATCTTAAACAAGGCAAAGACTGAATCATTAAATTTTTTCAAATCGATTTTTGTTTAAAGAATTTCTTTTAAATATTTTTTTGAAATTAATGAATTCAATAAGCACTTGTCTTTAAATTCAATTAATTTTTAACACAAAGTTTTTTAATTTTTTTATAAAATGAAATAATGCCCCAACATCAATTTTATTATAATATAACAATTGATTTATTTAATTTTTTACTCCTTTGTAGGTTATTTAAAGCCAAAACAGATTTTGGATTGTAAGAATACTTTTTGTTTTTTGGCAAGTGAATATTGCATTAACATTTTTTTGAGAATAATAGTGATTATTCCAGATATAAATCTTACTATTTAACTCATAGTTAGGGAGAAATTCATTCATACCTTTCCTAAGGGTATTTGCATATAAGTGAATGTAACAAACCCAACTGGAAATTGAACTTGTCTCTTCGCTTTCTCATTCTGAGCCACTATCCATTATATCACCAGTATATCCACTATTATATGACAAACAACTGATATTATTACAGATTTTCTTAAGATGCATCCCATTAAAATAGAATGATTAAAAGAAAATCTTTTTCCAATTTTTAACATACCTTTCATAAATTTTTCTTTATGTACAGCTTCACATGAAAACCTGAGTGTCAATGACGATGTCAAAAGATGAATACAAAATAATTAAGATGTTTCGTTTAAGTTTCTAATTGCCCATAACATGATAATTGTACATAACTGTGATCTGGAGGTGCATTGTATCATGTTAATATAAATTCCTTGATCTAGCAAAAAGGAAAAAAAAAAAAAAACACAAAAAGAAGTAATCCTGCGGGGAGAGGGGTATCAGTGGTGTACCTCTACATGAAACACAACAGATTGAATTGTATCAATTTTTCCACCTATATTTCAGAAAAGAATTAATGAGATTTAGAATGCATTGAAAAGTTCTCAGCCCAACCAATCTGATGATTGGCCAGATTTTAGAAATGGTTTCATCTGAGAGCTTTTCAATATAGTCCTGGTACATTTATCAATCAAATGAAATTAAAGACTTTTTAAATTAAGATTGCTCAATTTTCATTGAATGAGTCCGATTGACAAATTTATTACAAGAGTTTTGAAGGGTTTTTAGTACTCTCAATCTTGTAAAGTTCACACTAGAATGCTCACAAGTTAACATTAATTACTCATCTACAGTTTCTTTTTTTTTTTTCTTCAAATACATCTTAGAACTATTCCGACAGAAATATTTGCCACAAAATTACACTTAGGAGTTAAGTCTGCTCTGTCCAAACAAATCTATTTAAGGGTGAGGAAGAAGATGTCTCTAAAAGGACTGCCATCGAAATTGGATTTACAGAATATGAAATTTAAAAATTTAAATTTAAAATTTTGAACTATTAAAACAAAAGAAATATCAAATACAGTTTTTATGAAATCATTGTTAAATGTTCAGGAAAATATCTTTGAAAATATAAAAGTTGTTAATAGTTTTCTTAAACTTCATAATAGAAGTAAATAAGCCTACAAATTTCATATAAGCTGCTCATATTGTCAAACTAGAAGAAAACAATATTGTGTTCTCTATAGTTTTTGAAGTTGAATGCTGTTGTGTTTCATGTATTTTCCAAAATTCATTTGAGAAATCAAACTGATATTGCTCTGAATGATCACATGGAAATAGGACATCAGTTCTGAAAAAAAGTTTCCAATGAAAATTATGAAAATGCAGAAAATTTAGATAAAATGCACCAATTTTTTTTCTTTTAATCTTAAAAAATAAAAAAATTGAATCCTTTTTATTCAAAATATTTAATTTTTTTAATAAAACAAGCTTGTTTGAAGCATTCATTTAGAACCTGGGTGTATTTTTAAATAACTTAAAAAGGTCTTTCTTTGACTAAATTAGTTTATATAAACTAAAGAACATATTTTAATCCATAGTTTATCCCAGTTTTCATTAAAAACATTAAAAAAAAAAAAAAAAGCAGAAACTATCAATAAATTCATTTTCTTGAAAATATTATTTCAATTATGTTTTAATTTGTAACAAAAGCACATATTCAGACACACACAATGCAATAAAAACAAGTTCTCATCAATATACATAAATACACAAATTATAATTCTATGATCTGATGCTTTCATAAAATATTAAATCCCAAATAAAAGGTATTGTATTATTAACAGTGGTAACTAAAAAGATTTTAAACAATTCCAATGTATAGTTCTTGCTTATGAAAAAATACTATAAATTATATTTTAAAAGATTATAATTGAAAAATTATTTTCATGCAAAATAAAATTAAATAAATCAAACCAAATAAGGCAAAGAAATAATTTAAACTTATTAACCAAAAGTGAATTGACATTTCAGTTAAGCCTCTTTTGAAGTTTTTTCTTTTTTATCAAATAAATAAAAATCATTTTAAAAATAGATAAAATAAAACATTCAAAGTTGATTTAGAATTTATAGAAACATTAAAAAGTGGATCCCCCAAAACAAATATGTACAAAGTACTAACTTACTAGAATGTTAATTAAATATTTTAAAATTTAATTTATACCTGCATGCTTTAAAATAATTGTTTGAAATCTATAAAGAGGAAACTTAAAAATATATTTTTTAAAAGAATGAATTTTCAAAGTACTTAGTCATCAAAAGATAAATTTTGTTCTACAATCTATGGTTTCAGAAAGTGTTCTCCATTAATGAATATCATATTTAAACCATACAAAGATAGCTAACATATACATTAGTTACTTCATGTTTTCAACAAAAGGTTAAAAAATATGCTATTGAATTTTGCACAATCTGAGAATTCAACCAAAATTGATTTTTTACAACGAGGTAGTATGTTAGGCAGGAAAAACAATTAGTTGTAAAGGTCTTAAAAATGATTATCATTACTGAAGATATCACTTGGAGAAAAATAAGAATTTGTTTCAAGATAAGTTTAATAAATTAAAATACTTTTATGAATCATTTGTGAATTACAACTAAAGATTGTAAAGCAAAATTTGAGCTGGATAAATCTGTTACTCATTTTATTTTTTCGTTTAAGAAAATATCAAAAAAGAATTAAAGAAAGAAAATAATAGTTATTAGACAATTTTCTTTGGTTCTTAGAATAAAAATTATTTCATTCAGGTGAGACAAGTCTTAAATTGTACAGATATTTAAAAAAAATATTTTTGTAATATACATTTTTGTCTTTTTTTTTTTTATATACATGTTCCTTGTCAATGATATTTTACAAATCCCCTTATGATGATGCATATACTTAATTCAAAATGATGAATATTTTAGATATTTTTTCTATCTTAAGCATAACTGATAATGCAAAGATTAAACAAAGCAAAATTATCAATTAATGAACCCTAACTGCTGGAAAAAAATGGCATTCCTCCCTTCACAACACAGACAACAATGTCAACAGCCCCATAAGTAAAATATCAGAAAGAAATATCACCAATGTCATATAAAATTTGCAAATTAAAAACATTTACAATTTTCTTTTATACATAATCAAGTCTGAATCTACTAATGAATAAAAAGGCTCTTCTGTTGTTAATAATATAAAAGGCTTCTTAAAATTTGAAATGTTACCAAGTGATAACATGATAAATAGCTATTAATATGTTTTATTACTAATTTTACTCATTCTTGTTGCTTTGATAACATGAAGTCAATGCACACTTCAATGACTTAAGCAAACAATGTGAAAGCAGAATAAAATAATTTTCAACAGAACTTAAACACACATCCCACACTTCAGAAGCCCATCTTTCATGAATGTTGCCTTCCTGATAAATAAGCAGAGTATAAGTCTCAAGTCATTTTACCATGTCTTTCTCTTTAATACTAGTAGTAATAATAATAGTAGTAGTTGTCATAATTTTGAGAGTTTTGTAGTAAAAATTCGAAAAGTAAGTAAAAGAGAGGAAAACTGATAATAAAAACAATTAAAGAGCATCAGTTAAATATATGTCATATAGAAACACATTTTATTTTAGTGTCAAAATTTATCTATTTCAAGTTTATGCTAAGGCAAGTTCTCAGTCCAACCAAGAGGTTAAAGAAAAATCTGATGCTTGCTCATTTGTTCAGATTTTAGGAAGTTGGTCAGGCCAAGAATTTTTCACTATTTCATCATACCACCTGCCCCAAAGAAACTGCTATATTTGTATATTTTTCTTTTGATTATTTGTAACACATATTAAAATGTTATGCTGATATGCTAGAGGGACAACTAGATTGTTTTATACTTAAACATAACAGTAGTATTCTTTAATATAATGTAAGATGTCGTAAATCAAACAGTTCAAACATAAGCAAAAATTGAAATTTTCAAAAATTAGCTAATAATGGTAATCACTGATGGAAAGTTAAGAATATGTAAGACAAAATCTAATGTAAGCGTTCTGAAAGCAAAGGAAATGTTTGTCGCAGATTAATTCCACAACGCAGAGAACAAATCACTAAGTTCAGACTCGAATATTGGGGGCCAGTAAGAAATGCCAAAAACTCGATTCGCAGGTACTATCTCACAAATCACAATGCACGTAACCAGTCAGAAAAATAACTCACTCTCCGACAAACGCGGTAGCCAAAATACATCATTTTTTTTCCTCTCGATTCGAAAAACACCAACTGCTTTTATCGGCCGAGCATTTTTTTCATTCGTCGACAACTGGGAGAGGACGCCAAATTCTGGCATATCAAAATACTTTTATAGAGACTCCTGCGATGGACTTGTTTTTAATCTAAATATTCCATCTTCAGTATGTCATGTGGAATACGTGCACTTTTTTTTGGTAAGTAATTTTCTTTTCTGTCGTAGGATATACACGACACGCTGTCGCTTGGTTTGACGAGGTAAGTCACCGTTTTCTTCACTATATATCTAAAATAACAAATGCCATATTACAACATACTAAAAATACAAATGTGTCAACAAAAAAAAAAAAAAAAAAAGATTTAAAAATATTATCCTTAGACAGGATTCTGACTTTCACTATTAAACTGTTAGTTATTTCTTCCTTTATCATTTCTCTTCTCAGGACTGTTGCGTGTTAGATTGAATATCTGACAGTATAGACTTCTCTCTCTCTCTCTAAACATTTTTGTGCTTGGTGATTTCAGTGATCATCATGTCAAGTGGTTTCATCATTCCAATATTATTGGTCTTGTCGGCATCCAAACTTTGAACGTCTCACTCAAATAGTAAGATTTCCCTACAAGTAATTTGGACGGATAGGCTTCTTTACTTGATCCATTCCTTACCTCCTCCCAGATTCTGATTGCGCTTGACAACTCAGATCATACAGTAGTGTCTGTAGATATCTACCCCGTGTCACCCAACTCATCTATTAGGCAAGAGCCCACTATACAAAGGACATCATTTTCTTACTAACACACTCACTGAGATTCCTTTCGTGATTTTCTTTGTGACTATCCATGGAATGAAATTTTTAATTTTCCCCATTTAAAATTGTGCTATCAAGGTTTCTTCCTAGGTGAAAGCTGGTACTGAAGCTTTCGTACAATCATAGAAATAAGATGCAAAGCTGAAAACTTTGCCTTGGTCCTCTCTTCAATCAATTTGAAGTATTTTCATTTACTGTTGATAATAGTTTCTTCTCATACTTCTCGCCCGTGAAACGATTCTGAATTTTTGCTTCCCTGCCAACTATAATCTTCAGAAATTTAAATGCAATGTCAATCACCATCTTTCGTCTTCTTGAGTGCTGTTCTATTTATTGTCCTTTCTCCTCACTTTCTTTTACTTTTCTATCTTAGTGGCTTTATTGCCTTGCTTGGAGTGAATAAAAAAAGTGCTTAAATGTAAATTCAGTTAAAAATTAAAATGTTCCAAACACTGAATTAATTAGAAATTAAGGACAATTTTACTAAATGGTAAAGATTCAATTTAGCCATTATTTTTCTAACAACCTAATAAATCCAATATATTAGGAAAATAACAAGTGTGATGAGAAAGATTCACAAATAATGATTAAGGAATAAAAATAAATAAATCAAGGGTATCAGTATGTAAACTCTGAATACAACGAAATATAATTAGATTAAATTATAATATTATATTGTTAATGTTAATATTTTCAGTTAAACTTATGATCAATTTAATATCAAAGGATATAAATATCAATGAAAATTATTTTATGCCTACTTTAAATCGATGTTTTCATATATGCATGTATATTAAAGAAAGGAATTGATGACAAGTTTAGATTGTTTAAAGTTCAAATCCTACAATTGGCTATTTATTTATATATTCAATAACTGTTCATGTCTACAGTGTTGAACGATTCAATTACAACAAAATTGTTTTTCATTAATTTTCAGAATAGAAAATCAATAATTGGCTAAAGATTTAGAACAGAATAGCTTTTCCTTTTTCTGAAATGAAATAAAATGAGAATTTCTATTCAATAATCATAGTTAAAAGGAATTTGGCCAAAAAAAAAAAAAAAAAAATTTATTAAATTTGTTCATCACTGAAAATTGATTTCAGACATTTTAACTATGATGCATGACAATTTACAAACTTAATTAAATATTTAAGTCCCATTCCAAAGAAACCTGAATAATATACAGAAACTACAAAATGAAAAAAAATCACTATCATGTCTCTAAATATGTGTTTTTATTTCTAACCTTGGCTTCTCTTTTATTCCCACCACCTATCCCCTTCTCTTCTTCCACTGCCAAAATGGTGTTAAACAGATTGGCTCTGCTGATAACTAAAGACAAAATCTGCTAATCAACATTGCTAATCAGTAGAAAAATTTTAAATTGGTAAAAGAGTATTTAACGAGCTGAGTAATTACTGCCCTTGTATAAATTTTGACAGCAAATAAGGCTAATGTTTTTGTTTTTAATCTATATACAAGCAATAGCAGAGCTGTTGAACACTGAGAGCGAGTGTAGTTCCAGGTAGAAATGTTTCACAACAATTAGTGAAAGACACAAAAATGAGACATACACATACCGACAACCCTGCTACCAACTCTGACTGGATTGCTCCAATTTTCAAAGAAGGAAACATGTTTGCCGTCTAGCACCTTGGTTCCTTTGCCATCAAATTTGATCTTCAATTTTGTCTGTAAAAGAAAATTTTTTTTACAAATTAAAAAAAGAAATTAAAAAAATAAGTCCAGTAAGTAATAAATGATAAATAACTTTTCTGATACCATTAAATTTATGGGTGTTTATACAATACATATCTTTAATTTCTTTCATGACAAGAATAGGATTGTTCTGCTCTTATCTTACAAGATTCCAGGTAATACAAGCTCAAAATATGATTAACACTTCATAATACCAATTATTCCAACATGTAAATCAACTTGATTGGTAACAATTCAATAGAAGTGAAGATATGAGTGATGACACTATTGGACTATATTTAACAAACAATCCAACTTTATCCATATATCTAAAGAAATATCTAAGATCTAAAGCTCAATCCCAATTTGTTTTTATCTATCTTTTATGATTCAAAGGATAAAATAGGTAGTATTTTAACATTTATCTATTTTCATGCCCACAAAAAAAAAAAAAAAAAAAAAAAACAGTATTATAAGGACAGTATTTCCTTTGACAGCTATTATATTAACAAACTTCACTCCTCAGCAATGTTTGTTTTAAAAGCAATGATTAGAATTGTAATAAAACCTAACCAAATGATGAAAGTGAATTTATACATTTTTTTTTGTTCCTGAGAATTTACAACAAAAATATTAAACATTATTTTGTATTTACAACATTCTAAAAACAATTTTTTATTCAGAAATTTATAAACATTTACTAAATTATTAAAATATGTGAAGAAATAGTTATTATTTACCATTTTATAAAGTTCAAATCGATTGGCAATTAGCCAATGTTTGTCCAATCATTCCAATAAACAATCAGATAGAATTTGTTAATTTTGTAGTTAATTCTCAACAAAGAAAATGTATAAATTCACTTACATATGTTTAGGCTTTATTAAAATTCAAATGATCGCTTTTTAAAACAATAAACATTGCCAAGGGAGTGATGGTAGTTTTATATATATATATATATATATATATATATATATATTTACTAAGCACATGGTTAACCAAGAGACAAATTCTTGCCCGTTTCAGCCTCAGAAAAAATTTAAAACCTTTTAAACAATGAAAAGCTTATAAAATTACTTTTCAGTGAGTTCCACTTCTAAAGATTATGCATTTATGAAGATGTGACAAATTTCTCAATAAAAATTATTTTGGATATCTGCAAAACCTAATGCCAACTAAAAATAATGTTAGCTTTTTTCTTCTTCACACAATGAAGGTACACAGTGTCAAAAATATTTTGTTTGTGTATAACTATTCAAAGAAAAAAAATCTTTTAAAAAATTAAAGATTTACCTACATTTAGATATAACTCGATGATATCTAAAATTTCAAACTACACCCTTGTGCAAATTAGTTGAAACAACCACTTTAGTTCTCTTTCTTTCACCATACAGTCAGTTTTAGACCCACTGGAGTGACAGACATGTAATTGATTTCTATTTTTACCTCAGATTAAGTCATTTGCAGTGGTGTGCAGTAAAATGAATCTATTTTCGGGGTGTATGATGAAATTTGCTTGGCCTTGAAAAATATTTTGTTATCTGTGATTGCATCAGATTTTCATCACATCCAGAAACAATTGTCTTGACTGTCGATTAGTTGTCCTATGGCCATTGTCGGCGATGGATGTTACCCCAAGAAAGTGTACAAAAATTGTAATGCTGCATGAACACAATGGCAAGCCTTACAAGTGAGCAAATCAAAGTACTACTGACTGGCTCGGAAACTCTCCTGATTAAATCCAATCGAGAATCTGTAGTCAATCTGCAAGGAAAGATTTCGTGGAATGGACATACAAAGTACTAACATGTGCACGGAGTCATGTTTCATTGGAAAAATATGAAAAAAGTAAATAATAATGGAATTATTCATTTTGTTTCAATTAATTTGCACAAGAATGTACTAAAGATTTGGGGGAAAAGAATACAGCCATTTTTACCGTTTTATCTTTGTGGCTAATTTCCTGCACAATTCCTTTATACCAAATATCATTGGATTTTTTGCCCAACACTTTTGAGCCAACATGAATATCAAACCTGGAAAAAAGAACTTAAAATTAATGAAACACAAAGACATCAATTCTACTGTAAGTAAATAATCAGAAGCTCCCTTAACAGCTGTTTAAAATGCTTGTTTTTGTCATATAGGAAAATCCAACATGGCGCTTGAATTAATATTCAGCAAAAATTCCCATTCATCAGTAACATTAAACCCCCTCATAGAATGCAAAGTTCTCAAAGTAAACCTGTACCAAACTGTTTTCCTGAATCTTTGATGACTTGGTTGTCCAAAAATGACAACATCAAGATGAAATAATGGAAACTGACCGTAGAAAACACAATTATGTGCAACAAAATTTCTATTTTTTCCTCAGATTAAGTCATTTGCAGTGGTGTGCAGTAATATAAATCTATTTTCGGGGTGTATGATGAAACTCAAAAAAACAGTCATGTTATTGGATCCAGACGGCTATTGTTTGCACATGGAATTATTCACTAGTAAGTAATCTTCAATTTTGCTGTGAAAAATGTCACCCAGGGGTTAGCATTAATAAATTATAGAAAATTTTCTGAGGAAAATCACTTTTTATATTTTTATGAAAAAATAATGTTTTTTCCACTTCAAAACAATTTTTTTAAAACTTCAATTCTTTCTCTTTAAGTTGGTGTGAACATCATTGAATAAAAGAAACCGCTATATGACCTGACAATGGGAAATACAAATGGCATGCAGCATAAAAAAAGTGTTGTCTGCTAGTGTTTTTGTCATCACCCAGGCCATAAGGTGTAAAAAAACACATCAAGCCATATGTTCAATACTTTTTCACAGCTTTAACCGACACCATCTGAACTTTTTCACATAGGTTTGAAAAATGTAACCCACATCAAGCACTCTAAAAATGTTCCTTTTCTTTTTTTTCACACTTTGCTCAACTCGAGTGGTTAGGGTTTACCACCAGCTGATGACAGCTCATTTTATTGCTGGCTGCCTTTAGCTTTGAGCCAGCCATCATATCAAAGTCAGTTTGGCTTCATTTGAACCCTATTTTCCTTATCACTGCTATTTTTTGTGGGGAAAAAAAAAAAAATTCATGTCAATTTTTTTAACCCCTGGCAGCCATATAATGGAAAATTACCAATGGTCTTTGATGCATTTTGACCCTCTGGTAATTTTGTTTTGCTTCAAACTCTCTGAAATAGTTTATGATTTAGGTTTTCTGATATTCCAAAAAAAAAAAAAAAAAAAAAAAAAAAGGTTAATTTCCCATTATTGGGGAAAATGTTTGTTTAGAACTAGAAAAATGCAAAATTTTCACTATTTTTTCACATTTTATCCCCAAAAATTTTTTTCAGTCATTTAAACCAGCCAATTTTACTTTTAAATGAAAGAACATATTGTTTGCTTTCAGAAAATACCTAGTTTCATGGGGTTCAGATCAAAAGTTAATTTGATATTTTGTTCAGATGATGACAAAACAGTCATTTTACAATATTTTACTTTGTTTCACTCCTATAAAAGTATGAAAATCCATTTTTTGAGAGAAAATAAGCTGTGACAAAATGACTTTTGCCATTCTTGTGATGATTTTTACTTGGGATAGAAAATTTTTACCATAGCAAACCTGAATTTACTTTATTTAAGCCGGGGGGGGGGGCTACAGAACCCTCAAACAGCTGTGCCTTGTGCAGACAACAGGAATTTAAGTTATGGCAGTTGATTAGCTCAACTACAAATGAGAGAAATGTCTGCCACAGTTAATGGAATAATTCTACTTTAACTGTTTCAATATCAATGCATGTTTTTTTTTTGCTTCCTATTAAATTGTGGAAATCAATTTTAGCATTCATGAAAGATACACCAGTCATTTTCAAATAGGTTTTCCTTTATAAAAAAGATTGCAAGTTTGAAAATAAAAGAATGCAAACCCAATGTCAAACAGAGTTTTTGTACAGAGTTGTTCAAGAGACTCATCTCTCCATTGTTTAGGGCAAATACAGAATTATCCTTCAATATCTAAACTTTTTACCTAGAGTGTCCAAACTCCTAAATATAACCAGTAAATAGAAAAGTAAATGAAGTATAATTAGTGTCATTAGAAAATCAGGAATGGATCAGCAAATGTGGTACTTATTCCCATAAGCTAAGCTTGTCATACACTAAGGAAAAGAGAAATTTACTATATCTTACCGTCTTTAAGGAGAAGTAGTTTCTAAAAATCATCAATAACCTGTTTCTTATTTATCACTCTAAAATCTACAAGTAAAGGCTTAGATTGATTTTTGTTTTACAGTTTATCAATCTTTTGCAGATTATTTAAAGCCAGAAAATATTTTTAGATTGTAATAATTTTTTGTGGGGGTGGGTGGGGAGATAATAATAATTTACTGATAAGTTCTACTAATTAATCTGCAGCTGGAGGATAAGAGGTGGATTCATTAATTTCCCAAGTATATTTGCACATAAATGAATAAGTACTTGGTACTGACCAGGCTTAACATCACTTCAGTGATCATACAAGAACCAGTGTTTCAATGTAATATGGCCATAGCCAAGAGACAGGTTTGGTGGTATATGCTTTAAATTTTGATATTTGCAGTAGAGTATAATTTCAACAAAAGTGTATAAAACCTTAAAAGATCAACAAGAAATTTCAACAGTCATAAAAATAAGTAGCTTACATTTTATTATTTTCTCTCTTGTCATATATATTCAACAAATTTAGCACTCAATAATGAAAACTCTTGTTATTAGCCTGTTCATACATTGGATAAGATATCAGGTTACCATTACAAGACAATAATGGGTAAAGACAAACTACAGTGTAACAGTTAAAAAAATCTTTACTAATTAAGCCTAATAAATAAATGATATTTGAATAGAAAACAAACTCACATTCTTCTGTCTTCTTCTGATAACTGCTTGTTTAAAGACAAATTATTTTGACCCTAAAAATAGAAATGATAATGTTTTTAAAATATATTTCACTAAACTTACAGATTGTTCAATATTATCAATAAAAAAAATGATTCTATTTACATTATTTACATTGTTCAGACTATTGTCCTCATCTTCATTGTCATATTCACAATGTTTCAGCCATTGTATGCTCTGGCCTTCTTCAGGTGACATACGTTGAAATTTCGAACCAAACCCTTTATTTCATCTACTGGAGTAGATTGTTTCAGTTCCACATGCCATGCCTCTTCTGGATATATCTGTTTCAGCTAATTCCCTTTAGTAACTCAACTCTCCAAGTTTTTGTTCACCTCTGCCATGGCAAGGTATTGAACTCACAACTCTTTGTGTCAAATCACTGGATTACTTCAACCAATGCTTTTATACACTGGGCCATGCGTACAACAGCCGAAACGTGATTATGACAATAAAGATAAGGACAATAGTCTTAATAGCGTAAATAGTTACAATACCTCATCTCAGAAATCTAGACAGATAAAAAATGATTCACATAAATTTCCAAACAAACATCAACTTGCCAATTTGATTACAGTTTCACCAACAGATCATCAAATATTTATCAAAGTTCTAAGAATTATAGTAAACATTTATCTATTCAACATTCATTTAAAATAATTTAATGTGCTTATTTTAAATCTCAGGCACCCAAAGTAATTGTATTTGAGAGTAGAAATGTCAATTAGTTCTTACAGTTACAAATCCACCTCACCACTCTCCAAAATATCAGCCCCATAAAAAAAAATAATTAAAAATAAAAAATAGAGCAGGCAGATATCAAATTTACAAACCTGTGGAGGAATCTGCTTGTTTAAAGCTTCTGTAAGTGCTGCACGTAATGAATCCATATTTGATGGAGTAACACTGGATGGGCTACAAAGGAAAAGAAAAAAAAAACATTCTTTTGAAATTAATGTTTGTGGTGATAAATTGCTATTGAAAATTTATGAAGTTTAAACACAAAAAGCTAAATCAAATACCACACATTTTTTACAAAATATATAAATGTTTAAACTGGGTTTGAGAAAATATAAATACTCATTAAAATCAATAAGTACTCAAAATAAGATTTTCTGAAATAAGATAAAGTTCTGAATTATTTTTAAGTGAAAAATAAAAACTGATGAGTTGAATATATTCCCAAGTTCATTTCTCCTCATCCTTATAAATATATAGAATATGTAAAGAAACAGCAATAAAGATCATTACAAAATATTCTTTCAAGAAATGACAATACCATTTGATCAGAATAATGAAAAAATAAAATTTAAGAAAACCTGACAAGTTTGTCGACAACTTACACAGAAGACCGATGATGTCGGTTAATGAGTTCTGGCTCAAATGTTGTCTCTATAAATTCAACATCATCATCATCACTTATCTCAACTGTCTCAATATTTTCAGGCTCTTTTTTTTCTGAATCCCTGTAAAACAAATTGTGGAATGTTTTTATGTCACTATTCTTTTAAAAAGTTGAAGATATGAGGTTTTATTTTATGGAAAAAGATTTTAAGTTTAAAAATAATTTACTTTCCCCACTACCCAAAACACACACACACATACACATACACACAAAAAGCAATTTACATTTTGTTTGTATCCTATGAGGAATAGGGAGGGGTTAATAATACAAAAGATTTCTAAACTTACCAGCACCATTAAAGAACTCTTATTAGAAGACAAAAATAAAAGTAACAATATTGGATTGTTGCCTTAGAGAAATGCAGCAGCAATTGTGCATAAATGCTTCTATAAAATCATTTTTAAATTCTACTGTAACAAAGTAGGTTCTAGAGAGTAATACATTTAGATTTAATATAATGATATGAAATAATTAGTGATAGGACGATTAATCAGAATAGAGAATCAGAAATAGAACTTTTCAGAATATTGGAATCAGCATCGGAATAAGAGAATTTTTAACCTAATTTCTGAGACCAAAAATGATTCTTTGGATTTTTTTTTTTTTTTTTTTTTGCTTAAAACTTAATTTTCTGGTACTAATGATACAAAGATAAATATTTATTGATTTTAAACTATCAGTAAAATGAAATCTATAAACAATAACAACACCTAAGTATGATATAAATTTATTTTACTGGTGTAAAAAAAAAAAAAATAAAAAAGTAAAATGCCCAAGTTTCCACTCAGTTCTCAAACTTTCCATAAAGTTAACTAATTTAAAAAAGTAGAATTCTTTGCAGAATTTAAAATCACCAATTTTTTTTCAAAATTGGACCTTATCTTACTGAAAATCTTTTCTGAATCAAAAAATAAAAAACACACTAAAACTAAAACATCATTTAATTAGAGAAGCTTTTAAATGCCTTTATGAATAACACATATTAAAGACAATATTTTTTGATGAAAAATGAATTTTTACAAGATTTGTGCAGATAGCTGATTTTTATCAATTTTACTGAAAAAAAAAAAAAATTGATTCTGTTTTGTTTGAAATACACCAGAGTATTTTGCTTACTGGAAAAAGTAAATTTGAAATCCTTTAGCTTTCAATTAAAGCTAAAAGGAAACCTTCAGGAAAGCCTTTTCATTTTTACAAATTCATTTTAAACCTTACATATACCAAATTAGTGGAGGTACCTATAAAGGATTTAAAATTTACTATTTCCATATGTGGGTTATTTCAAACAGAAATTATATTGATCAGAATCTTTTTTTTTCAGTAAAATCAATAAAAATCAGCCATTTTAACACATTTGTAGACAAAAGTTAATTCTCGGTTTTAAAAATTTTACAAAAATAAAATATCTATTTCTGAAATTTTATTTGAGAAAAATTAGCAAATTTAAAGAGAAATTAATCTGATTTCAAACAAATATTACTTATAACCTAAAATTTTGTCTTGTTTTTCTGACATGTTAATTGATTTATTGACAGCTGATCTCCAGCTATGGAATCACCAGAAGCATTTTCTCTATTATAAAATCCTTCCTAACAGGTAGATCCCTGAATGTAGTTATTAATGGCCAGCTCGCTGATGCCCTGGTAGTCAACGCAGGCATCCCCCAGGGATCACTTCTTTAAGCAACCCTCTTTCTGGTTTATATAAATGATCTAACTAAGAATATGCTCTGATCATTTGTAAATATTTATGCCGATGATATACAGGTGCACCTTTAAAAGTCTTGATGATCAGAGATTGGCAGCTGACCTCTCTTTCAATCTAAAAATAACCAATCAGGCCCTGAACTACCACCAGTCACAATGAACGGATGTCCCCTCAAGGAGGCCCTATTCCTCAAGAGGATACTGGGCTTCAAACTCACACCCAACCTCAAGTGGAATTTATATATATGACTCATCACTATAAATACAAGTAAAATGATCAGCTCCCTCTTCCACTTCAGTAAGTACTGACTCCTCATGCTTTCCTTTATAAGAGCCAGCTCGGGCTAAAAATGGAGTATTGTCATAGGAGCTGACCAGACCTCACTTTCCAGTCTTGATAGAATTCAAAAGCATCTCCATGTCTTTGTGAGAGAAGAATTATTTTCCACCTGTCAACCTCTCTCTCATTACAACCATGAAAAGTGATTAGATGAACTGCATCTCCTGCATCTTCCACCAGGTCAAATCTTCATGGCTAGGATCCACCAAATCACTTACATAGTAGCAAACCACCCACATTTGCTTTGTATTCCATCAGCGAGAAGTAAGTTTACAGCTTCTTACCATGAACTACTGCCCTATGGAACAGACTCCACAGAGCATGCTTCCCCAAACACTACAATCTGTTCAAGTCAGAAGTCAACCATTATCTACCCCACCTATCCATATAAAGTACCCCTTATTGTAACCCTCTACCTTGAGTGGCCCCATGGGCTTTGTACAGGATGTACCTTACAGTAAAAAAAAAAAAAAAAAAAAAGTATGGTGGAGCAAATGATAAATTTCATATGAGGGTTTGTTTTTTTTTTTCCCTGGAAGAGGGGGACAACCCTTAAAACACAAGATAGATTTTTTTAAATAAAAAGGATATCTAACTTTATTTCATAAGCTTTTGTATTCATTTTTCCACTAAATGTTTTATTGATAAATGTACTTTGTTCCTTAAGTTTCACAAACCAACTGTAGGGCCTGAAAATAATGAATTTTAATCATTGTAGTTATCGAAATCAGGAATTGTATCAGAATCAGTAAAAAAAATACTGGTATTGTCCCATCACTAGAAATAACTTTCAGAAAATAATTTATCCCAAAACAAAATAAAATAGTAAGAAAGTGACTCAGCATTCAGAGTATTACAGGTTAGATCACAAGTTCTACAAGTTAATCCTCACTGGAGATTTTCTGTCCTCATAATTCAACATGTATATCATTTTAACATAAAAATCAATGCTTAAGTAGCACCATACCATGAAATTTTATCATCTCTCTTTCCAGTGTTAAAAAAAATATGTAACTACAATTCAAAATAATTTTTAAAAAATAATAATAATCAAAGTCTGTGTCATTTTCAAAATAACCTATATTGATCAAAAAGATTGTATAATGCAAAACAGTGTTAAGAAGCAGTTTACTTATGTTTTATTTTGTAAACATTTAGACAATTTTTCCACTTTTCATTTTAAAATATAAAATACAAAAAAAAAATGAATGGCGGAATCCAGTCTTTAAAATGCCTCAAATATGTTAACAGTTAAAACAGTAATAACACTGGCATTAAAGTAATGAAAATAAAGAGTATACTTACCCATCCGACCATGTTGTTGTTTCAAGAGAGCTACAGAACTGGGATAGAAGATCACTGCAGTCACTGAAGATTTTGTTAATCTCTTTTTGCTTTCCTATAGAAAGAATAACATTTGAAATTATGCTATTATTCCAATGATATCTAGGCACCAACACCAGCAGAAAAAAACAGTTTTATAGAAACTGTGTTAAGAAACAATTTTCTTCATTACCAATCCTAAGCATTGTTTGATACATTTGTATAGAACACTGAGGTTAATATATTCTTATTTCTGTCTTATTGCCTTAATCATAAAATCTTTATGAAAAATAATATACAAGAGGGTGCTGAAAAGTTCTCAGCTTAACCAATTTCCTAAAATTCAACCAAACATCATAACTTATTTTTGAAGGGCTTCTTGGTCAAGCCAAGAACATCAGCACCTTCTCATAACAGTTGATATTCCCATTTGATAGTTTCAAGCTTTCTAATTACAAATATATTGTTTGGAAAGTAGGAAGATTATAAAGCACTGATCCTTATGTAGCATACCTGACAGTTAAGTATGATATCCAATTATGTAGGGTGATGGATTTAAAGTGAGATTATCTTCAAAAACTGATGAAATAAGAGGAATAGGTTTTAATAATAGGCCTATCATCATATTAAAATCTCTTGGACTTTATTAAGTTCAATAACTTCTGCAATTCTTTATATAAAAGAATATCCTGCCTGTGTATTCATGTGCCTCACACACTCTAATTTATATAATAAAATAAAATAAAATAAAATCTCAAATGCTATTTTATTAAATTTCTTAAATGAAACAACAAAACCTTGGTATTGGGACAGTCATTTTGTAAAGGCCTAAAACTGAGAATGACAGATCTTAACATTTCCTTCCTTCGTCCTAATCTAGATGCATACATATTAGGGCATATACATTCATTCTATTTCAAATCAAATGACTCGGGTTTTAAAATGCTGTATTTCAGTATATTGAACAAAAATATAAATCTTTTTAAATTCAAAAAATGTTCATTTAGCCAATCAAGGTCACAAAATGTCAAAATATATTTTTCTAGAATACACATAAAATCAGTAATATTAGTCCACAAATACAATCTAAGATAGATAACTGACTAATTCTTTATCAAAGTAGTTAATTCTTTTTGTCTGTGAATTATAGTTACCAAAATAATATACTGCATTTAAGAAATTTTTATTAAAAAAATGCAGAAAAAGGTGAAACTTTTTCCACTTTAAACTTCTAATACTGCTGAAGTCAGCAGTACCCTTTCTTAGCAAAGATTTACACAACTTAAATTTTATCTGATATAAGAACTTTCTTTTATCATTTATTGAATTACATATATGTGCTTTGTAACTTATTATATTTATTTTAGGTTCATAGAAATACTTTAATAGCTGTTTTCTTTATAAATTTTGATTATTCTCAAAGTTAGTGTAATTTAACTTTATTCTGATATTTCATCATAGAATGAGAAATAGATTAAAAATGTATTTATAAGGAGTCCTAAAATTTTGCTAAGATTCAATCAGAACGAACCTTCATGTCATTTGTTTTTTACTAGTCTCCTTTTTGATTTTACATTAAAAAGGAAATTTAGGTTTTATGGCACAAACTCTTAAAAAAAATTAAGAATCTACAACTATTAAGATATTTAACTGACTCTACTCCTTTTAAGATTTTTTTTTTTATGACCAGATCCTAAAATCTGGCCCTGGCCTTCCTAAAAACTGTCTATCTATTTGATATAGCATTCCAGTCTTTCCAAAAAAAAAAAAAAAAAAGTGGGGTTAAGAATTCTACTGTTAGTCAGTTTGAATTCTTCAACAAAACAGAAGCTGAAATTTGAGGTAAGTTGTTTTTAAATTAATTTATAATATTGTAAAACTTTTCCAGAACACAAACATTTTTTAAATTTAATCAGCTCTGTCTTTTATCTGAATTATTCTTTAATAATACTGCGTTGAGTAATGATACTTTACATTTCCTACGCATATGAAAATTAATCTTACCATCTTGTAGTAAAAACATTCACTAACTGTACTAAGTTTGTTTCAATTTTTTAGTATGTTTTGAAGAATGTACAGTGTTCTTATTTGTTAGTCATCAGTTTTTAACAAACTGGATATTTTTATTAATTAGATTGATATCATAAATATGTTATATAATAATAAATATTATAATAAATATGTTACAAATTATCTTTATGCTAATTCAGAGTATACACAGGTAATGTCACAATCAAAACTAAAAGTCAAAACTAGAATAAATGCAAAACTAACTTTAGTAGTTTTGTAGACACTGAACAAAAACTACTTGTCTCAGCAAGAGACATTTTGAGATTTAGAGTGTTTTTATGAAAACAAAGTTGTGAACATATAACACATTATACAAAGATGATTTTATAAAACATCTACCCTAATCTTATTAACCAGTAGACAAAAGCAAACACATTGTTTAGAACACCAATAATAAACGAAAAGTGTAGAGTTGTGGCAATACTCAATAAAATATAGAATGAAGCAGTGCTTTACTCTAAAGGGAAAAGCAAAGCAAAGGAGACACTTATTTTAAAGATTGACAAATTATTTTGCATATTGAATTGTAAATGTTCTATATTAACTTGTCTAGCTATAAATTATCAGGGTTGCGGAATTGGTGCCTATATAACATGCTCTTGTTTTCAAGAAAAAACATTCAATTGAAGGAATTGGTATTCATTAAAGGTCAAAAAAACAAAGTAGGGGTATAAGGAGGCCCCATCAAATGGGCATCCCTGATATTCCAGAATACAGGAAAAAAAATTTTTAAGATTTGGGCAAGAAAGAAGTGATGAGAAAAGGAGAATAGAAAGATGAAATAGTGTTAGAGGAAAAAGCTAAGAAATATATTGAGGAATTTTTTTCAGCAGAAGAAGATGAACTAGATGAAGATTATATCATGTGGCTCTTGATTCTGTAACTAGGAATGGCAATCCTGGGTCTTCATCTCATTTAAGTGGACCAAAAAATTGTGATAATATTTGAAATGTTGTTGTGGTCAGTATAAGGTATGGAATTGGGCTTAGACCAATGGCAGCCATAGTAGCTCTCAGAGATGCTGGGGTTATTAACAGAAAAAGAAAACATCTAATTGATAAAAATATAGTACAGAGGGCACAAGAAAAATTAATGAATGACCTTGATGAAGAATTTATATTAACATTTAAGGAAAAGGGAATTTCCTTTATTCTGTTTGATGGGCACATAAGAAATGTAATGATTGAAGCAGAAGGTAGTAATCAAGCACATATATACACAGCACAAATTAAAGAAATCAAAGTGCTATCAGTGAACATTAAAGTGAATATCTATTTCACTTTACACCACCAACAAAGACAATGAAAGAAGTGAGTCATGCAGAATAGATAGCAAAGACTATTTATAATAGGTTGAAAGAAAGAAAATATGACAGGACTCTTAGCTGTGGAAAGTTTTTGACAAAAGGTGAACACTGGTGTTAAAATAAGAGTCATAAAGAAGCTTGAAACCTATTTGCAAAAAAATATTGTGTGGTTGGTTTGTCTACTTCATACCAATGAACTCCCAGTAAAACACTTTATTCTCAAATCTGAATGGTCTAAACTTTTCAAATAATACATTCTCTGGACCAATAGGCAAGTTGCTTCCTTCAATTACAGAAAATGGAGATCAACAAAAAATATTTTGAGCCTAATTGTGTTGGTCCTCCAATGGTGACATTTATCAGATGAGATCTCAATGACTTATTAATATTAATGGCATGGCCAATGCAAGGGTTTTGTGACCCCTTCCAAATTTATGATATGAGGCCCCCACTCTACTATATTTCCATTTTCATAAGGTAGTATTCATATAAAATACAAATTTTATTGTAACCTAGTTATACATAAAATAATCAGCATGTTTATATGCATACAAAAAATATGAAATTCTTCTTTAAAATATTAACAATTTTTTTTTTAGTTATTTTCTATTATATTTTAATTTTTAGTTTTAATCCTTTTTTACAAAATATTTTTATTAGAATTTTTCTTAACTTTAATTGAACAACTGCAAAAGAAAAAATATATTATGAAATTTCTGTTAAAATTTTAGTTTTTTATTAAGTGTTTTAAAGGAATATTTTGCTTATTTTGAAATATTAAATTTAATCTATTAGCTTGAAATTAAAAATAAAATAAAAGGTTCAAGAAAGACTCTTCATTTTTAAAAATTAATTTCAAACCTTAGGTATTACATTTCTGTGGAGGTACCTATGTCATTATTTTACTTATTGAAGATTAACAAGTGTTTATTTAAGAAAGTATGAAAAATTTCTCAGAGTTAACCTGTAGAAAAAGATAATATTTATAAATGTAAAAGACAATAGGAAAACTGTAATATTAGCCAATGCATTTCATACAATGTGGACTTTTTCAAGGCAAAAACGAAATGAATTTTTTAAAACAAAATAACTATTAATAACAAAACAAAATGTCCTTAGCAACTGGAAGAATTTAGAAAATGCTATTATGTTCATATTGTCAACTGAAAATTACGTCAAGTACTATCATATTTGGGAATATTGTTTTTATTGTTGTGTTGACAGATTCAACCATTTTCTTTGGATTTCTTGATACAGTTGTGTATGTTTGTCTGAGAGAGTAGTAATTCTGTTAGGAAAGGTGAAATAGGGAAAAAGCCTATAAAAGGAAATAACTCACTCTGAAGGAAAATACTCAAGAGTGCTGGCATTGAATATTATCCAAATATTAATCTACACCCAGGCTTTTTCCCTTACTGACCAGAGTTCTGTGGAACTCTGGTTAGCAAGTCTGCCTGGTTCTGGTCAGATCTTATTAGCGCTATATCGGCCGAAAGTTTGTACTTCTTCACAAGTGAGGTCAATGTCATATGAGAATCTCACTCGCAGCTTTGGTGTTCAGCCAAAACTTGCCTATAAGGGCATTGGTCAACCAGTGGTACATGCAGGGAGAGTCTGTTTTCGCATGTAACACTGTGGCCTGCCACTTGAGCACAAGGTTGACTCCTCTTAGCATGGCATCCAGCTCTGCCATGTTTATATGTTGGGTGTCCTTTATCAGCCACAACCAACATGCGTCTTCAATAAAGTGCCACTCCCACAGCCAGTAAATTCACATACACCCATACATCCAGCTCCCCCAGGTCCGCGTACCACTCTTCCTAGGCAGGATCTAGTAGCTGTACTCGGCAAATGTGTTCATTATCATATGTGCCAGAGGAGCATCACTGATTTGTCATCCCAGTTCTGCGTGACAGCAGTGGCTCAACATTTGATGAAGCCTGTCGCTACTCACAGCTATCCACACATGGAAAAGTGCCCCATTAGTTTGCCACAAAAAAAAAAAAAAAAAAAAAAAAAAAAAAAGATGCCTTTCTGCATAGGACCATTCATCAGACTACTTCTTTGTCCCCATCACAGTCTACCATGCTCCCCGAGACTTCTAGTCCCAGCACCCTGACACCAACCTGCAACTTCTCCAGATCCTGACTAGTCGGTCCATACAGTTTGAAATGCTTCCTCACAGATTCCGCTGACGCCACATCCTCATTTATACATATATATCATCAATATATGCTGACATCACTAACACAGCCTCGAGCACAGAGCGCACTATCAGGGACACCACATCCAGGCCAAAGTCCAACCTGGTTAGACAATATCTCTTACTTTGAATATAACTGTCTAGTATGGCCAGGGAACTCAACATGAACCTGCAGGCACACTTTCTTGAGGTCCAGAATGGATATGTTCATGCCTTGTTGTCTCCATTCTTGCAGACATCTGCAGCACCCAGGAATGTGTCAACATAGGTGTTTAGTTCACGATAGTCCATTACAGGACACACCTTATGTTTGTTGGTCTGTAGTACGGCCATCAGCAGTATCAGCGCCTGGGTGGGCCAAACTCCTCATCAATATACAGCAGCAGCCAACCGTTGTCCATCCAAGTCTACAACTCATGCTCATACTCCTCCTTCAACTTGCTAGACACCAGATATGCAACTGAATGACTTAATGGCATCAATGCCAAGCAATAGATCAAAATCCAGAGGCTTCCCTTACATAACCAACAAATCAATCATAGCAGTGTTACCAGTTGCTGTGCAAATTCTAATAGTGGCGCTTCCTCAGCAGGCCTGTGTGGCTCCAGTTAATGTGGTTACTACCATGTCCTGCTTCAACCAGAATCGACATAACATTACACTCAGAATGAAATGTAAGCACCCAGAATCAAAGAAAGCCAAGTATGCTGTGCCATCAATGTAGACAGTGACAATAGGTAGCGCCATGTTCACCTGTTGCCTGGGGAACAGACTGGCGCCAACGTCCAGACAATCTCAAATCAGGTGATCAGTCTTATTTACAGATAACAACGCACACGAGTGGTATGCCCTCTCCGCATGCAGTCCCTTGTGAAATGATTGTAACTATTGCACTTATAGTATGTAACAGGTGGGTTCATGCCTAGGGACAGTTGAGCAATCCAGGTAGGCTGCACCACAGCAACGAATAGTTCCTCCACTGCAGCTTCATCCTTCATAAGCACCAGAGCTCAGGACAATAGTTCCTTGAGAGACATATCATCCACCTTGGAGGAGGATTGTAGGTGCCTCTTCATGGGGCCAGGAAGCCCCCACATGAATACACATGCCATTGTACAGTCTGGGATTCCTCCAACTAGGACCGACAACTTCCACAAATCTGCCAAATACACATCTACAGTCTCACCCAGACACAACACATGGGCCTCAAGCTTCTGGAAGGCTGTGAATCTATAAGCAGCAAAGGAGGTGTTTAGTGCTTCCTTGATTTGGGATGCATCCGATTTCTCATCCTTGGTCAGTTGTTGGTAAACCACAAATGCTCCTCCAGTTAGGCAAAGAGGGATGACCTGATCAAGCCACTTCACCCCAGATATGTTGCACACCAATTCCATCTTCTTGATCCAGTCACTCACATCTCCAGTCCCATCAAATTCCAGAATAATTTTCAGATTGAACCAGATGTCCATTTCTACTGAAATAGCTAATTAACAAATAGCACAGTCTTTGCAAAAATATCTCCCAACTGCCACGTCTGCTCACTTCCACTTCCAATTTTTCTCTGCCCTTTATTGTCATTGTATACCACTTTTTACACTGGGTGGTCATCCTTGTATGCAAATGACCGATGTTCATAAAAAGGCTCAACATCACATGTGCCTTGGACTTCTCATAAATGGTGGTTCAGCAGGCCAAACACCTTAGGCACTTTGAATCAGGTAAATGCAAATATCTATCACCATACACAGTTCATAGTTGTATCTTTTTGAGACAAAGTTTAGATCAAAGAACAAAGCAGGTTGGATTTGGACAAAAAAATAAATAAATAATCCAGAATGACATCAAAATCCACCAAGATTTTTCATCCTTTAATAGTCAATTGTGCTTAGTTTAATCTGTAATGTATATAAATGTAGATAGAATAAAGCAAATGTTGATAAGATAGCATGGTCTGGGGCCTCCAATCAGGCTTTCCCTGTTTGGGGGGTACATGCTGGGTCCAGATTAAAGGTATAGGTTTGTAACTGCTACTCAAAAAAGGTAGTTTTGCTGATAAAATTGTTTACTTGAAACGGGTCCAGCTTATAACAATAGAATTCTTAGATTATACATTTTAAAACCTGGTTTACAAAGAAAAGACTTTGAAAATCTTGCAACAATTTGTAAATTTATCATAAGATAATTTACAATCAAAGTTAAGCACTCATGAATAGAAAGATCCAGCCATATTAGAATTGAGACTGGGTGGGAAGATAAGTATAAGTCACCACACCCATGCCAACTGAACACTTCAGAAATCAAGAAATTTCCCTAGTTTCCAACAAAGGTATCAAACTGGACATGTCATAACCAAATCATATGAAGAGTTATGAAAATTGTGACACAGTTTTCAAAAAAATACTTCTCAAAAGAGAAATGAGTTGAGCTCAAGAGTTGGGCCAAAAGCTGATGACAAATAAAATGAATCAAAGAAGGTCCTAAGCAGTCTAATTGATTGAACCAAGCAATTTCTTTAATATTGAATTACTTAAATGCGTACAATTTAAATAATTGTTAATATTCTTTTTATTTCATAAGATTATGCAAAGTTTGATTTTCAAATGTTTAATATATTGTATTTTGCCAACTATAAATTTCTTTTTTAATTAAATATTCCATTTTTTAATTTGTAAAGAAAAAATGTATTGTTTTTTTCTTTGCAGTGTCAATATAAATGAAAATGACCACCATATTTAGTAATTGGACTTGTTAATATTTGAAAATTACTTTGTCATTCTCAAACATTAACATAATAGTCTTATAATAAATTTAATTTTGTGTTAGACAGTGAATGAGAATAAAAACAATGTTTCCCTCTGCTGACCTTTTATTTTTTGCTATGTTTTACTTTATCATTCCTTCTTTGAAAAAAAAAAAAAAACTAAAATTTATAGAGATTCTTAAATTTATTATGATGTGCTTTTGTTATAATGGGTTGTCTGGAAAATTCATGCCAAATTTTTATGGGAAATTAAAACATGAAACAAAATTATGCCATTAAATATTTATTCAACTAAATATGAACCATTTTGTTGCACAACCTTTCCCCATTTTTCCTTCAACTTAAAAATTCCATCTTCTCAGAATTTCAGTGGCTTCTTGGCAAAGAACTCATTAAGGTGGATTTTTATGTCATCCAAAGAATTAAAATTTTTACCATTGAAATTATTCTGCAAGGACCTGAATAAATGAAAATCCAAAGGAGCAATATCTGGTAAACATGGCGAGTGGAGTAAAACACATTCTAGCCAAGCTGCAACAATTTTTGTCAGTTCACCAAAGAAACGTGAGGTCTAACACTATCCTGATGGAAAACAACACCTTTCCTGTTCACCAATTCTGGGCAATTTTCTTGAATTGCTGCCTTTAATTCATCCAGTTGTGAGTTTAGTTTATTTAGGTTTAAAGGCATTTCAACCTTGAAAGGTTATTTAATACCTACTAGTTTTTCCTGATGAGTTCATATGAAGAGAGTGTCTTCCTTACTTTTTTTTTCAGAAATCACTTTGTAGATCAGTTTTCATTGACGCCTTATAAAGCGGGGTTTTGTCAAGCACTAAACGTATTGTTGATAATCACTTTCTTCAAAAATGTGTAGCTGGAGTTACTTTTTCCTTCCAAATTAGTTTACTAGTCCAAGTAAGTAAACGAATTTAGTGAACATTTTTTTTTTTTTTTTTAGATTTTTCTGTAGATCCCAATTTCTTTAATGAAATTTATGATGTTACTTGGATTAGTATTTTCGAATAGATCCTTTAGGTTATCCGAATTATAGTGTTTAGTATGGATTCATCAGAGATTATGGCAATTTAGTAGGATGTGTTTGACTGTATAAGATTCCTGGCATGGGACACACGTTGGAGGTACCTCATTTTTAGGAGATGTTGGTGGGTTATGTATGTGTGACCAATACATACAAAGTCTGGTTATCCAGTAGTGAATAGTACTTTGCAGAATCAATTGACTGGTTACTTAACAGCTCATAGTACAGGATTCCTTTTCAGTCCCACCAGATACACAGCATGACTTTCTTAGGATGAAGACCTGTTTTGAGGTGGATCATATTGCTTATCCCAGGATCTTTTTCACTCAACATTGTTGGAAATAATCCATTTCTCATCACCAGTCACAATTTGCTTCAAAAAGGACACATTTTCATTGTGTTTATACAGCAAATCACAGATGAAATGCAATCCAAAAGATCCTTTTCACACAGATCATGTGGTACCCAAACATCATAGCAATTTGAGTACTCAAGCTTCACTAAGTGCTCATGGATGATGGATTTTGATAAATTTAGTGTTTCTGCCAATTCCTATATTGTGTAATGCGGATTATTTTCAATCAATATCTTGATTTGGTCGTCATAGTTGGAGAGGGGTCTGCCTGAGCACTCTTCATCAAATCGCCATGAACTTTCTGGATAACCCAATACATAGAGTGATGTGACATTTTGTTTTACTTTTGCATCCCTGCATTATCAGTTAAATTGAACTGCAACATCAGTTTTGTTTTATACTAGTAAATGAAATTGAAATTACAACGTCTTCACAAGTTTTGGATAATTGTAAATTATGTTAAAAAAAAAATCTTAATTTGATAGTTTTCATTTTAAAATTGCTGAAATTTATTTTATTTTAGCAAGATTTTCAGCAATCTGTCATCAGAATGTAATTCTCTTTATTAAGAAATCTTCCAAAAACAAAATATACTTTTCTGAAACTTTATTTGAGGAATATTAGCGGATTAAAAGTTGATAAATATTATTTGAAACAACTATTATTTACTTTAAGTTTAAAATATCACAGAAATGCATTTTTTTAACCTGGCAGCAGCTGTTTATTTAAACTGTTGACATCTTGATGACAGATGGATATTTACCTGTTTTTCTACAGGGTTGGGGAGGGGGGAGAGAGTTCATAATTGATGATTATATCATTTTTAAGTACTCAGTAATCTTTAAAATTTAGGAAAATATTCTCTATAATCTAATGTTTTATTGAATTTTAGATAGTTCGGCCTTAAAAATTACTATAGTTATCGCTCTTATTTTCTGATGATGTCATGTATGGACATCGATATCTACAAAAATCAGCAGGTTTATACACATAAAAAAAATTCAAAATTCTTTTAAAAATATTGTTTTTTGATGAATTGTACTAAGCTTTTCAATTTCTGATTAGTAAATATAGTTTTTACTTAATAATATCATCTAAAAGGGTGAAATACAGAATCTTCAAAGAATTAAGACATTATAAATTAAAATTTTTTAAAAAGTGAAAATTCTTGTAAAAATTCATTATACATCGAAAAAAATTTTCTCAAAACAATAGCATTTTAATCTCATTTCTAAAATCAATTAGCTTTTCTAATTAAATAATGTCATAGTTTTATTAGATTTTTTTACTTCAAAGCAAATTTTTGGTAAATGGTATTTTTGTTTTACAATAAAAAATTGCTGAGTTAAATTCAAATTCTGATTCTACTAAACAAGGCAGTTGAGTAGCAGATGTTGAAAAATATATTTTTTACAAAACTTTTCAAAATCAAGAGTTTCTAAAATATTTAATTCATTTATGAATATGTCCTGAAAGTTTCATTAAAATTCGACAATTATTTAATTTTTGCAAGAATTTCCAAATCAATTGTTTTTTTTTTATAAAATTTCCTATAATTCTTTGGTTCACTCGATGACACAAGAAAAAACATTTGGAATGTGCTAGAAAGGAAAGAATTAAATTTAAATAATAAAAAAATACTTTGGTCTTTCCTTTTAGCTAAGATTTTGACGATAAAACTTTATTTTTATCAAGTTTGTGGCATTTTTTTTTTCATGGTATGCTCTTTTTTCAACGAATTAGTGGAGGAAACTATAAAAAAAAAATTATGTTCCTTTTTTTTCAAAGGGATCCTATTTTTTTTTTTTTTTTTTGTCGACTTCACTTCACAAACTACCGTGCATAAATAAACGTTATTTTCATTATGTTAACAAAAAGTATTACAGAATCCAATTAATTCTTAAATTTACTGGCCCCGAAAAACATCTTTAGGAAAAATATTGGATATTTAAGAGATTTTTAAATTTACTGTTTACACTTTTCGTCTATAATGGCAGTTCGATGAGTGACAAGTGAACTTGCCAATATTTTAAGACAAAAATGCTTAAGAACTTTATTTACATACGAAATTAATTATTCTTTTTTTAACAGTAACACGGAACTTTAGCCTTTAGGGTATTATCTTTCAAATAAAACCAAAAACTTGAAAGAGGACATTTAATATAAATTATTTAAAATGTGTTTTTCTGTTTTTTCTAGAGATGTTTTTTCCGGAAATCCGTGGCGGTATATATAATTAAGAAAAAAAAAAAAAAAAGATTCGTTTTTAGCATTAATCTTACATTGTAATAACGTAAAAATCCAGCACCTGCTATCAAAAACAGATACAAAATCAGGGATTCTCTCACTCTAGTATTGCATTTGATGGAAATTATGACTGGAACAACCAGTTCACTCGCTTGCTGTTTAAAACTTACTTTACGTTTCTCAAAAATGCAAAGTTTTCAGAAGAAATGAAGGTCATATTCGGGAGAAGATTAAACTGCATAAGAAAAATACGTTTTCCTAAAATAAACTGAACTTTAATTGTGTCCTTTAAATGTCAAATGAAAAACTCTGCATTCAATTCAACTCAACAACTATCCAATTTGAAAAAAAAAAAAAAAAAAATGAAGCCAAAAATAGACAACTAAGAAAAAGAGTTCAGTTCCATTTATATTCCTTTTTGGTTCTGGGCTACTTAAGATGTTTAATTAGTAAGTAATATAAATTTTTATTAATATTTTTTTAATAAGATCACACAATAAAATCATTTTTAACTTTTTAACTTAAAAAGTGATTTTACACACAGTGAGTACACAACCAGCAATTACGAGAATAATGTTACGATCAAAATTCGAGAAAATGAAATTCATGATTGCTTACACGTGCTGAAATTTATGAAAATTTGAAGAAAAATGGTAACTTTTTTTTTATTCCATAAAAATCTTGATTGAAGAAAAAAAAATTACCAGCAGGTAACAGATGGTCCGCGACTTCAGTCTGCTTCTCCGTTTCGAGCTTACTACTATTTTTCAATACAAACATTAAATTATTCTTCCACAATATTCTTGTACACCATCCAGTACTTGCTTTGATGTTTGTTATACCGTTTTTCATTGCTAGTCTTCGAGCTTTTCTTTTGACCGCCTCTTGACTTACAAAAGACCGCTTTCGCCACATTTCTTTCGCCCACTCGACAATTTCTTTCTCCAGCTCAGAACACTTCCGGGCAGATTCTGTTGGTTTCATACTATACTGTGAAAAAACTTCAATTTAATTTTTGGTAATTTATCAATTGTTCTCGTAAATAATTTATATTCTAACAAGAAGACTGCAGCATTAATGCTATGATGATGACATTGTTTTGTTAGAAGTTGCTGGATTTTTCAGAGAACTTGTCACCTTAAATGTTCAAAATTAATATGCCTTTTATGTAAAATCACTTTTAAAAAATTCTCTACTTTTTCAATTGGAACGTAGAAAGTAGAGAACAAGCGAAGAGTCATTTTATGATCAAATCAGGTTGATTCAAATTCAAATCCTTGGATTCTCATTGGCTGTTTTCGATATTTACCTAAAGAACAGCTCAGTCTTCTGTAAAAACAATATAACCCAATATTTTAGTATTTGTTTCTTAGATTAAACAAAAAATATTTTAATTAATTACGAAAAATTAAAACTGGAATAATAGCCAAAATTGTGTCCAGTAAGACCACTTTTTTAATAACGGAACATATCTTTGAATTTGACTCAAAATCTCAATGAAACGAGAAAGGAGCCTTATTCTCCCCATGTAGTTGCTAGCTAAAAAATAAAAATAAATTGAAAAGTTATTAAAATCTGATTATCAGAATGTTCCTAGGTCCTGTGTGTGTGTGTTAATGAGGTTAATGATTTAAACACCAACTTTTGATAAACAAAATAAAAATCACTAAAACTTCCTAAAAATAATACAAAATATTTTTGTGACCTATTCTCTTTAAAAAACAACATAACTTTGAAGAGTGTTTATGTATTATGATTTATTTTTTAAAGCGATCTGTGTTTTATTTTGTTGTTTGGTTTTCCATCACGTCCATCTATTCTAACATTTTGATTGATTTGTTTTTTGGCTTTTTTTGCAGCGTATTTAATACCAAAATATCTTTTTTCTTTTTTTTTTTTTTTAAATAAAAATGATTTACTGATACTAACTAATCTTAACAATTATTGGGAGTGGGGTAAGGAAATGGATTCATACTTTCCCCAAGAGTATTTGCACATAAGGGAATATAATGAACCCAACTGGAATTGGAACACAGCTCCCCAATTTCCAATTCTGAGCCGTTATTCATTACACCACCTGCACATCCAAGCTTACAGTAGTTGGTATTCCCAAGTGGTCACATCAGGCTTGACATTACTTAGGCAATCATATGAGAACTGGTGTTTCAATGTGATATGGCTATAAGCTTCCATCTGACACAGCAGAGAAATATTGTAGCAAGTAAGCCTCTTCCATTTTATGCAAGCAGAGAAAAAAAATGAACGAATGTAGGACTCAAAATACACAAAAAGGCATGTATTCTGGGATATTGTCAACTAGTTCTTCTAGTTAAGCTGAAAAGGAAGCTGTTTAATATAGGTACCTCCACGAGATTGCTAAAAAAGAGCATAGCATGATGAAAAAGACACCAAACTTGACAAAAACAAAATTTTATCGTCTAAATGATTATGTTATTATTAAGAGGAAAGATCAAAGTATTTTGGGGGTATTTTTTTTACATTTTTTAATCATTCCTAGCACGTTCAAAATTTTTGTTAAAAATCTTTTTTTTTTTTTTTTGAGTCAGCAAAATTGACAGATAATCGATCATGGCAACCAATTTTTTCCATTAGAAAAAAAAATTAAAATCTCAGTTTGAAATTCTTTTAAAAATCAATTATCATTTTTTCAAAACTTATTTTAAGAAAATCAGAAATTATAATGTTTATTTAAAATATTTTGAACCAAGCTTAACTTAGCTTCTGTGCTGAAAAGATGTAATTTGAAAATAAAACAAAGCAGGTTATAAACTTTTGCGTCACTTGACAGGTGATGAATGACATTGACGGATTATGTGAGGATAATTTGTTCTATGGAGGGAGAAAAGTTAAATTATTTACCTCGTTATTTTTAAGAAAAACTTTCAGCCTTCTAATTTTTTTTTGTACTTAGCTTTCACCTTTACGTTTACGATGCTTTATAGAAAATATATTATAAAGAAATTAAAATAAGACTGTTAAGAGTGAGATTAAATTTCATAAGAAAGGTATCTAATTAATTTATAGGTACCTTTCTTAGGAAATTTTATCAGAAGTGTATATAAAATTTTATGTACATTTATTACATTTTACTGTGTTATTTGTTGCATTTCCATTCATTTTATTATTAATTTTGATATTTCATTTATGGAAAAAATGTCATAACTGAGATTAATATAAAAATAAGATCATATAAATTTCATAAGAGGATACTGATACTTGTAGGTAACCTTCTCAGTTGAAATTGAAAAATCAAATTAACTTCTCCATACGTGTTTCGCAAAAGTAAAGGCCTTAACAGCGGAGAACAATGCTTAATTCAAATAACGCAACTTAATTGCATTCTGGTTGGTCTTCTGTACTTTATAATTACAGCCTGATTATAAACACAAAATTACATTTCTTAATTACTGTGGGTCTTCTGATTAGTCAAATCGATACAATTTACAACACGCTAAAAAAGATCTATCTCATAAGGACACTTATGAAAGTGGGTGCAGATTTTAACTAATTTTATAATATTTTAACAACTTAAATGTAAAAATCTATTATAATTAAAGAAATAGCAAATAATTGTATTAAAAATTCATTTTTCATCGAAAAAATTTTTTGCTTTCAGAAAATATTGTCTATATTCATTAAATCAAATAAAAGCATTTGAAATTAAATAATATCTTTGTTTTACTGAGTTTTGTATGTTACAATTCAGAGCTGGTTTGCATTCCTCAAAGCCTTGTGCTTTTATTAGGTTGGTGCAAAAATAATGATGTAATAATGTCATTTTTTGACGTTAAAAAAACGACATTATTACGTCATTATTTTTGCACCAACCTAATAACTATTGTAATTACTAAAGTGGACTCAATTAAATTTCTAGACTTTTCATAAAATTAGTTATGGGGGGGGGGGGTGTAATAAATATAAAAAAAAATATTTCTGCCATGACTTTAATAAAAAAAAAAAAAAGAAACGTATTTATAATAATTTCGATCTGTGAATAGTTTCTGAAAGCTTCATTAACATCTGACAATTATTTTTATTTTTGCAAGATTTTCCAAATTAATGTGTGTCATGCAAAAAAAAAAAAGTGCTAAAAATTCTATATGTTATTTTACTAGTTCCGGTGATACAAAGAGAAACAAGGATTTTTAAATCAAAATTCAGAATGTTCTAAAAAGGAAAATTTTTTTTAAATAATTAAAATAAACTTTGATCTTTCCTCTTAACAATAACACAAACATTTAGACGATAAAATTTTGTTTTCAAGTTTGGTGTCTTTTTCATTATGTTATGCTCTTTTTTTATCTCATGGAGGTACCTATGTTTAATGCATCCATTAAAATAGTATATACACACTAACAATACAAAGCATAGAAGAAATTGATATGTTCTGTAGCATTCTGGATAATGCAAATTACAGGAAATTACCATCATCATGAGATGCCTAAAGGCTAAAGTGGCAAAGGAATGAGACAGTGAAATAATTGTATGGACAAGGATTCCTCAATGAGCACAACGAAAAATGGTGCATAACAAACAACCAAAATCAATAAGATTCAAGAATGCAATTCTACATTCTAAAACCTACCAAAGTTCCAAATGTGGTAACAATCACCTTCTAGTCATATACAAACTCAGACTAAATTTATGAATATTAAAAATATCCAAAGCAATACTTAAATTCCAATACAACAGACTACAAGATGACTCAACTTGCAAAAAGTTAAGAGCAAATAAAGTAGTTTAGAAGGAGCCAATGGAACACCTTAAGGGAAGCTCCAGTGGCATCAGCAAACAAGATTGCCCCAAGGAAAGAGAGACAAGAAAAAAAGAAATGGATGACAGATGAAATTCTCAAGATGATGAGAGAGACAGTAAACGATGCCAAGAAATGGTATATAAATATTGAATGTTAAACACAAACATTATGAACAAGTGCAAGCAGGTAAAAGATGAATGGCTCAAGAAAAAGTGTGAAGAGTTAGAAAGGCATGCATAAAAGAAATAAATATCAGGACAGAAGGCATGTTCCTCGACAGGATGTATAAAATCACAAGAGAGAATGATCATAATAAAGAAAGAAAATACTTCAAAGATGGAATGAATGCATCAGAAAATTCTTTCATGATGAAACAGGGAAACCTACAGTACACAAAAACATGGCAGGAACTGAAATATTAAAGTCTGAGATCAGCACTAGCCAAGGTGAGAACAGGAAAACTAGATGGGATTGTAATAGAGATGCTATCAGCATATTTTGGGATCAACAAAATTATGGAAATAATAAATGAAATACACAGCAGTGACCACATACCGGAAGGCCTTAGTAGATTTATCTTCACAGCACTGCTTAAAAAGCCAGGTGCAAATGAATGCAAGCTCCTCCAAACAATCAGCATAATGATTCACATCACTAAGCTCATTATCCGGATTCTGATGAATAATGAGTGTATGAAAATTAGACTGGAAATAGAGCAAGAACAGTGTAGCTTCATTGAAGACATTTGGATAAGAAATACCATCTTAATGATCAGAGTGATATTGCTATTTGAACAAGCAATACAAATGCAGAAAGACTTGTATTTCATCAACTACACAAAAGTATTTGACAAAGGATGGTACAAAGATCTGTTTGAACTGCTAGGAAAACTCTATTTGGAAAGGATATTACAATGATGTGCTTGCATATGGGTAGAAAATGAATTGAGCAAATGCAGAAATATAAAAAGGGATATAAGCATAATGTGGTATATAATGCCATGGGTGTAAAACAAGGATGCAAATTCTTGTCAGATTTATTCAACCTATACAGTGAGAGGACCCTTGATAACTAAAAGTACTACCACGATTTACTATTAGTAAATACAATCTTAACAACATAATACAGGGTGGAATGGGTAAATTGTTGCCATTTTATATTTTTAATTTTGCACATGCATGTTTGTTGATTTTGTTGACTGCACAGTATAGTAGGGTCAGTTGGACACCGTCTGTGAGAAAAAGACCATCATAACGCAATTCACTCTGACAGAAATTTGGAAACAGCATGCTGTACTGCTTGGCATTTGTGCCAAAAGCTCCAACATGAACATTTCAGAGTTTTTGGGTGTCAATCTGAGGACAGTACCAAGGATTCAGAAAGAGTTGGAGGAGTCCAATGACAATATTGAATGTGCAGCAGCTTGGAAAAATCATTCTGATCATTCTGATAAGAAAAGAACTCCCAAATATATTGGTGAGGTCCCCAGGTCAACACAGAAGCCTACAATAGATAGTGCTGCCCTGGGTCAAGAGAGTGGCTGCTGGAAGACCCTATTTCTGACAACAGGACTCTGCACTATGCCACACAAGCAGGAGTACCCAGTCATGGCTGTCAAACAATTTCTGCAAGCACATAACACCTTACATCTAGCTACTTAATTCCCCAGACTGCAACCCTCTATGGGGTGCAGATGAGAGAGAGACCAAAAAAACTCCTAACACCAAAGGCTAGGATTATGGCAGCATTCACCAACTTAAACAAGGAAACTGTCCAAAACAGTTGCTGGAGATTCCGAAGTCATTTGGAGACAGTGGTTGAAGCCAATGGTGATTTTATTGAATAAATTTACTATTTAGTATTTCAAGATATTTTTGTGTAATTTTGATAAATTTGTTAAAATGAGATGTCAGTGTTATTTTCATTTTTGCATAATTTAGATGACAATTTATCCATCACACCCTGTATATGCATGTTGATGACAGACTCAAAGAAAACTGCAGGAACTTCTCAACAAGATAATAAAGGAAAGCAGGGAAAAAAGACTAATCATCAATTTAATCTATCACTTGCCTAATATTATAAAACAGATAGGTGCTAAAAATTTCTCAGTTTAACCAAGAAGCCCTTCAAAAAAAGAAAAATAACTTCTGATATTAGATGATTTAGCCAGATTTTTGGAAGTGGGCTGAGCTGATAACTTTTCAGCACCACTTCATCAACAATTTTAAAGATTGAAAATTTAAACATATTTTCATTGTCTAAGGATGGCCAGAAAAATAAGGAAGAAAAACATACAAAATTTAAATTGCTTCTGTACTATAACTTTATTTAAAAAATACCAAGCAATGATATAATTTAAAAAGTATGTTACTCTTCAGCACTACCATACCTAGATGGTTAATTGGAGTGTAACACTCATGCTTAGTTCACATTAAAAATTTCCCAAATACTTACATTTATGTGTAATTGTACATGCTCCATTTAAATCTCGCTTGATAAATTTGATAAAATCCACCATTTTGGAGTTCAACTGATTGAATTCATTTGCATCATAAGCAGTCATTACCGGTGTTGTTTGTATAAATTCGCTGCTGAATAGCTATCAGTATAGATATCATTGCGCAAACTGAGCATGTCTACATAAATAGTTCTTGTAGTGCAGTAATTGAGACAAATTTAGACAAGAAAGATCAGTTCTACACTTAGCTTTCTGTAGACTTCTGTGTTTAGCTTTTCGCAGTGAATATATGTAAACAACGCCAGCAATGGCTGCCACCAACAACGCAAACACATAAACGTAAGTATTCTGGAATTTTTTTAATGCGAACTGAGCATGGGTGTTACACTGCAAATTAACCACCTGGAGATAAAACTCAAATTAAAGAAATTGGTTTGATAAGGTTCAATTAGCAGTTTTTGTCTTTCATCAGCATCACAGATGCTAACCTCCAGGAAAGTGACTCATTGCATCTTCTCAGGCTAATGTTTTCCACTGATATTAAGTGAAAAGATTATATTGAATCAATTTCAGTCCACTGCTAGGGAAGTTGGTTCACCATATTGTGCAAGATCATTTTTCTCACCAGAATCTGTCTTATACATTTATAAGTCTACCATTCATCCATACACTGAATATTGCTGCCACATTTTGTTTGGTGCTTTTGCTATATATTTAGAAATTCTTGATAAAATACAAAGAAGAATCTGCAATATCATTGGTCTTGACCTGGCATCTCAGCTTCAGTTACTTTCCCACTGCTATAACAGTTTTCCTGTGCCTTCTCTATATTTTCATGGTAATTGTTCTGATGAACTTTCTTCTTTGGTACCTAGACTTTAGATTGGCAGCTAGGTTTCACCAATTTACAGTTGAAATGACTAGATGTAACTGTAAGTCCTATGCTAACAGTTTCTTCTATCACACTTCTCACTTGTAGAACTCTTTTCTGACTTCTTGCTTTCCAGTCAAATTTGATCTTCAAAAATTTAAATGCAATGTCAATCATTATTTTATCTTTTTAATTCCTGTTCTTTTATTGTTCTCTCTCCTTAATAATATTTTCCTTTTCTCATATTCTTTTACACTCAGTAACTTCTTATGTCTTAGCAGGTTTATTGTCATGCTTGGAGTGAAACGATTAAAAAACAAAACAAAAAACAACACTTTTCCAAGAGACACCCATGACCTAATGCATATCTGATTGCCTGGTAGTTATGAGTTCAAAGTCTGGTACTGCTAAAAAAAGTCAACTACCCTGGTTCAATGAAAGAATCGGACAAGTGACACAAAAAAAGAATAAAACTGGTTAGTACTAATGGATAAAAAATATTCCCCAAAGCAGAATGAGAACAATATACTTCCATGAATAAAGGGTTCAGTTTGAAATTCCAAGATAGTTATAGTAACCATCTTGAAATTTCAAATTGATCCCTTTAGTATGAAGACAGACACCTGAAGAAAAGCAGTGAGGATGAAAGATGAAATGTTGTTCACAACCAAGACAAGCATGCAAGTTTGAATAGAAAAGCACGTAATAAAAAATATGTTGTTATAAATCTTTCTATGATAATGAAATTTCAATAACAACAATTTCATTTTTTGAACAGATATTTACTAAGCTGAAATTAGTAAATGCATTGAAAGAATGGATGGTGAATGACCGAATAGGGTGAGGAGCCTTAGCAAAGCGAAAAAAAATGCTAAAGGCTACAAGGGGTAGGAAGTTGTGTAGCGCCATGAACATCTATGTCCTGAAGGGATTTAGTACATAGAAGAAGATTGAGAGAATACCTGGTATAGGTCAGTAATTAACAAACCAGTCTCACAAGTCATTATGAGAAAGTTCAGTTCTTATCATTAATTACCCCACCATTGTCATACTAAACGGAGTAAATATTTTATTTTTTTTAATGAGTTATTTACACTATTTACATTCGGACTATTGTCCTTGTTATCACATTTCTGTTATTGTGTTCTCCAGCCGTCATTAGATGCACAACAGCCAAAACAGGATAACGACAAAAATGAGGACAATAGTCCTAATGTAAATAATGATATCTCCTCATCCCAGAAATTGAGTTAATTACAATGTATCTTGTTATAGAATGCGAGGACCAAGGTTAGAATGGTCAGCAACTGGCTGGAGTGCCTTGTGGACATGGCATTCTGACAGTGATGGATTGTCTTTGTCTGGGTTTTGGATATAAGTTCAAAATGGTGCAAATTCAACAGAGGGCCACAAGAATTCTGAAGTGTCAATATGCCTCCCACACCTAGGCCAGCAACCAGCTAAGACCACTTGCGAAAGGACCCTGAGCCAACATGCGATATGCATTCATATGACATCATTTCTCCCACTGCCTCTTTGAATCAAAGCTGCCACCACTCTCTCCTAATAAAATGAATAACAAAAAGAAATAGTCCTTTTTGTTGATATCGTTTCATGTAGTAGCATGGGGATCAGGAGACAACACAGAATGCAACAACTTCCTTAGAAAATTACTGAAAACAAATGTTGTGCTTAAATGAAAAATTATTAAAACAATATTTTCTGATTTGACTTCATTTCCTTGGATCAATTTAATGCATTATAATGAAATGCATTAAATGCATTACTCATTTCTATTAACATAAAAAAAAGTTAAAAAAATTTTTTTTTATTATTATAAAACATTATTTTTATCAAAAAACAGACCAAATAAATAAAACAAAGTGATGCTTACTTTCGACACTCTTCAGCTGGCAATTCATGTCATTAAGTTTCTTCATGCTTGTTTGTTCAAGCCCCATTTTAGAGATCTGTTCCACAATAAACTTTTCAGCATCAAAGCTAAAATTGTAAACAGTCTCTGATTTCTTAATTCCATTTACCATTTTCACATCTTTTTTATCTTTAGTTCCATTCTCTTTCTTTGTAAAATCCTTTAAGTTTTCCTCTTTCACACCATTTTTGAGATTACTGCCAATGCTACATTTGGAGATATTTTCTTTTTTTATATCTTCATTTTTGATACAAATGTCCTCTTTGATGTCCTCTTTGATGTCTACTTTCAAATCTTTTAAGTCGACTTCTTCTTTTATTCCCTTTGCTCGAAGCAAGGAGATGTTCTCAGCATCTTTCTTGTCTTTCTCAGTCTTGATGTCTTTGATTTCTTTCTTCACCACATCCTCCTTGACATCCACTTTCAGTTCCAAAGTTTCACTCGGGCCAACATCAGTCTCTGTACTAACCTTCTCTTCTTTAGTCAGCTCAATATTCTTTACGGATACGTTGTCTTCTTCAACTTCCATAATGTCTGTACCATTGTTCTCTTGTAATGGGCTTTTTATTTCCACATTCTCCAGGTTTTTAGCTTCATTCTCATCAGTTTCTGATATTTGTGTTTTATCCTCTTCTTGTTCTCTTTCCTTCACCTTCTCCTCCTCCTCCTCCTCTGCCACTGCCTCCTCTTCTTTTTTTTCATCCTCAATCACATCAACCTCTAAGCTGTTAGAGTCTGTCAACTTCTTCTCATCTGTTTCTATTTTTTCATTCTCAGTTTCATCAACCTCCATGGAAGTGATACCAGCTTCTTCTTTGTCCATTGGATCTGAAGAGGAAAAATTATCATATAAGTTTCCTTGAACAGAGAATAAAATTTTCATTATAAAGATATAATATATCCATAATATTTTACACATGTATGACAATTGACTTTTTCTTTTTTAACCAAAGTTGTCCGTCCTGGTATGACGATAAACTACATCTGCATCCTGGGTATGACAATAAACTCCGTCCAACAGCAAGGCCTCTGATCAGGAGGTTTTGTGAAGCGTGGAACCATCTCTTAATTGCTGGTGTTCCCAGGTCCACCCTGACCTGGGGTGGTAGCACCTGTTAGGGCCCCAGCTATGGGTAAATAGTTAACCACAAAACTAGGGTCAAAATACTATGAAAACGTAAAAATTGGTTTTAATACCAGCAATAAATTTTTCGAAGGAAAAAAATATTACCAGTAATAAAAATTTTGTCGGCATTAAATAACCCATTGAGGTTGATATGCCGTAAAACACAACAAACCAAACCAAAGTTATCTTTCCAAGCCACCAACTTTTACATTACTCTCACATCATATATGTATGTTTGTGTATAAAAGTAAACACTGAGGAGCAATAATTTATTTAATGACCAAATACAATCTTCACGCCATTTATATTAGCTCAGTTTATTTATATACACTGGTCAATGGTGCATTATGTTTAACAAAGTCTATTGTAATGGTTATCAAGTAGGTGGTAACAGTTATATTTCAAATTATTCTGGAGGTGATTGAGTAGAAATAATTATGGAACTGAATGCAATTATTTGTAGTTATGTTATAGTGTTGTGTGTTAACTTTTTACCCATTATTATTATTTAATCATTTGTTATTTATTATTATTAATATATTTACATGTTTGTGTTTTCATAGTTTGTTAATTTGTTTATTACTGACTTACAAACTGTAAATTTTATTTGATAACTAGTTTACTTGTTAATCTTTTTGTAAATGTTAAGAATCTTTTTTATTATTCATTTCAATGTATCACTTTTTCAGATCAAACTTAATTTTTTTTTAAATATATAAAAAAACCTGAAAATTTGATTGTTTTCTGTATTTAGTGTACCATATCAAATGTCAACAAAAATCTGTTAGCCACTGACTGCTGCATATTTTCATATTATTTTGTTATCTTAACATTAATTCATGACACATTTTCATATAAAAATCTACTTGCTGTATAATAAAAATGTAAACAAAACCCAAAGTAAGTTCATTTATTTTAAAAAGAATAGGTCAACAATTAACCACAAATAACACAACTTATGTTGATTTTATGATCAGTCATTATGTGAATATTAATCAGCATTTAAAGGGCTTTCTAAGGATCTACAAAGATCCACACACACACACACATATATATATATATATATATATATATATATATGATGATGATGAGATCAGTCAAATCTTCACCGATGATGGCTGCCTAATCATGTTCGCTCACTACCTCACACCTCTCTCGTGCATGACCCTGAAGGTGACTTGCCAGGACAGCTGCAGACTTGCATGACTTGTTACACAAGTGACAGACAAACCATGTGCTTGCCACAACCTCGATCGATTCCCACCACTGTGCCCGATTCCTGTGCACCACTATGTGCCTTTTCAGTCCAGAGCTGGTTGTGCATACCTTGTCACACCCTGCATCTGGGGAATGTCAAGAACATTATATATATATATATATATATATATATATATATATAGTGTATTGGGGCAGCAGACTATTATTTAAACATATATTATTAAATATGACAGACAATGAATGTCTATAATGTCTGATCATGAGCCATTCTAAACTTTGTATGGTTGCTTTAATTTTGGGTGAAAATAAAGACAAAAATTGTCCAAAATTTGGATATTTGTTTCTTGATCTTTACAGCCAAAAATATTTGAAATTCAATAAAACATTAAATTATGGAGAATATTTTTTAAAGATTACCGAGTGTTTAAAAATTATATATAAAATGCGCTCATGTTAATTCAATTACTTTTTTAATACCTAAAGCCCCTATAGAACGATGTTATAAAAATATCAACTTGTCATCAAGCTGCCAAACCTGCCAACACTAGTCGAGTTAAAAAAAAAGCATTTCTATGATGATTTGAACTTAAAGTAAATAATATTTGTTTCAAATCAGATTAATTATACTTTAAATCAGCTAATATTTTTCAAATAGTTTCAGAAAAGTATATTCTATTTTTTGAAAATTTTTAATATTAGGTTGGTGCAAAAATAATGTCGTTTTCTCACATGTGAGAAAACGACATTATTTTTGCACCAACCTAATAAAAAGAATTACATTGCAATGAAAGATGATTAAAAAAAGGAGCACTAATCAGCTATTTTAGCAAAAAAATAAAAATAAAAATTCCGTCCAGTCAATTTAAATTGGTTTTGAAATACAGTAAAGTATTTTGCATATTTGAAATATTAAATTTAATCTATTAGCTTGAAATTAAAACTAAAATAAAAGTTTCAAGAAAGATTTTTCCTTTTTTTTTTTTAATTCATTTTAAACTTTAGCTATCGCATTTTCTGAGGTGATACCTAATTTACATCATCAACAAAAGTAGCTTTTTGAAAAGGTGTTTCAAAAAATTGACTTACAAATGGAAGTCAATAAATGGAGCGATTAGATGATTGATCACTTAAATACCCATCATGCAGACCTAGTACATTATTTAGTTTAACTTTTTAATAGACAATATCAAAAATGTGTTCTTTTTTTAAATCTTAAATAGGTTGTCTAAGTTAATTGCTTGCTTCTTTCCATCCTTCTTGCTGAGGGTTAGGGATCATGGCCGATCATTACAATTTTGAATTCAATTGTCCTTCTGTTTTTCTGCTTTCTGATCAGTTAAAAAAAAAAGGTTGGAACAAATAAGACACAGTTGAAAGTATCATTACAACTGGTAAACAGCAGCAACACCTACTGGTCTAGCAATTGGAAATACCTATTAAATGTTTAAAGTCCTTTCTCTGTTATAATTGTTGCTTCTAATCCTCATTAAGAGGCAGGGGCCCTGGACTATCTTTACAGTTTTGAATTTAGTGTTATCCATATAGACTGATTGCCAACCAAAGCTAGAGAGCCCAATGTGCCCTGCGATTAAACCCACAGTTGCAGGGAGAAGAGATGGATTCATATATTTCCCAAGAGTATTTGCATGTAAGTGAATATAATGAACTTGACTGGAATTTGAACTTGGCTCGCTGATTTCTCATTCTGAACCACTTGTTTTTTTCCCAACAAAACTAATGCCACATTGGCAAAATCATCCAGGTGGGAGGTGACACCACCCTTCCTGCACATACGTAAAAATATTTGAGCCAGTAGGCTACATCAGTTTCCAGTTGTTATGCCTAGAGTACAGATGTACAGTGCATGTTCATCAGATTTTCATTTTCACGCAAGATGACCGAACACATCAAGCAGAGATATTGCCTCCCTCAAGTTTTGCCAAATGTTGATAACCATTCAGAAGATTCAGCAGGGCATGGGCTGAATTCAGATCAAGAAGTGTGGTATAACTGCTTCCAACTTCTCAATGCAGAGCAAGGCACACACAGGCAGGCCATCCACAAGGGAGAAGCCAATTGTGAAGATTCATCAAATAGTCATGGAAAACAGTCATGTAACAATCCAGGAAAATGCTCATGAAATGGGAATAAGCACAGAATCAGAGTATTCCATTTTAATGGAGGATTTGTGCATGCAGACAGTGTCAATGAAATTCCTCTCCAAGGTGCTTGCAGAGCAGCAGATGCAACTCTGCATGGAAATCACTCATGACATGCTGGACTGTGTAAACCATGACCCAGACTTCATGAAGACCATCATCATTGGTGATGAGACATGGTTTATAGTTACAACCTGTTAACAAAGTTAGTCCTCCCAATAGAAGCATCCGTCATCACCAATGCCCCAAAAAAGCATAACAGGTCATCAACAGCAATGTGAAGGTAATGTTGATCAGTTTTTTTTTTTGGCCTCCCATGGTATTGTGCATCATGAATACACACCACATGGCCAAACAACCAATAAAAATAATGTATAACTTCCAGCCAGTATTCCACTAGCTGGAAGTTATACATCATTTTCATCAATGTAATTGTGATAAAATATATATATTAGGATAGTTTTTCATTACAAAATACCTACTTTCATTAATCTTTCAGCTAATTACTATCAAAAATATATATCTGGCAATCTTAATTCTTTCTCAAGAATTAGCTTAAAATGACAATTTTAGTAACCAATAAAACGCCATTTATCTTTTTCTTTGAAACTTATTTACAATCCCCATTAAATTTATATTCGAGGATTATCTTTCAAAAATTCTATAAACTTATTCATTTCCTGAATGCATTCTGTGGATACTTTTTTAAAAAAATACCAGTTTTACACCATTATTAATTAAATCTTTCTAAAAAGGAACTTTTTTTTTCAAGTTTTTATACAATAATAAACTCTTTTTTCCTTTTTGGAGGGGAAATCAAAAAAGATTTAGCTTATAAGGCATTAACAGTGGTTATAAACAAAACTTGAGTTCAAAATTTAATCTAAAAAATGTTTAAAATTTATTACTAGATAATATTTTTTTTCAATAAATGAGTGTTTTTACTTTAAGTGGGGTGTTATATTGAGTAACAATATGTGGCTTAGAAAAACTAATCTGAGACGTGTATTTTATTTTTATATTTATTTTTTAAGAATCGCTTGTAAAAATTCTAATTTCATGCATACGAGAAAATTAGTGGTTTAAGTTCTATTTGCGGTGTGAGACGAGTGTTTTTTACACTAATAATTTTACATTTTGAAATTTATCTTATTGACGTTTTTTTAACTTATCATCAGTTTATTTATAAAATAGCGAAGACTTGTTCATAGCCCAGTTTACTGCAAAAAGCGTTTTTAGAAACAGATATCACTTATACAACACAATGTAAAAATTTGGGGGGGGGATTTATGTTCAGAAATAAAAGGACTTCCTTCATTCTTAAAAAAATCGAAAAAAAAAATCAATAAATGAAAATAACATAGCATCAACAATTTAATAAATCAAACATAAAAAACTATTTTTAAATTAGGATTAAATTAAAATAACAAGCTAACAGTATGGTTTATATTTTTAATTTAAAAAAACTAAAAAAGACTTTTCAAACAAGGTCGAAGATTCCCTGTTGTATAGCACGAGCTATAAGTTAATTCGGCGAAACTTACGTTGAAATTAATGAATTTCCTGTCATTTAACAAAGAAAAGAATCCCCATTAAAAATAATAATAAATATACCTTTAGCAACTTCTTCCTTGGGAGAAGATGTCTCAATAGACGTCATTTTTCTCAGTCTGCGTCAATTTAAACTTAAATTATTTCTCCCTCGGAAAACGTGCCACAAAGAAATTTTGTGTAATATAGCATTAATACAAACAGCGCCATCTACAAACATCGAAGTTATTTCCCTTGAACAAAAAAAACGCCATGATGAGTAGGAGGGGTCACTAAAAGTTTCTATGATATTTTGATGTTTGTTCAAAAGAATGTGAAACACTGATAATGATATGAAAACTACAGAACTAGCATCTCTGCATTTAAAGCCGTTTGATTCAGAAAGTTAATAAACATCCTTAGTTCATCAATTGGTTCTTCTTATCGTGTACTGTACTGTAGTGTTTAAATGTAAACAAAGAAAAAAACGAAGATTCCATCATAAAACAATAACATTTATTCAGGATTCTACATAATAGTGAACACATAATTGGAACAGTTTCTGTAATTAATGAGTTCAAAACAAAGATTGAAAACTAAAAGATATAATATCCCTACTGAGTGGGTACCAACTTAAAATTTAGTTAACTTTTATGAAGAAAGATAAAAAATTTTTACACTGCATATCGCAAATTATTAAGTTTCAGCTTTTTTAGCATGTAGTGAATAAAGTTATTAGAAATTTTATATTCAAGTAACATAATTATACTGGGCTCAGTATTTTCTTTTTTATTTATTTATTTGCACACATTTTGTCCCTACTACGTCTGCGCACCAGATACAAATAAATGACAGCGTTGAGCGTATCATCAAGTAGTCAATTTTTAGTCAGGGCAAGACTCCAAGTCGAAGTAGTAATAGGCGTCATTAAGAAATCTTCCTGTTTTGGGTCTATTTCCTGCCTTCATAAGAAGAAACTGGACTAAAAAAGAAAAAAAATTGTAAAACACCTTAGCAATTTCTGGAATATAAAAATTTGGGATTTATAGTTTATCTGCTTCAAATTAGAATTTCGGCAAACATAAATTCAAGTAAAAAGAATACATTGAGTATAGGCAAATAAATTTATAATTTATTTACATACATACATTACATACAAACATATAAAGCTAGTTACTTTTTTATCTTTTGCGGTAACAGGGAGAATGGTGAAATTAGAAGTGAAATAGACATTGCTAATATGGCTGTCATCGTTGTTTCTCTCTCGGTGTGTTAGTGTTGCCAGTCTCTCTCTCTCTCTCTCTCTCTCTCTCTCTCTCTCTCTCTCTCTCTCTCTCTCTCTCTCTCACTGTTGAGGTTGAGCGACCAACATCCAGTCTGTGTAGAAAATGTACTAAAAGGCATAACAAGCTCCTCCCCCTCTAGAAAATTGATCGGGTATAAGCCGTATCAATTAATTAGTGATAAAAATATATGTGTAATAATGACAAAGGTACACCGTACACAGGTGTAGGCTTTAAGAAAGCTTTAGCCTTTATTCAACTGAGTTTATTTAATTCTGTAATAACAGAATATGTGGCACAAGGCCGAAATGGGGAAAGGGTCGGTCTTCTGTCTTAACTTTAAACTTTTAGCTAGCCGCAAATGCTGACCCAATCATACTAACAATATTCTTTGCACCAAAACAACACATTCTTACATACCTTTCTCACCACATCCACCATAATACCTCAATGTCTCCATGAAAATACTAGACTCCATATGTACAATTTATTGTCCGTGGGGGGAAGAGGAATAAAACAACAATTTAAAAAAAATTAAAAACTAACCCCAATGAATATTTATAATATGAAATAAAACTATTTACAAGAACTTAAACAAAATCATCATGTTAGTAATAAAAAAAAACTACAATCACTAAATGTGGCAGAAACATCATTTAACTTACTTGACGAAATCAATGCGGGACTATAATAAATTAAAAACATACATTCATGATTCATCCCAAGCACTCACGCAGATACGCACTCATTCAGACACAACAACAAATAAGAAAACACACACACGAAATGAAAGACGCCCCGCATCCACCAGAGAACTGACATCACTGACCACCTAACAATGGAGGGGATGGGGAATTAAACTTAAAGAAAATAGGGACAGAAATAAAAGGGGCCAATGAACATATACCCTAGCTAAGTTTATTGAAAAAAGGAAACTAAAGAATCAAAACTAAACCTAAGCTAACCTAATTTTGGGATGGGTTGCCCGTGTTCAACCCAGGTAAAGCAATATCCTGATGCCTAACCGGCATCAAAGTACCACTCTAGATCAGCCCCTTTCACACGACACAAACGCGCAAGATTCCCCCACCTTTTGCCGAATTCTGATGAAGTGAGCCGCCTCCTTTCCGACCTAATCTTGACTTTAAGCTGATGCTTAAAGTACAAGATCAGCTGGGAAGAAGTGAACTCGCCTTCATAGAATCCTTTCTGACGTGTCGTCCAAATCACAACTCTCATAACACCTAGCAAGCATAAGAACACATAATGTTCAGCCTTCGTCAGTGGCGGAGCCACATTGCTACAAACAGAAGCGGCCTCAAAGACAAAGAACTTTCCAGGCAGCATGCGAACCATGAGGCCTTCAACATACCTACACAACGGCACTACCACCCTACAATGAAAGAAGGCGTGACCAATGGTCTCGACTTCTCCGCTACAGCGCCGGCAGTTTGGATATTTCTCCAAGCCCGCTCTGCAAAGTCTCTTGGCGACCCAGAGGGCCCCACGCATCACCAGCCAGGTGAGTGATGCCTCATTGTTATTAAGAGATTTCAACCCGGGCGCCCAAGGCCATATTGAGCGAGTCTCCTGCTTCGTAAGTAAGAACTCGTCAATCAGTTCATCACGAACGGCCCCACTAACTAACACCTGATACGCCTTACGAGACAACGCCTGGACGTTGGAGAGGCCATCTGACGCCCATTAGAGGCATTTCAGAGCACGAAGACATTCACGGTAGAAGGAGCACACGACTCGGGGTAAACGGTGGGCCCCCTACTCGCACGAGTGCACACTTCTCAGGGAATTCTCCGAGTCCACAAATTAATTGCGATCTCGGCCTTCTCTTGTACCTCCGACCAATTCATTTCCAACTGGATATCAGAACCGAACCAGACGCCTTGAATCTTGACCGGCCCATCTGTCCAGAGGAAAGGTCCGGGAAGAGAAACTCCGTTCCACGCACCCAACAGCAAGCTAACAGACTGATCTTGGCCCCTGTTACCATCTCATAACCACTGATTTCTTTGCTGACTTCGTCAATCTCGGCCTGCTCGACACAAGAACCGAAACGTCAGAATACCTGGGTGAGGTGGTAGCACCAGATATGGAAATTCCGCGTAGGACCGGATTCGTCTTTAACTTGAAAAGGAAAGGTTCCAATGCAAGAACGTAAAGCAAAGACGAAAGCAGACAACCTTGACGAATGGAGCGAGACAATATGAAAGGCTCCGATCGTACTCCATTCACCTCCACCAGCGCACCGGGGGTCGCATACAGAAGTCGAATCCAGATGCGAAAGTACGGCCCGAAACCGGCCACCGAAAAGACAGCCTCTAGAAAACGATGGTCAACCCTGTCGAAGGACTTGAACTGATTTAAATTAATCAGCGCGGCTTCACTGTCGACTTGCTCGATGATCAAGCGTATCATATGAAGGTTATCCTGAATAGTCCTGCCCTTCACAGCACAAGTCTATTCGGAACCAATCAGATTAGAGAGGACAGCCTGCAAACGGTTCGCTAAGACCTTAGCCAAAATCTTTAACTCTGTGTTTAACATAGTTAAAGGGCGAAAGTTACCTAACCCACCCCCACCGTTTTTGTCTTTACGTAACAACTTGATTACGCCCCTTGCCGAAAATCAATGCCAGCAAGGGAACAAAAACGGGCGACTGCCTCAAGTACACTTCGGAGATTTGTCCAGGTCAACCTATTTCAGCGCTTCCCAGATTTCTGACACTGTAATGGGATCCTCGCACCTAGCCGCTTCAGCTGCCTCAAGGCAGGGAAAGTCAGCTAAATAGGCGTCGAATTGAGCAGGGCTCAGGCCATGCTCCCTGGTGAAAAGTTCCTGAAAGTACTCACGAAAAGCCTCACATATGCCCTCGTTTGTGGTCACGGCCCGCTTATCCGGCAATATGACGCATGTGATATGTCGCCGAGATGCACTCCGAACCTCCTCTGCACGCAATTCAGCGGCCATATTCGTTGCCTCAGAAGACATTCTTTTTAACCTAGCTCTTCTTGATAAGCATAGGCCAACTCTACCTTAGCTATGGCTACGTCCCCACTATCACGGGATTTAATCGCCCGATCAAGTTTTTGCTCACAAGCCGTTTGCGCCGCTAATCTATCTAGATTGAGCCGACGACTATAATCAGCAGTAAACGTTCTAATTTTAGATTTAAGTTTATCCCACTAGTCATTTCCCACCACAACCCCCGTCAGTTCCCTCTGTATCATTAGTAGCAGCTGGTCCCGGAAATCTTGCTCCCCAAATAATGAGCAGTTCAATTTCCAGTAACCAGCCATCTTAACCTTAGGCTTATCTAAGTTTACACGGACCCGGACTAGCCTATGATCCGAATAAACTATATAATGGAAACTTGGACACCCTAAGAACCCTACATCGACTCTCCTAACTAAGACTCGGTCGAGGTAGCTAGAACGCACCTCAGTAGCTGAGTCGCCGCTATTAGTCCAAGTCCACACTACCTCCCGACTGTGTTCATTTCGGTACTTATCGACAAGATCAAACTTGTCGATAAAGTCCCGAAACAGTTTCACGTCCCGGTTGTTAGTACCCGAATTTGACCCTATACGATCTATATCGGGGTCAAGGACGGCATTCCAATCCCCCGCTAAAACTACCCGACGAGGTGACGCCAAGAACGGCTCGATTTGTCGAAACAAAGCAGGCCGCTCAAAATCCTTATTGGGCGCATAAACCCCAATGAGACGTAGAGCCTTATCCCTTATGGTAATATCCAACATGAAAAATCTGCCCGCCGGATCTGCGAAGACAGGAGCACACGCAGCCTTCAAAGATTTGCTCACCAGCCAAGAGACACCCCTCGAGCCTCCATCAAAACATGTTGAAAACCCCTAGACAGAATGCTCTCATGATCACGAGAAGAAAAACGAGTCTCTTGCAAACAACATACATCCACCCCGTGACGCTGAAGGTCACGATAGAGCCTCGCCCTACGAGACTCGGACCTCAGGCCTCGGACATTCAAAGTAGATAATGGGAGAGACATTATCAAACCGATTAGGGTTGCTTACCTGAATTAAACATGGACGGGGTCAGGATACCAACAGCCTCCCCCCTCGACCCGTGGCCTATCTCAGTCTTAATGGTACCGTCTTGGAAGAGGCAGCCTATACCCCACGGGAAAGTCAACTTTAGTGCTCTATAGAGGGAGGGGTGAACAAAAACAGGGACCCTCCCAGCGCAAAATTGTTTCAGTTTTTTCAAGTTTGAATTTTCGACAATGACGATGGTCGGGGATATTTTAAATGATGTTATAGCCTCGTCCAGCATTGCCCATGCCTGTCTTGCACCTGTCCCATTTCTCATGACTGTCAGCACTCGTTGAGCATCGGGGAAGTTTTTGGGATCCTCGACATCTCTGTCAGCGTAGTGTTTAACAGAGAGGAGGTACCTTAGGTCCTTGATTCTAGTGCCATAATCACGGGCTCTATCCGCCTGAGCGGGGTAAATACGGCATACGTCCTTGCTCGTGTTGTAAATATGTTTTTGTTTTTTCCTTTTATCATTTATATCTTGAGTTGGACTTCTTTGTCTTTTGTTTGTTGGAGGGGGCATTACAGAAGCTTTAATGGGGGAAGGAGTGGGAGTTTGGAGAGGAGTGTGGTTTTGTCTGAAAGAGCTGGGGTCTCTACTGAAAGGGCTTGAGGGATGGGACGAATGTGTCTGGTTAGAAGATGTAGGCAGAATGACCTTTTTAAAGGGAGATGGCAATTCTTGGCTTCTACTAAGAGGGGTTGAGGGATGGGAAGGATGTAATGGAGCAGAGGGTGTGGAGGGAGTCGCCTTCATGGCAAAGGAGATCTTGTGCTGACTGGAGTCTGTACTGAGTGGTGTATAGGGATGGGAGGAATGTGGTGAATGTGGGGCTGAGGATGTGAAGGGAGTAGCCATTTTAGTGGGGGAGGTCATTTCTTGGCGTTGTTTGTCTAGCTTTTCTTTTAATTTTTTATTTTCTCGGTTTTTTTCAAACGCTGCGTCATATTTTTTTTGTAGATCTCTTAGAGTATTTTGAAAGACCAGGGCGTCGCCCTTACTGTTGACAGAGGGAGTGGGACTGTTAGTGCCTTTCGTCCCAGGAGCTTCAGGAGACTGAGGATCCACTGTCTGGCGCTTCCCTCTGGCCCTGTCAGCAACCTTCCATCCCCTCTCTCCCTTCCCCACAACTGCATTAGCAGTGAGCGAAAGCTCTTCAGGGAATGGGGGCTTAGATGATGACCCAACTATGGGTTTCTCCACTGCGGTCCCAGAAGCTGGCATGCCCATTACAGGCGAGGCGGTATTCAAAGACTCGGTTACAGGGGGAGTTTGGTCGACTGGGACCTGACTTCCAGAGGCCTTCTTCTCTGAGCAGGAAGAGGAGAGGTGACCAGTCTCTCCACACTTCCAACACACCAGTTTGCGGCTGGTGACAATGACCTTCAGGCTCCCAGCTTCCAAACAGTTGGGGATGGAGAGGAAGGCTTTTTGGTCTAACATGATGTCAAAACTCCATCCCCCGGTCAAGCTATCGCAAGAAGCACCTAGTATTTCGCCATACTGCGACAAGAAAGCTGCCAGGCGTTCCCCGATAATCTGAGGAGGGACATCGTATATCGCTACAATGGCCCTTCTCCTTCCTTCATACTCAGTTTGCAGAATTATCTTTTGTTATTATTTCTCTTCTTGCTGCTTTGACATAATCTTCGGTGTGGGTAGCAATACGTCCCACATAAAAAGCCCAAACCCTTAACAATTCTTAGAGGCTTAAACACCTGGGACTCCAGTGTTTTTACCACTGTGTCTTTCATCGAATGACAAATTTTGCACGTACGCTTGTCAACGACAAAGACTTACACTATGCTTTTTTAGTTCTATGGGGACCTACAAGAGCCCACCTTCCATGACAAGGTGTGCATAACTCTTTGCGCACTCCAAGAACTTTGCTATATCGATAATGCATTTTGGAGGGGTCTTCCAACAATTGGGCACATTATTTCTGGTCTTATTTTTTTTATTGGCTTCTGTATTTTTTGATGATGCTTTTTGGCCATTATTGGCCACCATACTTTTTGTTGTTTTTTTCTTGACCATTATTGGCCTCCATAACTCGGGTCTCTGCTCCCTGGCCATTATTGGCCACCATACTTTTTTAGTTTGACTATTATTGGCCTCCATACTTTTAGTTTTTTCATGGCTACCAATGGCCTCCTTATTGACGGGAGCTAATGCCGGGTTTTCAATTGGATTGTCTTTATTGGGGGAAGTCTTTTTTATGGAAAATAAATGTTTCCTGACCGATCTCCTAAGGTTGGCCACTTTCAGTTTCTTTTTGAGGGGACTCTTTTTTTCTCTATTTTCAAAGGGAAGAGAAGGTGAGGGATGAAAAAGGAAAAAATAGTTAAATTTTATAGATGGAATATATATATATATATAATTAAATATTACAAAACATAAATTAAATAAACAAGGTTCATTTAACAGTGAAACAACAAATTTCAATATTCGCAAAAAACAAAAGACGTACAAAAAATAGACGACAGATGAGAACAATTAAAACAATATAAACAAGGTTCGCCCATAAGCAAGGTTACAAATTTTAAAAACGAAAAACAGAAAACAAAAGGATTAAATAGACAAAGGAAGAAAACAAAGAAACAAGGTTTGCCTAAAGGTTAAACAAATTTAAACAAACAAAAAGTAAACACAAAACAAAAGGATTAAATAGACAAAGGAAGAAAACAAAGAAACAAGGTTTGTCTAAAGGTTAAACAAATTTAAACAAACAAAAAGTAAACACAAAACAAAAGGATTAAATAGACAAAGGAAGAAAACAAAGAAACAAGGTTTGTCTAAAGGTTAAACAAATTTAAACAAACAAAAAGTAAACACAAAACAAAAGGATTAAATAGACAAAGGAAGAAAACAAAGAAACAAGGTTTGCCTAAAGGTTAAACAAATTTAAACAAACAAAAAGTAAACACAAAACAAAAGGATTAAATAGACAAAGGAAGAAAACAAAGAAACAAGGTTTGCCTAAAGGTTAAACAAATTTAAACAAACAAAAAGTAAACACAAAACAAAAGGATTAAATAGACAAAGGAAGAAAACAAAGAAACAAGGTTTGCCTAAAGGTTAAACAAATTTAAACAAACAAAAAGTAAACACAAAACAAAAGGATTAAATAGACAAAGGAAGAAAACAAAGAAACAAGGTTTGCCTAAAGGTTAAACAAATTTAAACAAACAAAAAGTAAACACAAAACAAAAGGATGTATGACAGACGAGAGCAAATGGACAAGGTCGCCTAAAGGCGAAACAACAAATTTAAAACAATCACAAAACAGAAGAATGTACAAAAAATTAAAAAGATGGCAGACAAGAAAGCAACAAATTAAACAGTAAAATGAAGTTATAAACAGAAAAGTAAGAAAACACTATACAAATAAAATACGAAATGATAAATGTAACAATTTACAATATGGTTGCCGATAAAAAAACGGTCAACCCTAAAACAAAACGATAAACAAGGAAAGAGAAAAAATTAACAAATAAAACACAGAACTTTACAGAACACATAATAATAAACAAAGAAAAATAAAGTCAAACAAAAACACATAGAAAGAAAAATAAACAGATAAACTCTGGGAAGGGGATATGGGAAGAAAATAAATTAAAAAAAAGGCAAATAAACTGTAAGAGAAAATCAAAAAGTTAAGTAATAAAAATTAATAACAAAATAAAGTAAAAATAAAAATGGGGAGGATAAGTAATTGAAAAAGGACAAATCAAAAACTTTGCAAAACAGTCAAAAAAAGAACATAAGAAAAAATGGTAAAAATAAATCAAAACTTAACAGAATAACAGCAGTTAGCGGTTCAAAGAGTGAATACAAGGTTCGCGCATAGTGTCCTTTTATAGTCCCAGTAGCTCTCTCAAAGAGGAGAGTAACAAAACAAGGAGATCACTCTTGATTATTCATAACAATATGTTTTGAAGTTTTTGGCAAATGTGACTTTTCTTTCCAATCTGGCTTGGATTGTTGGTGTATTGTCAGATTGTGATGTATCGTTAGATTTGGATGTTTCTTGTACATCAGGAGAATGTGTGTCTTTTTAAGAAAGCTGATTTTAATCTGTCAATAGCAACAGTGTCTGACTTTTGTATTGTGAAATATTTATCTGATCTGGGCCCTGATATTTTGCAGAAAGTGGATTTTTAACAACCAACCCAACATATGCATCATCTCCAGGACCTACCAACTTGCTTCCCTTGCCCACAAAGAGCGATTCTGCTCGCATCATCTATATTGTCAATATAAAGAATTTTATATTAACAATTCTGATCTTTTTTCTTTTCACTTCAGTGGCAGTTGGCAGTACTTGTTTCATTTGTTCATATGTTTATAACATCCCTTTTCTTTGTGGACAAGTTGAATATTTTTAAAAACTAAATTTTTCCCCCCACTCAAACTTCCACAATAGTGTTGAATCAGATTAAAACAAATGAGTGACCACTTAAAAATAGAGTTAAAAAATTCATCTACTGCTTAAAAGATGTACTGCCCATTCCCTGAAAAATAAGTAAAATTCATTTAAATATTTTTCTCACAGATATTACAAGAATTTATCAAATGTAAATTGATGCTTTCTTTTGGAATCAAATAGCCATTTTCAGTGTGATCTTAAGATAAAAAATCTACACAATTTTCCAGTTGGAATGAAACTCCTCAGCTAGTAACAAACCATTTATTAAAATCAAACAATATAAAATGAAATAATTTTGAAATATGGGTTTGTGACAATAGAGAAATAAATAAATAAAAATAAATAACAAGGTCAAAATTTCACTAGCTCTAAAAATAGATGGATAATAAAAATCACCAGGCAACCAACACCAAAGTTTGACCAACCAATCAGAAAGCTTTCACAACCAGGATGTAAGAAAAGAAATAAACAAATAATAACAAGGAGACCAAAATTTCACCATCTCTAAAAATAGATAGTTTGACTAACTAGTCAGTAAGCTTTCACAACCAGTAGTCACAAGCCAATGAGAAGTACATAGCTTTATATAACCTCCTAACTCCATAAATGGAATATGTCATGATCACCACTTATGAGGGTTAGGAGATTATCAGTTATGGTCCAAATGGTTTATCTTATGAAAATGTTCATTTCCACCATATGAGTGATTTGAGTATGTATTGGTTTTGTGTAATAATTAAGAAAATACACAGAATGTTGATTTTTTTTTTTTTTTTTTTTTTAAGCATTACGCCCCGAGCTAAGCATGAAGCCACTAGGATGCAGGGGGTGCAGAAGATTTGGAGCGAGAGCAGATAGGAGTGATAGAAGAAAGGATGAGGAGAGGGATAGATCAAGGCAACTGGAGATGTTGATTGACATTACATTTGAATAGTTGGAGATTATAGCTCTCAGGGAAACAGTAATAGGGAAGGGTGTTCCACAGGTGAGAGGTGCAAGGTATGAAGCTATTGGAGTAGAAGAGACGGCTACATTTAAAAGTTTCTACAGTGAAAGGGTGAGAGCGGGATGCCAGCCTCGTAGGGCGCTTGAATTCATGAAGTCTGGGAACCAGTGAAAGCAGCTCATCAGAGCAGTTACCATGAAAGTATTTGTAAAAAAGACAGAGAGAGGCGACGTAGTCAAGATGCGAGATCAGGGCCAATTATATCACATATCTGCCTCTGGATCTTGTCAAGAACTCCGAGGTAAAAAGAAGGTGCACCGGACCATATATGGCAGCAATACTCCATGCAAGGGCAAATGGTTGATTTATATATTTGAAGTATCGATTCCGGGGAGAAAAATTTCCTGGCGCGGCACAGAGAGCCAACTTTCCTCGCGGTGGACAAAGCAATGGACTCAATGTATTTGTCCCATCTCAGGTCAGCAGTCAACGTAAGACCGAGCAGACGCAGAGAGTTGCTCTCAAGAAGTTGACTATCAGACATTTAATGGGGGGCAGGGAAGGATCTCTATGGTGATTAATAGTGATATATACAAGATATGGTGATATATACAAAATAAAACTTTATATAACAAATATAACAATACAGAAGGATAAAGTGAAAGTTGAAGTTTCAAAAGTTCAATTGTAAAAATCCTGGTGCACACAAGTGAAAAAGTCTGGGATTAAATAAATATGTATGTATGTATGTATGTTTGCACATTTGTGTATCTTGGGAGCACGTTGAGCATGTTCTGTGATCCTGATGTGGAAATCTCAAACCGTATACAAAAAGCTAGTGATGCATTTGGAAAACTGAATAAACGTCTGTGGTCTCAGCACAGAATTTCAATGAGTACAAAGCGAAAGAGTCTATCAAGCATGTGTGCTTCCAGCACTCTTTTATGCTCATGAGACATGGTGGATCTACCACAGACAAATGAAAAGGCTTGCAAGATTCCACCAGTATTGCTTACGTTGTATCCTTGATATTACCTGGCAAATGTCTGTTAGTGATGTAGAGGTGCTAGAGAGGAGTGGCTGTGATATTCTCAAGTTCTTGATATTAAAACATTGACTTTGGTGGGCAGGTCACCATGTCAAAATGGATGACAGCCACATTTCAAAGAAATTGTTTTATGGTGAGCTATGAACAGGGAAGACTGCATAAAGGACACACTGAGGAAATGCAAAATTCCTTGTGAGCAAGAATGTGCATCTGAATGCAATGTTTGGAATGAGGCTGCTAGTAGTGGAAGGCATCACTTTGAAGATGAGAAGAGGAGGCACGCAAAGCTTAAAGGAGATGCACATAAAGGCATCCCTGTTGAGCTTCCTGAAGACAGCTCAATCTAACATGTACAAATTGTGGTAGAGTGTGTTTGTCGATGGCTGGTCTAAGGAGTCATTTGAGAGGACTGGTCAGCAAAAGGTGGCAATTGACTATACAACCATAGACATCCAGCAACTGAAATTTTATATTTGTGGGAAGACATGTGGGTCCAGAGTGGTTCCATGCAACATTTAAAATTGCATGATAATGTACCACCCACTGCTGGACCTGTTAACTGCCCTGTTTGTGCCAGAGTATGTAGGTTCTTTCCTGGGCTAAAGAGCCACATTCGTTCAGCACATCAGTAGATTTTTCTCCAAAAAGATATGCAGTAATGGCCATACTCAGACATGAGTTGGCAGCCACCATGTATCCAAATATAGTAGTCACTGCTAGACAATGTGGTAAAGGAAGGTATTTTTCCTGTCTGAATTTCTGGTATGAGGAGTTACACTATTTACTTTTGGACTATTATCCTCATCTTTGTTGTTGTTTTCTGCTGTTGTAACCTCAGGCTTTCCTCAGGTTTATATTGATCTGGTTAACCCACATGGAATTCTGAACTCTTTATTTAATATACAAGGGTAGACTGTTTTTGTTCCACTGTCCATATCTAATTCTTATTTTAATCAATTCAACTGCTTGAATTTTTATTACCCATCTATTTTTAGAAATTTTGGTTTTCTTTCCTCCTCTATAACTTGAGAAAATCAATTAGCAACATTGATTCTAGAGAAACTAGAGAATGTGGGAAATTTGTCCCAGCTTTCCCACATGAAAGGGTTGAGGTTACAGAATTGCAACAAAATTGAATAAAAACAGCAGCAAGCAACTATGGCTTGAAAGATTAGAGCAGACAAATTCTCTCTTTTAGGCGGATGAATAAAGAAAGATTCAAAAGTCCTCCTAGGTGTGTAACAATAAAAGAAGATGTTTATTTACATATACAAAAAAAGGTGCAAAGGGATAAACACAAATACGAAAGAAAGAAAGGGAGAAGAAAAAATCCTTTAACTTTAAAGGAAGAGAAAATGTTCATAACAGAAAAAAGGCTTGCTCAAAATATTTCTATGAGCGTCTAAAAGTTCTTTAAGCAAGTAGATTCCTGTTAAGTGTTAAAAACACTCACAGTTTTCTTCAGAGTTCTTGCAGAGTAGGAAAATGTCAGAAGATACGAATTTTGCAGTTGAGTGAGTTCATAGGTCAACAACAGGTGAGAGGAGGTAGCTTTCAACAGGTATTTAGTAGTGGGTCAATGTTCTTTCTTGACATCCCTTAGTAGGTAGTTCTTTCTAGCTGACATTGAAGATTACTGCTTTTCTGTCTCCGACCTTTCTTGTTTCACAGACAATTGACGATTACTTACTACCAAACAGGCGAAGATTCTCCAAATTTATGGAGATTTGGGAGGCTCAGAAGTATCAGGAACTTTTTCCTCCAAAATTGTTATACAAATTTCCTAGCCCCTTCATTAGCTAGAAAATATATTCTTATCTCTGATAAGAATCAGGATTTTGGGAGCTGCAACAAGCTGTGAATGTTTCCCCAGACTTTATGGCACCATGGACAGAATAATGGTGGTGGAATTCCTTTTTATATTTTCCAGCTTTCTCATTAATCAGAAAATATATTCTTATCTCTGATAAGAATCAAGGCTTTGGGAGCCGGTTTTGAGAGCAAGGAAAAGGTTGGAGTGAGGATTGGAAAATAGGCTAGAATGTAAACTTGCAAAATATTGTATTTGTTGTTCTCAAATTAAATTCCAATAAAACAGAAGTATATGAATAAAAATCAGTGTGGAATTATGTGGTGAACGGTCCTGAAGAAGCAAGCCAGAGTGGCTTGCATCTGGTGCATAGGAAAATAAGGGTCTTACCTTAACGTGCGGCATGTGACATCAGCAAGTTTGCTCCCGTCTAGCAACTTCAGCAGTATGTGCAGTAACAAGGGTTTTTGTACAGTTTGGCATGCTTCCACCAATAGCAAGTCGTGTGCTGATTGGTCGAACTGGAGGAGGCTATTTGCCTGGGTAACTGAGAATAAAAGCAAAGAACACTGATTAGTTGGTCGACCGCAGTGTTGGCCTGATAAAAGAGGGCTGAAGCAGTGAAAACGGGAGAACAATAGATGGGTTTATGAAGTGAAGTGTTCAGAAAGCAAGAACAGCAGACTGAACTAGTGGTATCTTGATTTGTACAAGTGATGTCGTAGTAATAAAGACTCATTTAAACCACAAATTAGAGTTGCCTTAGTCCAGTAAATAATCTTGGTGCCAACTTTGAACTTAGCAAATTGAATTTTTAAACCTGATTTGAATTTTTTTTTTTTAAATTAAAGCATACTGAAATAAATATTTTTACCTGTACAAATTTTAATAGTTTTTCATAGTTTTTATCATTTTATATTCTTCAAAGTCATAAAAATTTGGATAAAACAAAATCATTTGAAGTTGAAATACTTATGTATTTCCCATTAATACTAGTGATCGATACGTAAAAAACTAAAAAAATCTTGCATTTCGATATATGACTGACAAGGCAGATTTTTTCACATTTCTTTCTGCAATAGACCAGTTGCCATCTAAGGCTACAGAATCTGGTCTGTCCTGTTATTTTCCCATAGCTGGGGGGAGAAGAAGAGAGCATGAATGTAATGGATTTGACTAGAATTCAAACAAGGTTCTCCAATTCTTCAATCCAAGCTGCTATCCATTACTCCACCATGCCAAGAATTTCAGACAGAATAAAAAGAAACACATGGAGCAATTGTTCAATGGAAGAAAGACCCTACAAGAAATCAAGGTATAAGTTAACTATAGAGAAAGGCATAATATGCAATGGAGATATTATAATACCCTGACAAAGTTTAAGAAAAGAAGTACTAAAAGATGTACATGATGATGTACATTGTGCTATAACAATGATGATGTAATGGAATAACCTGCCACCCCCATGAGTGGCAGCACTATAGGTAGTAACCACCTATAAGTATCCATTAGGACAGTGGATGGGGGAGTCGAGCTGGGATCTGCGAGAACTAGTGGCCTTCTGATAGCAGCATGCACACAACTGTACTGACTTGTGATGACCGTGCGCATAACTATTACTTCCTTGCTTGTTCTACTGGTTTCTACAATAAACTTGTTACTATTTATCCACCATGTTTGTCCATTCCATATTCCTATTAGCATGGAATATAACAAATGACACAAATGAGATTAAAATTACAATTCACTTGCAGTCTAAAGAAAAAAAAACATAGGCTTGGGTACACATGGGTCATGCCCATATGAAAGACACTAGGCTATTTTTAATTTTAGTGGACTCATTTTCAGGATGACCTGAAGTAATTGAGGTTGCTGACAGAAAAAAAAAACACCACTGTAAAACAAATATTAAAAACAATGTTTTGAAAGAATGGGGGTGTCTAAAACTTTGGTATCAGATAACAAGCCAGAATTTTGTCAGGAAAGTTTATGCTCGTGGCTCAAGTGTATTGGCTGTGTCCCGTATAAAACACCACCCTATCACCCACAACTGAATAGAATTGCAGAATGAATGGTGCTGATTGTGGAAATGGGACTGAAAGCATTTTCCCCCATCTAATGATAATATAGAGAGTTACTTACCAAGATTACAGTTAAGCTATAGGACAATTCCACATGTTGACAGACTACAAAGTCCCCCCTCCCTACATTAATGGGTAGACAGATTAGAGCCTTCATAACAATGTCATTTTCAACAAGCGAAAGTGTATGGTATAAAAAAGACAAAGAATCTAATCCAGAGAAGATGAACTTTGTAGTACAGAAAGGAAACAACACGGTAATACTAATGAAAAATGGACAAAATGTACTGGCCCATGTGGATCAATTCAGAAGCAGAATGGAACCCGAGGATATAGAAATGGAATCTGAAGGTGAAGAGCATGAAGTGGAGGAGTAGTGAAACTGAACAAACTGTGGATGATTATGACCAGAAATCTGACAAGGAGTCTGAAGAGGAAAATGAAGTTGGACTTAGGTCCCCTCTAAGAAGAAAACAAGATACACACCAAAAAAAATATTTAGATTCCCAAGAATAATTAGAAGAAGTCAATGATCAACAAAGGCATAAGACCATTTCAGTTCAGAGAGGTGTAGTATTATATAATAACCTGCTTTGGGTTGATAAGCTGTAGAAAATGAATCAACCAATCAATCAAAAAAGCCAATTGATGTTTAGACATTGAGGGAAACAGAAATGGTAGCCAGTAGCAGTTCAGTTCTGGTGATGTTCCTCTTAGGCACACTACGAGTAAGATTTGTAAAACCAAGGGGAATACTGCTGCTATCATATCAGTGGGTGAAATTAACCCATTATATAAAAAAGTGGACCCTATCTTATATTTTGAACAAATTAAGTCAGATTGCGAGCTGAGAGGGATTACATCACATGAAAGAAAATTCTATTTGACAATTTCAAAACTAGCTCATGAGGCACTACACGAGAGTAGATATATATCTCCCACTTGCCATGAACCCTTATGATAGATTGAAAAATAAACTTATTGTGAGGATATCTACCTTTCAGAGGAAAAACCTATTACAACTCCTAAAAGAGGAAAAGAATAGGAGACAAAAAACCATTGCAGTTTCTACACCTTCTTCAGCACTTAGTTGGAGAAATTAAAGCTGATACCATAGTTCACTATATTTTTCTCCATCAACTGCCTCAAATTTTTCATACAATCTCAGTGGGGGAGGATACACCTATTGAGAAATTGGCAAAAATTGCTGATAATATACAACTTAAATTCCATCAACATGACTTCTGACCCTCTGTTTACGATTTTAGAAGGACAACAGTGATTAGAAGCAAAGGTAAAGAAATTAACAAGAAGAATAGACAAATTCACCCTACCATGGGTAGTTAAAGGTCACTACTAATACTCAGGGGAAAGAAGCAAAAACCCTCTTTGTTATCTACACATGAGATTTAAGGATAAATTTCACCATTGCAAGCCACTGTTGGGTTTGTAAAATTCATCTGCTCCTATATATAGAGATTGGTCACATGATGTTAGGCAGTCTTTCATTGGTTAATAAAATGACATGGGTTCAGAAAATGCTGACCAGCAGCAGAAAAGGGACCAGATATGCTCCTAGGTAACATGAAAGAAATTCTCTCCGCCGCCAATGGTAACAGTTGCTGAGGCTTTTAAAGATACAAGCTGCCTAATCCTAGTTCACTTACCAAATGGATAAGTCAACCTAACATATTCTCTATATATAGGAAAGGACATAGCGTTTATGTTTTATCCATTGTATTCCATGTAAATAAATATCTTAATTGTATTGAAAGTATTTTTCTTATTTGTGCCTGTCCTCAAAGTAAAGTGGGACTAGCACAATACCACCCTGTTCAATCAAGTCAACCCAAAGAAATGCCTAAGTTAGTAACCGAGGTCAACCCAGTGCACCAGATTGGAAGAAATCTGTTGCCTATCATTTGTGTGTGACTATTTGTTTTACTGTGGACAGTGGCATATATTTTCTTAATTCCTGCAACTAGAGTAGACAAAATAAAGAGGCCTCATAAATTTACCTCTCAGGTTGTCAACAAGTTGTTTATTCAGACTTATGACCATAGGTGTCTCCCATTGAATATAAACCTAAAAAGGATTTTAACATTACTTTATGTTATGCAGATGCAGAGGAGGCCATATTGGGTATTGATTTTTTGCATAAATATTGCATTCTTATTGATATCCAGGTAATCCCTACAAGTATATCATATTACTGACTAAGTCCTGGTATCTAGTAGACTAATGTTTACCCAAATGTTATAGACTACAAGTACTTGTACCTCACCTAACTCCATAATATCGTAATATTAAGTGTAAATTCTGGTGTCTTATATGCTGTCAAATGTGGTAGTTTGTGAAATATCACTGTGAAAATTTTTGATAGCACTATATAGCTATAAAAACAATATAGCACTGATTTTTGTTTTCTGTGCCCAGATCTTTAAGTTTCGAAATCTTATTCACTTAACCCTGTTATAGTAAATAAGTAAATTTATGATTTTTATCTGACACTACAATATGTGACTTATGTCACATTGTTATAGTATTTTATATTTTTATCATACCATATCTCACTATGAGTCAATAATTAGTAAATTTGTTGTGAGAATCACCACTTTGTAGTGAGGTGTAAACATTTTTCAGTAAATATTTAATGGCTCCTAGCACATTTGTCAATATTTGATGGACTCATGTGAGTCTGGGCAAAAATAAAACTAAAAAAATGGATTTCAAACAAACAATGCTTACTATTTACATTATTTGGACTATATAGTCCGAATAATGTAAATAATGTACATAATACCTCATCTCAGAAATATAGACAGGTACTGAAACAATGCATGTATTAACAAAAAGAAATAACACTATGTGAACACAGTTGAAAGGAAAGACAAAGTCATTAAAAACTTAACTATTAAGAATGTGCTTCAATATCTGTCTATATCTCTGAGATGAGGTATTATGATTACTTACTGTCAACTGAATTCTTACACTGGCCTTCTTCAGGTGATTGGAATTTCAAACTGAACCCTTTATTTTGTCCACCAGGGTAGATTGTTCTAGTTCCATGTGCCATGCCTCTTCTGGATGTTTCAGTTATTTCCCTTTAACTTAATTCTCAAGGACATTTGGCCCAGTGGATAAAGACATTGGTTAGATAAAGTGACTAGACCCAATGAGTTGTGAGTTCAATACCAGGTCAGTAGTGAACCAAACTTGGAGATTTGAGTTACAGGGAAATAACTGAGACATCTGGAAAAGGCATGGCACGTGGAACTAGAAATAAAGGGTTCAGTTCGAAATTCCAATCACCTGAAGAAGTCTGGAGCATACAACAGCCGAAATATTGTGAATATGGTAATGAAGATGAGGATAACAGTCTGTATAATGTAAATAATGTAAGTAAGAATGTGCTTGTTTGCATGTGTAATATACATGTACGTGTGTATGTGTGTGTGTAAGAATCCAGTTGTTAGTCAACTGAGAAATGAAGGTGTCCCAGTAGGGATGCCTTTATCTATGTTCTGCTACATTTTGCAGCAAGAGGAAGAAAGAGGAAGAGGAAGGAAATATTTGCTTTTTATAAACAAACAGCATTTGATGATGCCAAGTGGAGTAACCCATGAGTTACTATTGTCAATCAAATTAATGAATTTGATCCTGATCGAATGCTCCAAACTCATGCCCTTGTCAGACTAAGTTAAGCTTTAGAAAATACCTTGAAGCCTGTCTTACGGTTGAAATATTTATTTTCTGTTGGTGCCATTAGTTCGGTAAGTGCTCTCTACTTGGATAATTAATGTAAAACAATCTTTCTTCCTCAATTGGATTTTTATCATTCTGATTGAAGCATAGTGAAACTTGCTTGATATTGAAGTATTAGAGTTAAAATCCCAAGGAAACTCTTCAGCTTCATAGAATTTAGCAAAGAACACAAAAGACGAGCAGGATGCCACAAAATAAAAAGAAAAAGGGGACTAAATCAGATGTTAAAATGTGTGGGGGCTAAATCAGATGTTAAAAGTGAATGTCCTAGGCCAAAGTTTAAGTTTTAAACATTCTTGATTCTATATTTTTTTATCTGAACCTCTCATCATTTTTACATCTATTATCCTACTGTAAACACTTTTTTTTAATTAATTTTTTTTTGGCTTTTCACTTGTACTTATTTTCTGAAATTAAATCTATAGACTTTTCTGTATATAAGATATATAAGAGTTTAAAGCTAATATTATTTTTGAAACAAATGAGGATTTTAAATTTATTTGGAAAATTAACGGCAATAATGATTTTAGACAAATGCTTTTCCAGGACTTGATGTAATGTTCAATAGTATTATCATAAATTTATGCCAAGAGAACAAATTTAGTCCACCCCCTTCTGATAACACCATTGATATAAGGAAAAAAAACACTTCTAGAGTGGGACTACAATGGCAAATATGAAACCATACCACACATTAAATGGAGTTAATAAACTTGTCAGGAAAGTATTTTCATATTAAAATAAGCATTTTAAAAGACTCTGCAGAAAGCATATGATAATGAGGGAGAATAAAATAAAATAAAAATAGTTGTATATATAATCCTAGCCTAGCACACAAATATTCAGTCTTTAGCCACATTGGTCTAGATTACATTGCTATAAACTCCTTGTAATACTGTTTTTATTTTAGTTCAGTGTATTTATTTTTAATACCATCCTGCATTACTTATATTAATTTTCTTCTCTCTTTGCAATGGAAAAAAACATTTTTAACTTTCTTTTGATTTTATCTAATTTTCCTATACAAAATTCAACTTACTCAAATTTTTTTCCAAGCATTAAAAAAATGCAACTATTTTCCTTTTTTATATCAGTCAGGGCAAGTGAAAGGGTCTTGTGCCCACCACAATCTATGATCTGCCCCACACCTTAATATATCTCGATTTTCATAGGATAGTATTCATATAAAATAGAAATTTTATTGTAACCTAATTATGTACAATCATGGATCATATGCAATATAAGTGAACAATTCAACTAGAAAAATTGAAAATAAATACAATGTATCTAAATACAAATTGGAGACATGTCATAATAGATCATTCCATCTTAAATAAATCAACAATGTTTTGTGCCAATTTTTAACATCAACTTGAGATTTTTCTTGTTAAAAAGTTGAATAATTTTAACATATTTAATATTATGCATGAAAAATGGTGAATTTGATATAGAGTTTTTTTCAATTTAGCATGAGCAAAACAAATTCATAGATTTGGACAGAAAAAAAGGCCCCAGAATAACTTCAAAATCTATGAAAATTTTTCCTCCTTTAATAATCAGTTGTGCTGAGTTTAATTTGTAATGTATATAAATGTAGGTAGAAAAAAGAAAATGTTGATAAGATACTGAGGGTCACAAGCACTGCCAAGGGCCCCAATCAGGCTTGGGCCCTCCAAGTGGGGAATTTTGGGGGTAATATGTGCTGGTACTGATATTAATTACTTACCAGATCAATTTTTTCCACCAAAGATTTAATTTTGAAGCATAGGTTTTGTTTTATAAATTATAAGTATTAGGGAAATTAATGACAAAGTGGAAAACATTTTTGTGTGCCACATTTCTGCCTTTAAGAGTTTATTGAACTAAAGTAATGTTTTTGTTGAGGTAATTATATATGTATATGAAGTGTGGTGCGAATATAAAAATGCAAACATTAATCATAACTATGTATACATTAGATAGGATTTAATTTAAATTTAAAAGTTTAAAGTTTCAGCATTTCCTATTTATGCATAACAACAAAAATTTTTTTTCCATTTTGTCATTGATTTTCCTAACATTGTTCTAATATACACTATTTACATTATTCGGACTATTGTCCTCATCTTTGTCGCCATATTTATTACAACATTTCGTCTGTTGTATGCTCCGGCCTTCTTCAGGTGGTTGGAATATTAAACTGAACCTTTTATTTCGCTCACTGGGGTAGACTGTTCTAGTTCCACGTGCCATGTCTAATAAATTCAGTGGATAAAGGCGTTGGTTAGATCCAGTGACAGGACCCCAAAAGTGTGAGTTCAATACCTAGTTAAGGCGGTGGAGAACTTGGAGAGGGGAATTAACAGGAGATAACTGATAACTGACATCCATCAGACATGGTATGTGGAACTAGAACAGTTTACACCAGTGAGCGAAATAAAGGTTTCTGTTTGACATTCCAATCACCTGAAGAAGGCCAGAGCGTACAATGGCCGAAACGTTGTAATAAATATGGCGACAAAAATGAGAACAATAGTCCGAATAATGTAAATAGTGTACATAATACCTCATCTCAGAAATATAGACAGATATTGTTCTAATATATAAAAATTTATATACCATTTTCCAAATTGCAAGTATGTAATATAAGAAGCATGAAAATGTTCTTTTTTCTTTTACTCAATATTTTGCTTCAAAAACATACCGACTCCTTGAATGTAAACAAGATAACTTATACAGCAAAAGTATATATTTCATAAAAGCTCATAAAATCTCTAAATCTCTAAGTATCTATTATGATTTGCCAGATTTCATCCCTAAAGTTAGAATGTTGTTGCATAAAAACATCTATATATACAAAATATAGCTGAAATCTTCACTAGCATATTGAGAATTTTTTTTTGCTTCATAGCAATCATAAAAACTCCACATTTAACTCATAATTATATACAATTGTAACCTTAATAGTTTCCACTTATCCTACAAAATTAGTGCTAGTTGGTGTAAGAAATTTAGGTTCAATACATTTTTGCTCTAAAATGCAAAAACGATGCTTGGATATTTTTGGTTTAGTCTCAGATCAAAGGCTATTGGATAAACAATTTCATTGTAGTTTGAATGAAGCAATAAGAGAAAATGGAATGTCACTCCCAGTATAGCAATCTACACAATGGCTCAAGTTCCGAAAGTCTAATACTGGCCTGAATCCAAATAGGGGAAGAAGTTTGGGTGAAGCCACCAAATGCACAGTGCACAATGCAATGGGTGGTGACTGGAGTGCAATCACCTAACAACCTGACTGTTGATGGCATGATGCTGCATATTTTGGATTTAAGGCAAGTGGTCCATGCAGATGATGATGTGAATGCTGAAGATGGATAGGAGAGTCTCCAGTATTTAAAAACAAGGTGGTGTACTGCAAGAATTCCTTGAAAAAAAGGAAAAAAAGGGTAGAGTTTGAGAAGGAGGTGATAATGGACACTGGCACAGTTTTCTACTTGGAACTACTCCAAGTGATGCTTGAAAAATGGAAAATAAGAAGGTACTACAAAGCAGCATACAGGCCAGGGGGAAATGGAAAAGTGGAGTAACACCATCAGAACATGAAAGCAATAGCCAAAATAGCGTGTTGTTCAAATAATAAATTTTTTTTAAAAATTCTCCCAGGATATGTCTCATGCTTCTTTTAAATCTCTTTCTTCCTTTCTCACAACCTTTCTCATATGAAACAAACAAAAAAAGGTTGCAAGAGAAGAAGAAGGAAATTTAAGGGGACAGGAGAAATACTGGGAGAATTTTTAAAAAATATTTGAACCACAGTAATGTCTGGAAAAGAATAAAATATAAAATAGATTACACTCTGGATAATTCATGCTAATATACTTCTCCCACCAACTATAGGTTAAGTAGTAGGGGAGACTGGGCTCTTTAGCCTTGGTTGGTAACAACAGAAGGACAATTCTGAATTCAGTTGGATGTGGTGAGGCTGTGGCATTACCATAGTATGGCTGTAGCCTTATACTCCTCAGTGGAGTTTATGCAATTTGAGTGAGTAGTAACTTTTATATAAAAATATACTTTTTAAATACTCATGTCATTAGCAATTCTTTTGAAATTATAAAGCAAAAAAAAAAAATGAAGTGCAGTCCTTGCTTTATTTTTACAAGGTAGAGTAGAAAAATCATGGTAGTTTATAAAAATAAAAATTAAGAAAATAAGCAAATGTTTGTACTGCTGGAGAGAAGAGAATCAACATGTGGACTGCTTGATGGTTGAGAGAGTTGTGTATTTCCCCATTGGTGCCAGTAGACTGGGTTCAAGCCTACATGAGAATAAAAAAGGAAAAATAAAATAGAATTTTGAATGCTTATCTTGAAGGAAGGTAGGACCTTCTCACCTAGAAGATTGGCACAAAAAAACTTTTATTTAGTCAGGTTACTGTCCTAATCTTTGTTGCTATAATCACATTTTGACCATTGTGTTCTCTGACCTTCTTCCGGTGTCTGTTGATCCAGGTAAACTTTAGGGAATTTTGAAATGAGCACTATTTGATCTATGAATGGAGATTGTTTTTATTTTGCCACCCATGTCTAAAGAAATCTTTTTTGTTAAGTATGCTTTAATACTGCTAAGTTATTGCCAGTTCTGTTTTCTACTAAGTCTGAGTATAGCCATATTACCTGAACCAGAGATTGAACTCACTATGCCACCAAATCCACTAACCAAGCCTAGATAATTAATGTATTGGTTAGTGAACTCCTCACTTCATTTAGCCAAGGTTAGCAAATATCAAGAATACTTTTAGGGGATTAATATTTTCATTTGGAAATTGGAATTAATTTATTATTAGAAAAACTTAATATTCTTTTGTTTAGAAGAAACTGTTTGTAATATAAAGATTTTCAATTGATATTTCAAGTGGTTGAGACTCTAGGAATCATTGGATAGTTTGAAAAAAGAACAAGTTAAATATTAGGGTTTTCCATACTTAGTTTAATGATAACTTATAATTAAGACATAAAAATTGTTTCGTCAGGTGCCCATCTGTTTACTTTTTGGATCCCGTTTTTAATTATAAAAAGAAAACACTTTAAGAAATTCTATAGAACATGAGTAACTTTTTGCTCATTGTCAACACCTGTAGAAAAAATGGGAAAATAGGTTCGAATGGTGAATTATAAATATTGTGTTTTGCTAATTTAATTAAAATATTATTTTTTCACGAACTAACTATCTCTAATAGATATAATAATGACCAAAAGTAACTTCCATTATGAGGCATAACAAAAAAAATGATGTGCACTGGTTTGAATTAAATTGCACTAAACTGACTTAAAAGATTTTGTTTGGACTTTAATTTCACAGCCGCAAAACGTATAATAATAAACTCGTTTTTACTATCAATCAAAAGCATAATATAGATCGAACATAAATAATTAACTTTTTTAATGAATTAATCGATCTTTAAATGAAATTGTTGGATAACCAAGTTTATTTTTTTCAAATGCTTTGTCTCCTTGTATACTTCGCAGATACACACAGGTCGTAAAAATAAAAGAAAAACGTGATAGTCAGCTACTTTAGTTTCGTATTTACGATCATTTGATCAATATGGATCCTTCTCTGGCGTTGTCGTTGGTATGAGTCGTAGCAGATACAAATTATGGATGAAGGCTATCCCGAACTGGGTGGAAACCTTCGCCTAGAGGTATGTCCAGCCTTTATTAATTTTAAGGAAGCTATCCATGAATGGTCAATTAAACAGGATAGTAGCGTTCTCAAAATAAATGTCAGTGTCCACATACCAAACGTGACCTTCTTTCTTTTTTTTTTTTTTAGCTTACCTACCATTCATTCATCCGTGTCAACCAACTATTATTGACGAATGTCTATCTATCTAATTTTATATATATATATAACACCACCACTTCTTTGACAATTCTAAAATTAATAATTCGTGGGTTAAGTTTTAAAAATTGTTCATTTTTAATTTTAAATTAAAATTTTTTTTAACCTAATTTTCTTTAGTTGAAAATTTAACTAAAAATATAGTCTGTAGTCTTTTTTTATAATTTTTTTTTTTGTTTGTTCTGCTAGGTTCTCATCATGTCTGGTTGGTTCTGGTTCATTTGTGTCACTCATTGTATTATCAACAAACGCTTCGTTCACAAAATAATAAAGAAAATAAAAAATAACAAAAAAATTAGCTTTTTAATTTCTTAAGTTTGAGAATTATGCAATTGATTGTATAACAAAACAATCAGAATGCAGAGTCGTTTTTAGTAAACACCTGGTTTTGTTTAATATTTTTTTCTTTTTTTGAATTTCAAAACTAAATTTTCTAATTTAAACATTAAAAATAAAATACTAAAAGCAAATATTAGTAATATAGACGTATGTAAAATCTTTACTTTATTTCAAGTTATTTTGTTGCAAATAAAGACAACAGTTATTTAAAAAATTTTAAAGCAAGAAAAATTATTTTAAAAAAATCCAGCGATATAGATTGGAGACAACTGTAGTGGTGGTAGTAGTAGCATTGTTTTGTTGTTGTTGTTTTTTAACTTCAAATTATGTTCGTAGATTTATTGCAATAAATTAACATCTTCGTTATTCTTAACTTGATTATTAAAAATAGTATATTTTTATGTACGTAAAATTTTAAAAACTAAACCAAAATGCAAAATAAATATACTTTTTCTTTTCTTTTTCTTTAATGAATGGACTTGGGTTGCGTATGTGGTCGAATAAAAGGGGAGTTAACTCTCACATCACCACATGGTATTCGTCTTCGAGATACAATGGTGTGTACAAATTATGGGATACGTAGTTCTACTTTACTTGGAAAGGTCTACCAAGTCATTAATATTCATGATGAAAAATACATTAAGTGACAAAGCAAGATGTCTTTGTACTCAGACCTTGTCAAATCAGCCAGTTTTAGATATAAACAAAGCAATATGCTTTCTTTTATTTTATTATTATTATAGAATATTTTCTTTTGTACATGTTTCTATTTTTTTTTTTTAAGTCTGATTTATTTATTGAGATTGAATGCACTATTTTTGGAACAATACAATGGATTGGACAACAAAAACAATAAAAAAACATTGTTTAATTTCAATTTTCAAATACAGCTTAAAATTAAATTCATAATGGGTTTTTTGTTTTTATCACATTATTTACCCTTAAAAATGAAATTAATACATTTTCTTTAACTCATTTTCCTGTATTTTGAAGATGAAGAATATGAAATTTATTTGTTTCCATTTTTGCCTTTTTTTTTTTTTTTCGTTCATAAGTTCTTGGTGAAAAAAAAAGACCACAAAATACCTTTACAGAAAAAATACATTCCGGAAAAAGTGAATTTAATTAAAATGGAATTCAGTTATTTGCAAAAAGTAAAAAATAATAAATTAAAAAAAAATTTTTTTTAGATTTTTTTTTTCCAGAATGAAATGAAAATTAATAATCGTAATTAAGAAAATAAACATAAATTCGACCAAAAAATGATTTTTTAGGAATTCTACAAAAAATTCATGTAACTTTAAGTTACATAACCAGTGAATAAATCATTGTTGTATTTCAGTTTTATTTTCTCCTTAACTCTGATCTTTGAATTTAGCGTTCAAAACAGTTTCCGTATGTCAAATACTGAATTACTTCCCTTTGATTGCTTTACATAGCCTCATATTCTGAGTAAACATTTTTTTTTTTTTCATAAAATAAAACATAAACCCCAAAATTTGGGACCAACAAGAATTTCTAAAACAAAAATAATTAAAAAAAAAAACAAAAAAAAAAAAACAAAGTTGGGCCTAGCCTCTACATCCTTTGCATTTTAAAAGTCTTTCATCAAAAACAAAATAAAAGATAGCACAACACGGTAGTTTTTTTAGTTTATTTATAAAAATAAAAATGTTTTAACAACTAATTAATCCTCGTGAAAGAATTTACGCCGTACGGATATTTTTATATTAGTTTTCTAAAATCTGAATAAACTTAGAGACTATTTAGGTTAAGTAAAGCAATCTAAGGAAAGCTATTCAGTATATTTGGTATGCAAAAATTATTTCAGACACAAATGAAAGTATCTGCATCTCAAGATGTGTTCAAATTCCAGTTGGGTTTGTTACAATCACATGTGTGCAAATACCTTTTGGGAAAGGTATGAATCCATTTTCTCCCCCAGCTATGGGTTAAATAGTACGATTTGTAACTGGAAAAATCATTGTCATTCTTTAAAAAAATTCTAATGCAATATTCAATGACAAAAATATTTTCATGGTCTAAATATATTTCAGTTTTAAATAACCCCAAAAAGGGTTGATAAGCTATAAAAATAATTGATCCATCAATCTGAAAGTATTTTTTTCTGTATTTGCTTGTTGATTTATTTGAACATTTTTATTAGACATAGGCTACTATTACTATTAAATTATTATTATTTGCGTTTTGTAGTTTTTGTGATCAAGTTTTGATATAGATTTGGTTTATTGAGCAAAACATGATTTAAATGGATGCAGTTTTTCTTATTTGATTTGTTGAGTTGATCTTTTGGTTTCACAATCAAGAAAGGAATAAAATAATTGATAAAGATATTAAAATCATTCAAGTTTCTTTATTTTACTTCAAGATATTTACTTTCTCAAATTCTTAATTAGCTGTTGCAAAATAATTTCCTTCAACAAATGTTTATAATGATTGCAGAGGTTATAAAAAAATATATTTGCAGTTGCTTGGGTTGTTCATCAAAGCTGCTTCTGACAAATTTACATTAAATTGGCAAACTTGTTTGTGTAAAGATTCTATCACATATATGTGGCTATTTGTTTTTAAAAATCTTAAGAATATCATCAGAAACAAAACTTCATAGTATTCAAATCAAGATATAATTCTTCACTATTTACATTGTTTGAACTGTTGTCATCATCTTTGTCATATTTATGATGTTTTGGCTGTTGTATGCTCTGGGTTTCTTCAGGTGATATATGTTGGAATTTCGAATTGAACCCTTTATTTAGTCCATGGGGATAGATTGTTGTAGTTCTACATGCTATGCCTTTTCTGGATATGAAAACTTAAAGAATCGGTGCATATGCTGGGCTACAAAAATCTAAGCCAGCCAAGCATAGACATGAATACAATATGGTAACCAGTAATACAGAGAGCTAGAGAAAATCAACAATAACAACAAGTTGTAATATGAGTTCTGGTAAAAAAGAAAAAAATATTACAGAGACATTAGGTTTAAAAGTCCCAAAAATTAATTGATCTCCCCACGCCTCAGTGGTTGAAGTAATCAGTCCAGTGACTTGATGCAAAGAGTTATGAGTTCAATACCTTGCCACAACAGAGGTGAACAAAAAAAAACTTAGCAAGTTGAGTTACTAAAGGGAATTAACAGAAACTGGGGTATCCAGAAAAGGCATGGCAACTAGAACAATCTATCCCAATAATGGGGTCAATTCAAAACTCCAACATATATCACCTGAAGAAGGCTAGAGTGTACAGTGGATGAAACATCATGAATGTGACGATTGTCCAAACAATGTAAATAGATACAATACCTCATCTCAGAAATATAGACAGATTTAATTCTTCATCTTTGTATTTTAATAAGTCTGATCACAGTCAAAATATCAAATTTCTCTTTAACCTTCAATTAAAAATGTAATTATTCCTTGCCGTTCATAAATTCATTAAGCAATTTCTAAAAAAAAAAATAAATTTTTAAAGATTTTCTCCCCCTAAAAACACACTTTGGAAACATTTTTTGTTTCTATTTGAGAATTACACTCTCACTCTACTGAATAATCCAATGGTAAAATCTTCATTATATTAGTATTCCTCTACTTATTTATTTAGTCAATGCTGTAACATAGCAATTAATCTCCCCTGTTGAAGAATAAGAAAATTACTGTAAAATTATTCAGCTTACCTCTACATTGCACTTAACAATTAATTCTTTGAATTTATGCCAAATCTGTTGGTTTCACTTGATTTTTAAATCTTTTGTTTCTTGCTTTTACCTTCAGACTTTCAAATCTTCTAAACTAAAAGTTTAAAGTTGCCAAGTGAAGATTCCATTTTAAAATTTTTATGCAAGATCAAATGTCACTGTTGCTACTTAAATACACATACGCATGTATCTTTTACACTATCTACATCATTCGGACTGTTGTCCTCATCTTTATTGCCATATTCACAACGTTTTGCCTGTTGTATGCTCCATTTCAAACATTTGTATATATTATACATTAGAGTTTTGAACCAAACCCTTTAAGTCCATGGGGGTAGATTCCACATGATGTGCTGTTTTTGGATATCTCAGTTTCAGTTTAGTATCTCTTCAAGTTTTGTTTCCACTGCTGTGGCCAGGTATAGAACTCATTTTGGGTCAGTCACTTTTTGGATTACTCAACCATCGCTTTTATCCACTGGACCATGTGTTCTGGGGGCACCAGTGAATTTTGAGGACTTATAAACCTAATGTCTCATTAAGAGTTTTTTTCTTTACTGGAGCTCATATTACAAGTTTTTGTTATTGTTGTTTTTCTCTAACTCTCTGTATTATTGATTGCCATGTTGTGTTCATGTCTATGCTTGGCTGGCAGCTTAGGAGATTTTTATAGCTTAGCATATGTGCTGGTTCCTTAAATCTTTGTATTTTATTTCAACTTCATTCCACAGAGGATGGTGATCTCCCTTTTCCTTCCATATGTGGTCAGGCATACTTGTTTATTTTTTTTCTATTTCCTATCATGTTACAGTTTTATGGTGTTCCTGCAGTCTTATCTTTAGGGGGTGGCTTGTTTCTACTTTATATTTCTTGCCATAGCTACATGGGATGGCGTACACACAGTCCGTGATCATGTTCTTCTCTATGGGTGGTCTTACTTGGAAGAGATGTCTGCATAATGTTGAACGACTCCTGAAGTTTGTCCTGATGTTATATAGACCAGAGATCTTTTGTATCTTTTCCAATTAACCCTTCACAGTGTAGGCAGACTGAGACTGTTTTCTGGGTGTTGTTATCATCTTTTACCCTTCTATCCCAGTTTTTGGAGGTTGCTGTCATGTACCCCGGGTAGTTGTTACGTTGTAGGGTACTGTTTATGCTGACCATTTCTTGTTCATATGTCTCTGGGTCACCACTTATGACTTTTGATCAATGTTGTAAGCAGCAGACAATCCCTTTCTTTACACTGTATGGTTAGTGAGAGTCGAGAGTTGAGGTATTGTTTGGTGAATGTTGATTTGCAGTATACAGATGTCTTGAACCCATGCTAGTTAGGAATGCTAGTTAGTTTATTGTTGTTTTCTCTCTCTATTGTGAACTGTATTGATGGTCTTATTGAGTTTACATGGTTCAATAATAGTTGGACCTCTTCCTGATGTGGCCAGAGTATGAAGGTGTCATCTACATATCTCAGCCACAGAGTTGGCTTTGGTTGATTCTAATTCCATTTCCTTAAATTATTCCATATATATGTTGGCTGTTGCTGGCGATAATGGTGTGCCCATTGTCAAGGCTTCATCCTATTGATATGTCTGATCCCATTCAAAAGTATGTTGTTTGTGCACAGAAAGTTAGCATCTCCATCAGGTTATCTATTAGTATACTGGCACCTTCTAGAGTTGAGTCTGAAGCCAGTCTATTCCTGACTATTGATAGTGCTTCTTCCATGAGTATCTTGGTAAACAAACTCAAACTGTCCAGGCTCACCATCTGGTTGGAAGGGAGTATTATTTTATTATTTCCACAAAGTGGGTAGAGTTTCAGACATATAATGGTGACTTTCCTATTAATGGGTTAACTATATCCACAAGGAAGCAACTTGGAGGACGACACACAGCCTTGGCAGCTAACAATTGACCTGAGAGGAATACCGTCTTTGTGAATTTTGGGGCGACCATATATGTGAAGTAGCTTGCTACAACATTGTGACAACTGCCTGGATGTCTTAGGTGGAAAGTGGTCCTTGTTCTTGTTTAGAATCTGTGACAGTTTTCTTTCTCTTTTCATTGTTGGGTCTTTCTTTACTATAGTTACCATTTCTAATGAGGTCTTCCAATTTTCTTGTGTATTCTGTTTTTGTCCACCACTACAGTCGCATTGGCTTTTGTCAGCTGGTAGGATGATGATGATGATGTCATTCCTCTGTAGGGTTCTGATTGCTAGCCTCTTCACTTTTGTGATGTTTGATTTGGGCGGTTTGGCTTCCTCCAGTATCTGTCTCACTTTCCATCTTAGCTCATCTGCCTGAATGTTCAAGGCTATTTTCTCAATTAGGACTATAATGTCTAAGTATGGTATCCATTTGATGGTTGTTGTGAAGTTGAGACCCTTGTTTAGTACTGACTTCTCAGAGCATCAGCTGGTGTTGACTAATATTGACTACCACTTTGACTGGGGGTGATGGACCCTGTGCGTCACCTTCTAAGCTTTCAACATGTTCAGAAGGAACAAAAACTTGAGAGTTGAGTTACTAAAGTTAATTAACTGAAACTGAGATATCCAAAAAAAGGCATGACATGTTGAATTAGAACAATCTACCTCTGTAGACTAAATAAAGGGTTCAGTTTGATATTTTAATGCATATCACCTGAAGAAGGCTGGAAACATTGTGAATAAAGATGAGGACAACAGCCCAGACAATGTAAATAGTTACAATACGTCATCTCAGAAATATAGACACATGTTCTATGTTTCCAACAATGGTTTTTTATGGACTTGATATTTTTGTTTGTATATGGAGTCTTTCTTCTTCTTCTTAAACATTTGAAAGTATTTTCAGTTTGTCTTTCTTTTTTTTAAAAAGAAACTTGTTTAATCTAATACATGTTTATAAAATAGTTTTCAGATTACTATATAATATTTTTCTTTTCTACAGTTTATTTGATTATTCTACAAATTACAATTATATTATGAATAAACTTATAAAATCACTCCAATTTGTTCAAAGTGCATTATGTTAATTACTATTCTAGTAAACCTTCTTTTTTTTTTTCTTTTTTTTTTTTAAATTTAAATATTTTTTTGTTTTTTTATAAGGCCTGATTTTTCTTTCCTGCACCATTGGCTTTGAATAAAATTTAAATCCTAAAATCAAAGTGTTCTATTTGTAATAATCTCAATGAACATAAATAAAAATAATTTCAATACCTTAAAAATGCCTAAAGTCAATCTAGATTCTCATGTGATAAAGTGCCTTTAAATGGTAAAGTTAACTTTGCCATTATGCTAAATTCCATTTCATATTCATAATATTAAACCTTATTAACTTCAAACTGACAACAATACAAAATACCATATTTGGCAGTTTCTGAACTTTCAATCTTCTTTCTTTGAAAACAACCAATGATGATCAAAAGATTTGATGTTAAAATTTAATTTCAGGAAGTTCCTTTACAAATCTCCACCTGAAATAAAGTGACTACTCACCAAAATACTCAGTAGACATTCTCTACTCTATAAAATATGTCCAGAGGAATTGTAAATGTTGTTTCAGCAACCATCGTGATTTCTTTATTGACAGCATATGTTTTTATTTTATCTGAAATCTTCATGGATACCTTAAAGGTCTCTTTCATATATAGTTGGAAGTGGAGAAGGATGGGTAGTCTTGGTTTTGCTCACTTTTAATGAATCCCATCTAGTTACATTTAGATTTGATTCTCTTTGGAATTATTTCAAAACATGATTTTTCAATGCATTTCATTTTTAATTTTCTTAACTTTTCAATCCATCTTCCTGCAAATTTCAACAATTTCCTCTTCCTTTCTTTCTTTCTCTTTTTATTTGATCAACTTCCCGAGATCTCAGTGTCACACTTAAATTCAATTGTATTCACATGTTGAACATATCTTTCTCAAAGTTGTTTAACTCATTCTGCTGCATTGGACATTTACATGTTTTAAACCTGTTCCTCTTCTTTGTTGAGGAAATGCTGTCACTTTTGAGAAAATTGAATTCCTTCCATCTGATTTTGTTGACATATATTCGCAGGGTTTTGGCACTGGAATATTCTTCAACCCATTAATGTCCCATGAGTAGAAATCTAGAATGAATACCTGATTTTTCTAAAGCTATAATTAATACTGGATTTTTTATTTATTTTTTTTTTTTTTTCAAAATTTTCTATAACTTCAATATTATTTTCTGCCATTATTACTTTCTCTTCTTTGCTTAATATTGTTTTCCATTCTCATATCAATCTCTTTTAATGATGGTCCATAAGTTTTCTATTAGATTAATATCTAGAGAGGCTGGGAACCATTCCATTAATTTGATGTCCTCGGAACCAGTTTTGGCAATGTAAGCAATAGTCAGCTTAACAGAATGTAAAGGATAATTTTTTTGCATAAATATACTCTTTACCTTAAAGATTTTTGGTTATGATCTATACCATTCAAAAAGTATTTTGTCCAAGAATTTACAATAATTTTTTGCAATTATCTGGGTACCATCATCAATTTTGAAGAGGCATAATTTTATTCAGCCCAAACATCTATTTACCACTTCTGTTTCCTATCAGGTATTTTTAAAAACTTTTCTTAAATGGGAAGTTGACTTTTCTGTTAGCTCAGATTGAAAAGCAGAAGTTAGAGTCAACATAATAAAAATGTCTTCATTGGACTTGCAGATTTGGTCAAGTGAATTGAAACAGATCAGTAACCTGAAGCTTGAGTTAAAATTCCTTTTTTTTTTTTTTTCTTTTACAAGCAAATATAGACAAGGTACATATAATGTATAGAAATTAATTTTGCTTCCATACAAACAGTATTTAAGAAAATTGACATCAGCCAATTTTTTGCAGACTTGTTTTTATTATTTTGTTTCAAATTTACTAAAATTTAATTCCAAAGATTTTTATACGGATATTGTTATCAACAATTCTTGTCTCTTTTAAACAATGTCATGTATGAAATAAATAATAGAGTCCAGATTATCTAGCTCTATATATTGCATGTATGTGCAATAATTACCATTTTGTTCCACATAAGTGACTTTATACTTGCATTGTTACTATTGCTAAAGGGTATCAAAATTTTGAACTCTGAAATGTCAGTCTATGATACTCTCTGTATCTTCTGATTGTAATTAAAAAAAAAACCCTCATAATTGCTGTAATAACAAATCAAAATGGATGATAAAAAAGAATTGGTCTGTAGATTTGTTGGAACTGATTTGCTAGCTTGTTCCATTTTAAGGTATAATGGCAGAAATGGCAAGAGCTACCAAATTTTGAACTTCCAATAGGAACACCAGTTGTCACTTTTGGTAAATTCTCAGGCTTATTTGATTTATTTAGAACTAGTATCTGCCATTTGAAGATACCCTAATATTGATATTTATTAGATTTAACACAAAATAGGAAGTTTCCAACTGAGGTAGAGCTTTGCCTGTCCAGGGAATAAACACTTGAATTTCTGGTTTCCTACATGTGTTTAAATGCCAGTCTTTGGGTGTCAATGGGAAATACATAACTATCTCAACAATGACATAAGCTCCAGGTTTTGAAAATCTTTTTTTCATTACGGTTTCCTTTTTAATACCAATTATAAACTTGCTTTGAGTGCCAGCAATTCTGGTGCTGTTTGTAACCAAGTAGGTTTAGAGATTTAAGTATTGCAAAAATAGAAAATATTTAAAGAACATAGAACAATTACATTTTCATCTTTGTTTTTTTTCCACTCACAAATAATACACTTGTCTTTCATAAATGGTTTTGTTTTGTTTTTATATATAAAAAAAAAAATATGTATAATTTTTTCACAGCTTTGGTTTCTTATTTTAGCTACACTTGTTATTGGCAGAAAAATGTTTAAAAACCTTGAACTTAGGTAAAAAATGGATTTTTTTTATCAAATATTTAGGAAAAGTAAATCTTATAAAAGTGCAACATTTTATTAATTTTGTTTCAGCTTTGTTATTTATGTAATTGCTTTATTGTTCAAAATTGACACAAATTGTTAGTTTTTGTACATTTGCTTGTCCTAATACTTATTTCCATCATAGTTTTATTTACACTTAATGCAGTTGCTATCTTTATCAGAGTAATAGATTTCTTAAGTTCCCATTCAGACTGAACTTGGAGACCTAATCCTTTTTGTTTCAATATTCTGATCACTTAGCAGGAAAATAACAATGAATTTTATTTTAAATCATAGTTTACTCATATCTGGTTTAAAACCAGCTTTAGTGTGTACAGTAGAAAGCATAGGTATGCCTGGTGTAGAACTTTAGACCTCTGCACATGCAATCCCCAACTTAATGATTAAACTAAACTTGCCAGTGGTTGCAGATTAAAGTGTTATCTCATTATAAAGGAGTTGTTGATCTAATAAGCAAAATATCCCCGATGATAGCCGGAAGATACCAGTATGCCCAACATCACAAAATGATTCTACGAAAAAGAAAGTCAGTTATTTTTTATTAATTCTAAAATAGACTTTTTAACAATTTGTGTCTGTGTTTGTTTTTTCATGTAATTTATTATTCAAATTTTTACTTGTTGATATTTACTTTTCTTAACATTGAGTTCATTTCTTTCTGATTCCTTCTCAGTTTTTGTATACCAAGATATTTTTATCTATGTTATTTTGATTTGTTTCTTTCTGTTTGTTTTTCTTCTGCTCAAAAAAAGGATTATGCTGACAATCATCATTTCCGGGTATGCAATATAAATTCTGTTTTTTTTTTGTTTTTTTTTTTGTTTGATGTTTTTCATTTTTTTTATTATTTCTGCATTGGTGTATTTTAGTCTTTTGGTGATTTTTTTTTTTTTTTTTTTTTTTTTTTTTTTTTTAATGCTGCTATTATTACTTGCTAGACTTTTGTCTATAATATACATACATTGTTTTTATATATTGTTTTGCTTTTGTTGTATGTGTGGTTTTTTTTCTTTTGTTTCTTTTGGGCTTCCATAGATTTTAGCTTGAAACATTGGTTTTGTAGTTTTTGTATAGAATTAATAAATTACAGTTGATAGTTTTATGTCCTTATACCTTAAGACTTGAGAGTATTATTAGCTTTTATTAGCAGCATGAAGAAAAATGTATAAAAAAGATCCTAAAGGAACTTCTTCATTAAAATGCAAATAATCATTTAGAGAAGAAAAAAAACTCAGCCTATCTTTAATGATGAAAAACAAACCTACTGAATAGAAATATACTTTAGTTGGTTAGTTTCTTTATAAATAAAGATTTGTAACAAAGTATCTTGTCCCAAAATGCTTTTGAATTTTATCATCTTTGTAGATTCATCAGTAAATTCTCTGCTCATGATTGGCTCATATTCAAAATACTTTTTTTTTCTTTGAGGTCATTAATGCTAAATATCTTGGTTAAGCATTTTGAGAATTGAGCAGAATATATTATCAAACCAGTAAAGAAATTATAAATTTACCTTCCATTATTTTCTTTAGTAAATTTTCATGTTGTGGAGGAGGAGTGGGTGTTGCCTTAATTTATTGTGTTTTGTTTTCTTTTTTATTGACCTCAGTAAAAACTCATCATGTTGAAAAATATAAATTGTTAGAAAACAGTAAAACTGTTTAATGTCAAATAAAGATTATATAATAAAATTAAGTTGATTCTAATGATTTACTTTTAATTTTTTCTTCCCTTCTGTGGACAATAAACACATAAACAAGTGTCTCTGACACACATACACACTACTAATACAAATTGCATATCCACTAAAATTATATTATTTGTTCTCTTCAGTTGATTTACACTCAAGATATTCAAAATAGACTTAAATTATTAATCTTTCAATGCTGATATTACAAATGATAGTAATTATTATCTTCAGATAACAACATTTATGCTTATTAAAGTAACAGTTTGCTGTCTATAATACTTAACACTTTCACTGTTGCCTTGTTGCTTGGCTGTGCTTGTCCATTTTGAAGAAAATAGAAAATTGTCATTTACTGGGAAATAATTGCCTATAAAAATTCTGATGGTGATTTTGCATGAGTACTGCCATTTTTGTTTCAATCAGATGCTCTGCAGTACAGACTAAGCTAAATGCCCCTCTCTCCCAAAAAAACACAATAAAAATACATCAGGAAACAGGTTATATCGTATGCTCCTATATATCTACACTTTTTTTGAAATATCACCAAGTGCTACTTAGTTTATAGCACACACACACTTGAGACTGACATTACAGTGTTTTAAATAATATATATGTCAACAGCAGGCAATGTAAGTTTTGCAAAGGTGTATAAGTACATCTATAGCAATGGAAGTGTTAAGTACAAAATTGAAAATCTAACAATATTTATTACTATTTTTTTTTTTTTCATAAAGTAACTACTCAATTCCTATTTAGGTATTAAGATTTTGGATACAGTTTCAGTTTTAATCCTTGCCTAATTTACACCATTTTTATTCATCAGTATCATTTCCTTGATTTTAATTTTAAAAGAATTCTCATGAAAGTATTTTAATTGTTGATATTAATAAGAACATTGTTTTTATTTTTCACTTCTCCAGAATCAGAGGCTGGAAGGTGCAGGCCATGATAATGATGATGATTTTGAAGAGTTTGGTGGATTTGAGGTTTGTGGGAAATTAAAACGTTGCTTTGTATATAGTTTTTGCAGCCAGCTATGTGCTCTGAACTTCTCTTAGTCATTTTTGGAAATTCCACTCTCTATCTTACTTATTTTTTTTTATTATTATATTTTAACTATTGGAACTTGTTTCTACAGAAACTTTGTTCAAGCTTTCTGAATAAATAATTTACGAAGGATCGTTTTATGATATCAAAACTTGAAACATAGATACACAAAATATATCACTCAAGTATAATAACATAAATATTTGCAAAATTATTTTTAAAGTGTATAGAAAATACTTTTATATTAAATTTGATTTATGTCGAAAATGGTATTGTAAGTAATATCTTAGTATAATTTTATTTTTTAAGTTAATGAAATTGAATATCTGAGAAAAAATTGGATATATTCTTATTCAAAAGATCCTAAGTTGGAAATTTATAACTAAGATAATGAACAATACTTAAGTACTTTGTTCACACTGTTGGCACATTTGTAAAGTTACAATAAGTGATTCATAAGTAACATTAATCATCTGGCAAAGATGTTAGGTATTTTGAAAATCTCTTAATTTTTTTAGTGCTCTCAACTCATTGAAGCAAATATTTTAAATAGTAACTTAAATAAACATTATATTCCAAGAAATCATTTTTTTCTTCAGTTCAACAATACATACATGGTTCTGCTTTGTGTATAAAAAGATATTACTTTGAGATATCACTTAATCAAAAATTCAGCATATGCTTAAGTTTACACCTGTAGAAATCTAAAAAATAGTTATTCTATAGGTTCCATAAGCATGCGCACACACACACATATGCACATTTATTAACAGAACCTAAAATAAAATTAAAGTTGTTTAAAGTTTTTGTTAATAATAATGTGGAAATCGTATAATTTATAACTTTGTTTTTCCTATTAAATTTTGTCAGTCTTAACTGTTACAACTTCCACTATGTAAACTTGAAATTCTTGTGAACTACTCTGGCTATAAAGAATTACAACATTCTTATTCTTTTATTCTATATTTTATATGATTATTCTGCATATATTTTTTATTGTTCTATCAATTGTTATGTTGCTATTGATTTTAGCAAGCAAAGCTTACATGTTTTAAAAAAATAGTTATTTACAGTTGAGAAATGATTACTAACACAAGCAAATGAATGAACTATAATACTTTTTCTGAATAACTTATTTACTTCTGTAGATGATAATATGGTAATTTTTATTAAGTATAGTTTTTGGTAAAACCCTGAACAACATGCATATATGAGATGTGAATATATACAATTCTTCAACATCAGATTGCTACAACTCAAATGAAATTCTTCATTTGATCACAGATACACACTGGAGATCTAAGATCTCTGCAACCAATTACTTTAGAGATTTAACAAGCTTATGAATTAATTTCGGTGAATTTTGTCTCAAATTTTCATATAGGAAATATTCCTCTACTTTTAAAATCTATAACCAAAAGAAAATGAGACACCTTCAGTTTGATGTGTTTTCTTTTTCAGGCAGCGGAGCCAGTAGCCCCCCATGAAGCTCAACCTATGGCTGCTGGGCCTGATGCTGGGGGCCTTCCCTGGGCCATGTTTCCAGCAGGTAAATACAGTCAAATACCTAATTTGCAATACTTTTTGTATGATAGTTTTGTTTATTGAAGCAGTGATCTAACCAATGCCTTTATCTACCGTGCCATGTGTCCTGAAGGACAGGACCCAAAGAGTGTGAGTTCAATACCCGGTTAAAGCAGTGGAGAACTTGCAGAGTGGAATTAACAGGAGATAACTGATAACTGACATCCATTAAACATGACACGTGGAACTAGAACAGTCTACCCCAGTGAGCAAAATAAAGTTTGACATTCCAACCACCTGAAGAAGCATACAACGGCTGAAACGTTGTAATAAATATGGTGACAAAGATGAGGACAGTAGTCTGAATAATGTAAATAGAGCACAGATACCTGTTGTCCACCTTATTCAGGACAGGTATCACAGATGAAAATTTCAAACAGGTACTAGGTGTTATCTGATTTCATCTTCTTAATGTACATGATTAAAGAAACTTATCAGTTTTTATTTCATAAAAATATCTCAAACCGTTTAATTTTGGCAGATTTATTTTTATTTTTACACATGTGCTCGACTGCCATTTTTTTGTCTATTATGAATTAGGACAAAATACCATATTTGGACTCCTATATTTTAAAAAGCAATTAAGAACAACAGTTAAAATTATACTAGCTTGTTAGGTACATAAAAAAGAAATTAATAATAAAATTACAGATAGTATCACTGCATATTTCTTAAATAAATTCAGTCTGAATATGCAAATTTTATAAATCAAACCCTCTGCAACGACATGCAAACAACTCATAACCTGAGGTTTGACATTTCATAAAACTGGAAATAAGACCCACATTCATCCAAAATTTCAAATATTACATTATGACTATACCAGTAACATGAATCATTTTTGGAGGGGAGTGATAGAATGGATATATTCTGGATTATTGCACTTCAAAATTGAAAAAAATTGCTTTTTAATCCTTTGTCACAAGGTATTTGAAAGACCAATTTTAGACTTGCTTGAATTGTGTCATAAAATGAATACTTCTTACACTAGAAACACCAAAATTCATATCTGCTCTTTCCATTTATCATGGTTAAAATGACCTAAAATAAACAGATTAGAATGTATATGGAGCAGATGCTGAACAAGTACAGTCCTGACTCAGCATGTACAATTTCTGGACTGTAGAGAGAGAGAGAGAGAAGCTTAACCCACTAATGAACATAAAAAAACAACAGAAAATTCACCATATCATGAAGTGGTATTCAACCACTAAATTTGTAACTGAAATCATTAAAATAAAAATATTTTATCTGTCACAATTTGATAAGAAGGTTGAAGTTCTGACACGTGTTAGTTCCGATCACTACATAAGCAGTATGAAATCACCAAATTGTTTCAATTTTTAAAACTGTAATGTTCCTATCACATTATGCACATAAAAATAAACAACACAGACATAAAATTAATCAAATAAAGTTTATTTGGAAATTTTCAGTAATGGTGGGCTGGGTGTTGGGATACCTCTTCACTGAGTAGTCAAAAGTATGTCTTGGCATACTCTTCATACAATCCCTACAAATAATCTAATTCAGGTACTACCCAAGTTCTTCTAGTCTGACTAGTATATCTTTGCTGGCATATCCAGTTTATATAGTTCAAGTATGAGCCCATTTGTTACTTCCGCACATAAAAGCTTACAACCCAGTGTTGGATCCGACAAAACATTGAGAGTCAATCCAACACTCTCACATCTTTCACCTATGAATCCCAAATTTGTTAACCTCATGGTACAATGCAGGATGATCCACTTTTGGACAACTCTGAACTTCTGCTACAACTTTCTCAATAAGGTATATCCATCTGTTCTTAGGAAAGATTGGGAACAATTTATGTAGCCAAGTAATAGCAGAATCCCAAGTTTCCTGATACTTCTCTTTCAATGAATATATTTGAAGCAGCACCTTCTTGGAACATTCCACTTTAGGCAAAGACATCTTCCTTCCATGTCCTTTTGTCATGAAACAACGTTATAACTGATTCTGTACATAGTCATCTTCAAAAAGAAAAAAAATGAATTTATAATCCTATCCCATTTTGTCGAAGTACTACTTAGTAGTCATCTACAAATTATTGTCTATGTTTTCTTACTGAATTTGAGTTTCTTTTCAGTTCATAAAAAAATTGCACTAAATACAATCAGGAATAAATATAAATTTAGAGTCATCCATACACCTGAGTAACAAATAAGGAAGCACTAAAATATTTTCTCAACAAACCTATTTTCACAGTGGTCCTTAAAACTGACACATTAAAATATTTTAGAATAAAATAAACAATCATAATCCGTATGAAATAAATATTACTAAGAAATAATAATAAATTAGGAAAATGAATATTAAATCATAAATTTATATCTAGATAGCAATAAATCGTAACTAAAATCCATTCATTAGATAATTTAAAAAGTAAGAAAATTGTTTGAAGGGGTAACTTTAAACAAAATGTTACTTGGTAACTGAAATGCTGATAATTACTGTGAGAATACTGCAAAAACATAAAAGACATTCTAGAATTTTTTTGCATTTTTTTTTTGTAGAATGTTTCTTTGAATAGGAACATTTTTCAGTCAATAAGTCCTACGTTTTTTTTTTTGTGATTTGAATCTGAGCATGAAGTAAACAAATCGATTTTTGTTTCTTATTTTTTATGACAAAAACGGTTTTTAAATCTCATATACATTTTACATATCATAGAAAATTAATATTTAAAACAAATTCTTACCAATTTCCTTGAAAATTTCGTCCATAGAAAACATGCTGGTCGATTCTTGGGTGTCCATGTTGACGCTGTGTATTGACTGTCGTGTGGAGTTGAAATGATGGCTGGGCAAGTCACACATGGTTATACATAATCGCACATGCACAAAATGGAGCTATCTTTTCATATTTGATTTTGATTTAGTTTCATAGATTATTAAATGAGCATTTTAATGATATATTTTATGTGTTTTTATTTTTATAAGAAGCATTTGAATTTTACGATCAAACTTTTCATTTGAATTGTTTGCAAACTTCTTATTAAAATTAAAAAATATAAAATATATGAAAATGAAGCTTAGAATGTTAACTTTCAAACTAACATGTTACCAAAATTGTAATAAACCCTGCAAGAGTGTGTATGTTACAAAATTTGAGGAAGTCTAAACTGCCGTCAGTGAAAAAAAATGGCCAAAATTTTGCGGAATCGCCAAAATATCTCTATTTTCAAACTGCATCGTTCCTTGCACACTGTAGTACATATAAAAATAAATAAGACAGAAACAAAGTTCATGAAATAAGCTTTTATTTGGTATGCATTATGTTTTTATGGAGATATTGAATGAAATAACATGGCGAGTCTTTTTTAGTGTTTAGTTAAGAATTTTATCGGTTGTAAGCTGAGTTCTGTCTGGGATACCTAGTCATACCCTCAGACTAGATAATCTTCTTCCATTAATATAAAATCTATTTCCAATGCTCTTGTGTCTATTGAAGATGCTTTAGCTGATGGCCATTGGTTAACAGTGTAACTCTGATGGACCTCTAACTACATAGCCCCATATGCAACAAGGACCAATGCACTGTGTTGTGACTCATTCCTTACTTAATTCTTAAAGTTATCTACAATTTGTGACAAAATAGCTTTTCTGTTGGCTCTAACTTGATGGGAAAGCTTCCGTTCATTTGTTGCAACAGTAAATCTTGGCTCCCTAATGTGTTATTGGCAATTGATTTTTTCTCTTCAGATCACGACTGATAATTACTTGACACAATTGGACATGAGCACTCTCCATGACCTATGCCATTTTGAAAATGCTCTAAATTTTGAATATAACAACTTAGTCCTCCTCAAAATCCCTCAAATTACTCTTCTTGCCCATTAACTACTACATTCTCCACATCTCTGTTTATATACTGCTCACCCTGACTAGTGCAGTTGTTACAAGACAGTAGTTGTCATTCTTACCACATGCTGTTGTTCATCATGCTTTGATTCATCAGAGGGAGAGTGAGAGAGAGAGTGTGTGTGTGTGTGTGTGTGTGTGTGTGTGTGTGCACACATGCACAAACACTTAGTTCATTTAGTAATATTACAAGCTCAGGTGAGGTACTGTATCAGGTTTTATGATGATAAAAGCCAGTGGGTAGGGGGCTTTCTGCTTCTATATCACATGAAAGAATAATGAACTGACCTGCTGGAAATATGTCTGAATGCAGATGTGATTTGAGTCAGCATTGCTTGTCTGTTACTGCAAAAAATTCTGCCCAAATGCTTTTGATCACAATCATTAAGGACTAGTGGTTGGCCACTGTGCTGTCTATAATAGGTGCTAATGTCTTCCATCAGGCAATCCTGGTACACACAACACCATAAATTGAGAAATACCGTATGTCCCCCCTACAATTTCAGACATCAAATGTTCTACCTGCCTGGCATTCATCATTAAGCTCTGTTCAAACTCTGATAGTTCACATCACCTCCCATATGTAGCCTAGTCATACTGACCCACCAGATGTTAGCACACAACTGGTATAGATATTTCCATGATGCCCATGGAATGGTGGCAACACCTACCATAAACTTTATATTAGGCACCTCCAATAATTCGTTGAAGAAAGAGCATACCATGATGAAAAAAAGCCCCAAACTTAATAAAAACAAAGTTTTATCGTCAAAATGTTTGTTATTACTAAAAGGAAAAACCAAAGTATTTTTTAATTATTTTTTACTCTTTTCTAACACATTCGAAATTTGTGTTAAAAATCTTGTTTTTTTTTTGTTGTTTGTTGTTTTTTTTTGTTGTTTGTTGTTTTTTGTTGTTGTTTGTTGTTTTTTGTTGTTGTTTGTTGTTTTTTGTTGTTGTTTGTTGTTTTTTGTTGTTGTTTGTTGTTTTTTGTTGTTGTTGTTGTTTGTTGTTGTTGTTTTTTTGTTTTTGTTTTTGTCATCGGTGTAGCAGTTCTTGTAATGGACATTTTCGTGCTTCCGTTTCTGGTGAAAAAAATCAATTTTGAAATTCTTTAATAATTTTTGGATTACAATGAAACTTTCATGATTTATTCACAAATGAATTAAATTTTTTTTATTTATTTTTTTTTTTTTTTACATCTTACGTAATATCATAAAAGTGCATGTCAATTGATTTGAGGAGCATTCTGGAAATTTCCAACAAATGTCTGACTTGAGTCCAATCAAGGATTCATGGGACATATGTCAGATCTTGCACCTATCAGGGTGCTGTGGACAGCTACTGAGACAGTATGGCTCAACATCTCCTTAGACGTCTTCTGACCTCTTGTGAAATTGTTGCCATTATCAAGTTGCTGCATTTCACTTGGCTGATGGTTGTCACCTACCCCACGACTTATATAAAGTGTGTGTGTGTGTGTGTGTATATATATATATATATATAATATATATATATATATATATATACATGTAAGCAAATATATGGATATAGATCCGATAGTATGTCATGTTGAATTGATAATGTTAATTATATTTTATGCATATGTCCTGAAGATGGTTTATTAGACCAAAACATCCGACGTTGACATTATATTAACATTAAAACAGCATAATTGCATATAAGGATTTTTGTTTGTTTTTCCATATATTTTTCTTCATATATATAATATATATATATATATATATATATATATATAAGGCAGGATGTGTGTGTGTGTGTGTAACGAATGCACGGCCGCAATTTTAGACAGATTTACACCAAAATTTACATGCACATGCTCCAAGTTAGCAGGAAGGCCAAGACCGACTTTGCATTTCCCAACTCCCATTGATAGTTGAAATAATCAATTTTTTTATGCTTCTACGGCAGTTTTCATGTAGTTTGCAGCCATTTTGTACTGGCCAGAGTAAGAGCCTATAGCTGGCTGCCACGAATAGGCAGGAAGATTCTATTGGCCAGCGTGAGAGCCAACAGCTGACTGACACAAATGTTAACTAGCATGCTAGCATGCAAAAAAAATTGATAGCTGCATTCGTCACAAGTGGGAAAAATTTAAATCTGCATGGCATTTTACTCCAATTGGCTCATTCACTTGCTTAAACTCAACGTTGATTCTGATTCCCCAGAACTGGGTTGGGTGTGAAAAAGTATTTGTTGTTAACATTCTTTTTTCATTTGGTTTTTCCAGTTACGAGTCCTTTTTTAAAGCTGATCATTTTGTGTTCATTTTGTTTAGTTCTTTTTTCGTAACAGATTTAATGTTTAGTATAGAGCTTAGAAAAAATTCACAGTGTGTGATAGGCAAGAAGTAAGGCATGTAGCAACACCAGCACGACAAAGGGCACTCCTTTAAAGTCAAGGAAGGGCAAAAATATTTTAAGTCAAGTGATAGCGATTGCTGTATGAGTCGTACGATTTTTGAATCATGCACGGGCAACGCCAGGCCATGCTGCTAGTATATAATATATATATATATATATATATATATATATATATATATATATATATATATAAAGTTACTTCATTTCCGACACCATCACTGATTGAAAAAGCTGGGATATTGAATACCAATTTTCAAGGCAGAAATGTTTTCTTCACTTGGAAGTTAACTGCAAAACAATTTTTTATATAATTGAAAAATAGGTTCTATTATCTTTGTTGTTGTTAATAAAATATTAATTTAAAAAGAAATACGTTGATTTTATTATCTAAATGAAATGAAGGATTCACTTGTGTTAGCATTGTTAATAATCTTTCTGCTTCATTTTCGTTTTTTTTTTTTTTCTTTTCCTGTATTGCTCTCTCATCTACAGCCTTTTATCCTGTGCACACACGCACATACACAAATGCACACTGACACCTAAAATAAGAATTTGCCAATGCAGGCCAAATGCTTCAAACACCAGATTTATAAAACTGGAATACCATGTTCTTTATAAATATTTGTGTATGCGTTTTTTTTTTTTTTTTTTTTTCTTCCAGATATGTCTCAACGTCCAACCCATTCTCAGCCTGATCTGCTGTGTGCACAGAACACATTTCCCCGGCACCTGGACTCACCTCCCTCTGTCCATGATCGGTTAGCAGCAGATGGCAGTGTTCCTGGAGGGGGGTCTGTTGTCAATCATTTTGAGGCCAACCTTCTACCAGATATTGGCCAGGTAATTTAAATTTAATTCTCTTGACTATTGTTTGAAATTCTCGGCTGAAGCTTTTCCATTATTTCTTACATTGTTCAAACCTGTATCCTCATCTTAGTCATTTTCATCTGTGTTTCAACTTATATGTTCATCAGCTTTCCTTAGCTGTTGGTTATATTCAGTTGTTTCTGAGTGTCATCCAATCTTTTTGTCATCTCTTTAATAAAGACAATTCACAGATACAGTATATGAGGCTGGCTAAATGTTTATAGGGTAATTGTTTTTTGTTTGCTTGTGAGGGAGACCATTTATTAGAAGACTCTTTCAAAAATTATGAAAGAACAGGATTCATAGTTCTATCATAATGTATCTTTGCATATTAGGAATAGAACACAAAGTAATTCATTTATTATTTTCATTGATGATGGCTGTCATCATTGGTGCCACTTCTCTCTCAGCGTGTCAGTGTTGATATCAAACACTGATCTGTGTTGCATCTCTCTCTGTTTGCTAGCATTGACATCAAATGCTGGTCTGTTTGAATTTGAATATATATAACCGTCAACTGGCTCAAAATTAATTTTTCGTTTTTAAGCGGGAGTGGTCATAGTATATTGTTAATTTTATTTTGGTTAAAGTGGATGTATCTGTGGAGCCGATGTGTTGGAAATGTATTTATGCAGTCTGCTTTGGGTTGTCGAGCAGTCAACAGTTTGTGTAGAAAATGTAAGAAGCATGACAAATCTATCAGTGCTATGCATCAGCATCTGCATTATATGAGAGTTTAAGAAAAATTGCTACACTTTCTCATATTTAGTTTTTATGCACAAATTATTTCAAGCAGAAAATATTTATAAATTATTGTTTATGTCTTAAATTACAGAATCTGAATGTGGACAGACATGGAATGCAATCAGGCATGATGAATGGAATGTTTAATGCAGCACCTCCAGTTGAACACCAGTCCCGACATTGTGACCTCAATAACAGTGTGGCCGGTGTGGACCTAGTCAGTCCGGCTGGTCCAAGCTGGCGACGTCCCTCCAACTCATATGGTAGTCACGATGGCATGCCCATGCCTGAGGTACCCGATCTCAACCAGTCAGCAGCCTGGCGCCGCGGGTCCTCATCCTCAGGCTGCCCTAGCATTGACGATGTCATAAACGGACCTCAGCACTATGTGCCTGCTGACCAACGCCTGCAGCAGCAGCAGCAGCAGCCGCCACAACCCCAGCCCCCTCCCCAACAGCAGCAGCAGCAACAGCATCCGGCCCAGCATCATCAACAGCTGCAGCAACCGTCGATGATTGAGGACCTTGGCGGCGCTATTGGTGGTGTGCCCATCGTGCAGAATCATGAGAGGCGGCGGAGGGACCATACTGATGGATCGAGGGATAGTTATTTATTAGTGAGTCTTTCTGGCCATTTTCTCTGACACTTTCCCTGGAACCTATCTACTCTGTCTATTGGAGGGTCTGATGTCTCTCTCTCACTTGTATTCCTCCAGATGTGCTTCTCTCACTCTCTCTCTTGTATCCCTCCAGATGTGCCTCTCTCACTCTCTCTCTCGTATCCCTCCAGATGTGCCTGTGTCTCTCTCTCTCTCGTATCCCTCCAGATGTGCCTGTGTCTCTCTCTCTCTCGTATCCCTCCAGATGTGCCTGTGTCTCTCTCTCTCTCGTATCCCTCCAGATGTGCCTGTGTCTCTCTCTCTCTCTCGTATCCCTCCAGATGTGCCTGTGTCTCTCTCTCTCTCTCGTATCCCTCCAGATGTGCCTGTGTCTCTCTCTCTCTCTCGTATCCCTCCAGATGTGCCTGTGTCTCTCTCTCTCTCTCGTATCCCTCCAGATGTGCCTGTGTCTCTCTCTCTCTCTCGTATCCCTCCAGATGTGCCTGTGTCTCTCTCTCTCTCGTATCCCTCTATCTCTCGTATCCCTCTATATGTGCCTGTCTCTCTCTCTCTCTCTCTCGTATTCCTCCAAGTGTGTGTGTTTCTTTCATATCCCTCCAGGTGTGTGTGTGTGTCTCTCTCTCTCTGTCTCTCATATCTCTTCAGGTGTCTCTCTCTCTCTCTCTCTAGCAGTTTTAAAAACTATTTTGCATTTTTATCTATTCTGTGAGTGTGTCACTTAAGTGTTATTACAATGAATTTTTTATTTTTATAGATTTTTTGTTCTCGAGTGCTTTTTTTTTTTTTTTTTTTTTTAATCGGATTCTATTTAGTTTTTTCTTTATAACTACTTTAAAACTTTGGTTTTTTGTTATTTTTATTTGGTCTAGTTTTGTAGTTGCACTCATATTTGAGAACATTGCCTGTTTTAAAGGTGAATTTTAATGAATGTAAAGGAATTTCTTTGAAAATGAATTACTTTTTTTTCTTACACTGTTTTATGGTAGTAGGTGTCATATTATTCATCTGATATTTTTTCTTTTAAAATACTAATCAATAGTTTGATGTGTTGTTTTTTAACTTTGTCCATTATTAAAACTGTCAAATATACAATAAATACTTTCAATAATGCTAGAATTTTTATTTTTTTTTTGTTAACAATGTAAACACTTTCTATATCTGATCATATGTTGTTAAACAAAAAAAAAAACAACTTTTTTGTAATTCTGAACAATCACTGCTAAAAATCTGATTATTTTAGGATTCAAGTTTGAATGTTAACTTGGTATTGGTATCTTAGTCTCTAGTGTTTCAGGGTTTTTTATTTTGCTTTCTCAGCATTGTAAAGAATAAATATAAAATACTTGGTTAGGCAAAATCAAAGTTGATAGCTAAATAATAATTTAGATTTGTATATTTGTTTTACTTCTTTCAGAAACAATTGGATGAACTCCGTGCTAGGAATATTGAACTTACTTCTCGAGTGGATGGCCTACAAACCCAGCTATCTGAACAGAAGACAAAATATGAGGCTCTTCAAGTACGTCTTTTCTTAATTTTCTCCACCCTTTGTCTTGACATTTGAGTTTGATGACCAAATTAGCCACTTTATTTAACCAGCATAGCCTTTAATATATTATAATTCTGTTGTTTATTTTTAATATTTTGTGTAGCATGGAAAAAGAATAAATATAGTCTTGTGGAGAAAAGGATGTCAGTATCTGAAACTGTCTAATTCAGTCCTGTAGTTTGCCTATATCTTTGGGAAAAACATGAATCCACTTCTCCTACCAGCTATGAGTAAATATCAGAATAAATGAGTTGGGTAGTAGCTCTGTGAAGTCAGAGCTATTGTTCATTGAGGTAGCAACCTGAATTCATAAAAAAATTACTTGCTACTGTAAGTCTACCACTACCATCTGGTGTGGTTGCAGACCTTTGCTTCACTAAGTATTTGCTGGAATAAACAATATTGTATAGTTCACAAGCGACACTTTTTGCATCAAGTAAAAAGTTAAGTGAAATCAGAAATGCCATTAGTTAAAATCAAATGACATGTTTTTTTTGTTTTTTTTTTTTTTTCAAGTAGTAGTTTGTAGAGAAAGACACTTAAACAAATCCCAAGTAATTTTGCATCTCTTTGTTTTTTTTTACTTTGATCAAATCCTGTAGACTATTAACTAAGAGTATTGAGATTTCAGAAATTTATAAGGTCAACACTTAAAATGCATTGTTGCATACATTGTTCAAGATTTGGAAATGGTGCTTTTTTTCCACAAAGAATTATTGTCAAGATGTCACAGAAAAGACCAAATGCATATTTTTTTTTTTTTTTTTTAATCAAAACTGAAAATTCATTGCTTCAATATTTTTTCATTTCAAAAGAAATTCATAAAAGTATCAGTGGTTTTAATTCCCAAAAGATATTGAATGCAAGTAGGGGGGGGGTATTTATTTGATCTGATGTTATTGAATATGTATTAAGAGAGAAAGCAATTACCAATTTGAAATTATTTGATGCATTGTTGGGTGAATGACATTTGAATCCACTTCTCCACTTGTATAGAGATATTTGATGTGTTGACAGGTGAGGGAGAATTACCAATCTAAAGATATTAGAAACATGACCAAGTTAGCTGTTGATATTTGATTTAGTTTTTACTATTATGAGAGACAGCGAGTAACGAGTTATTCATTCATGAAAAGATTATAAAACTTGATATGTGATAGTTTGCACTGTATATCTTAAGAAATAGAAACTTGTTTTTACATTTGATTCCTTGTGTTGTATTAATTCAACAGATTATTAATCACCAACAGCAAACTTGTCTTCTTTCAGGAATGCATTTTCTCATTTCATTTTGTTTGTTTTTATTTTTCTATTTCTCTGTTCCTTAAAGCACTCATATTTGTATGATTTTAATTCTAGGCCAAACATGCTTCTGACTTAGAAGCGATCCGACAGGCTGGTCATGACGCCCTTGCTGTGGTTGTGGAAGAATACAAAGTGAGTTTGTGTTGAGCTTTGCTTTTGTCTTGCAATTCAGTTATCCAGTTAGACTGACATTCTCATAGAGTGTCTTAGGAAATTTATTCAATATTAATGGAAATTAACACAAAAGTACTTTTTTCCAGTTAATTATTAAAAACTGAAGTATGAGAAAATGAAGAAATTCTACTTAATAACATGTAAGTTTTCCTTTTGTGTAAATGAGTTGTATATCTAGACACATTTCACTGAGTTGTGTTTGTCAGATATTAATGAAATGAATGTAGCAAGGTTTGCAACATGTCTCAATGGGGTTTAAAATCTTGTGAGGATGGTGTTCAATGAAGTAACTGGAAGTCAGCCAAGTATTCTTAAAACTAGTTTCATGTCCTCCACACTTAATGGGTAGTTGCATTTTCCTGAAAACTGTTACCACTGAGTAACATGGAACTTGTAAAGTGTTGTAGATGATTTTTAACAAGATCTCTTTATATCATGCTTGTCAAGGCAGATTCCAGTTTCACTAGCAGCTCTTACAAACTTGAACAGAATACACTCCACACCATTACAGAGTCAGTATTACAGCTTTCACAATACTCTACTGGATCCATTTACATTGTTCAAACTGTTATCCTCATCTTTATTGTCATATTCATAATGTTTGAGTCAACGTACACTTTGGCCTTCTTCAGGTGATATACATTGGAATTTTGAACTGTACCTTTTATGTGGTCCACTAGGATAGATTGTTCTAGTTCCATGTGCCTCTTCCAGATATTACAGTTTGTTATGTAGTGTGGTTTCACAGTGGAGGCTTGTATTTGTGCTAAGTCGGTCCTAAAATAGGTTCGACGTACAAAATGTTAGGAACTTGATATAATAGGTAATGACGCAGTAATCTAGTTGTGGTGGCTGATACTTTAATATCCGACTAACGGTTGTCCGACATTGACTGACTGACCAACTCCCTAAGCGACTGCTACTACTACTCCTACTTATTATAGGTGGGAGAGTCTATTAACTATAGAATAGGTGTGTTCCACTGTAACACAGTTTCAGGTATTTCTGTTTAGTTACGGAATTCTTCAAGTTTTTTGTTAACCTCTTTTTTGTTCAACTCACAAATCTTTGGGTCCAGTCACTGGATTACTTCAACCAACCCTTTTATCCACTTAGCCATGTGTCCGTAAATAGTGTAAATTCAGAGTGTGACGGGTAAATTGTTACATATTATGTTTTTAATTTTGTGCATGCATGTTGTCTGTTTTTGATTTTTGTCAAATTCACAGTATAGTAGGGTCAGTTGGGCACTGTCTGTGAGTAAAAGTGCACCATGATGCAATTCACTCTGCCAGAAATTTGGAAACAGCATGCAGAAACTCCAATACGAAAATTTCAGTGTTAGGGTGTCAATATGAGGTCAGTGCAGAAGAGTTGGAGGAGTCTAATGGTGATTATAAAGTTATGGCAGCTCAGAAAACTCACTCTGCTCATTCTGATAAGAAAAGAACTTTCAAATTTGTTGGTGAAGGCCTCAGACCCGACATGGTTGCCTACATCAAATGTCTTGAGGAGGTAGTGTTGCCCTGGGTCAGTAGAGTGGCTGCTGGAAGTCTCTGTCTGGCAACAGGGCTCTGCACCATGCCACACGAGCAGGAGAACCCAATCATGGCTGTCAGACAATTTTTGCAACCACATCACTCCTTACATCCTGCCATCTAACTCCCCAGATTGCAATCCTCTTGATTATTACATATGGGGTGCAGTTGAGCAAGAGACAAACAAAACTCCTTGTAATACCAAAGATGAACTGAAGGTAAGGATTATGGCAGCATTCACCAACTTAAACCAGGAGACCGTCTAGAAGAATTGCAGGAGACTTCAAAGTCATCTGGAGGCCATGGTTGAAGTCAATAGTGATTTTATTGAATAAATTTACTCTTTAGTATTTAAAGATATTTTTGTGTAATTTTGGCAAATATATCTGTTAAAATTAGATGTCGGTGTTATTTTCATTTTTGCATAATTTACATAACAATTTATCCATCATACTCTATAGTTACAATACCTCATCTCAGAAATATAAACAGATGTCTATTGGATCTATAGTGTCATGCAGTCTTATACACATCTGATAAATATCTTTTTTTAGTTCTTTATATTTGACCATTCTTTCACAGTCCAATAATTATGTTCTCTAGCCCAGGTAAGGCATATAGTAATCAATACTGTAGTGTTAATAAAGATACACTTATTGATCAGTAAGTCCCAAATGCTATGGAATGCAGTGTTTTCTGGTAAGTTGAGCAGAACCAATTTTGAATTGGATGTGATTGAGTTGTGGGTGGTTAATATTCTTTTCAGTTACCAGCAGTCTCATTCTTGTATCATTTGTGGGTGCTCACAGTTTTCATATATCACTGATGTCTCCAGAATTCACATCTTCCTCTTCTATTCCTTGCTACTGTTGCCTAAGAAAAACCTTAAACAGTTGCTACCTTTGAAATAGTGCCCCCATCTTTCTGGCTTCTTCATTCATTCCATGGTCAAACAATATTGTATCCTATCTGCATCCCATGTCTGTCATAGCAATATTGCCTCTTACATCACACATTTCATCTGGCTGAGTCTATTTTTAAAAGTAGGGGAAGGCAAAACCATTCTGTTTACTAGTTTTTAATTTTTTTCATTTTATAACAGAAACAATAAGTTGGAGTATTTTTCTAAAATGGAAAAGTTGGCTTAAATGACATTGTGAAGATAGCTGCATAGAAGTTGCTAAATTTTCACCATATTCACACAAAAACTGGGTCGGTGTAAGGGTTTATGTTTCAAAGTTTCAACCATGCACATGCACTGTAATATAGATCATAATGTGTTTATGTGGATGTTACAAAAAGAAAGATTGGTTTTCTTATAGATCATCCTCTATATAGTTGTGACATAATGCCATGAAAGCTTTATTTTAAGTAATAATTTCATGAAATCTTGTTTTTGTTTTCTTTCCCTTTAAATATCTAAGTTTTGAATTGTAACCATTTAATATGCCAAAAGGAGTTTGATATATTATACACATTGCTCAAAAGGAATCTTCCCCTGTAAAGACAGGATCCTTCAACCCCTTGAAATAATTTTATAGCCCAAAAATTGGTTATTGACACCTATGTGTATTGAGAATCTAAATTGCTATAATTTCAATGATATTCAGCTTTACATATATCAATATATTTAGCCAGTAGTATAACCGACACATTTTTACTCACTTTTTCTAATGCTTAATATTTGTTATTATATAAGAGAATATTCCAGATGATGATGATTGAAAAATTACAAGATCCATAAATTGAAAAAAAAGCCATTTGCATTATCTAACAACTGAAAGCTTATTTTGAAAAATTTTGTTTTGTATATCCTGTCTATATTGGTTGTATAGAAGCATAGAAAATTGGAAAATTAAATGTTTCATTTTTTTTTATCATTCAGTTTAAAAATAAAGAAGAAAAAAGATTTTTGATTGTTCTAAAATGTTTTCTCTTTGTTTAGACTTTGTGTCAGACGGCTATGCTGCAGCAACAGGAGGTGGCTGAGTCACATCTCAAAGAAAAATTGAAAAATGAAGCTGATCAGTATGCTCAGATGTTGCAAGAACAGGTGAGAATTGATGCTGTTTTTTCCACATCACAAAATCTAGGTACCTCCATAGACTTTCTAAAAAGAAGCTGAAAAACATTTTAAATCATTTAAATGATTTTTTTATAATCTTAAATTGTTCTTTATCTTATCCTCCTGCTGGATTCTGATTTGCATTTGATTTTAACTAATATATATATATAGGTGTGTGTGTTTGCATGTGCATGAGACAATCCCTCACTGGCCACAATCAAATTCAACAAAGAATAACTGCAAATGCTTTTCAAGACACTGGTTGGGAAGTATCAAACAATACAATTTCTTATTTATTCAGCAAGGTCCTCCTACTAACTGCTGACCACGAAAAAAAGGACCCTTACACTCAGTGCCTGACTGTCTCAGTGACTGCTGACTTACTCACTGCTAGTCCTTTTCTCACTCTCTGCTGACTTCCAAATTCATTATATGGATATTGGCTGGGGTCCCATCACCCTTCTCTGTCTATTTGTGTCCTGGAAAAGGAGACCACCAATTCAGTTTTTGGGTAGTCAGTTTTTCAAAGGACTCTACTTTTATGATTATCTAAAATCACTAACAAAATTTTATGTTTGCCAATTTAAAGGCAGGCTGGAGACTGGATTCCTGAAAATTCCTGGTCATTAAATTTACTGAAAGATGGGCTGGAAACAAGATTGCTAAGAAATCTGGTTCATTAAATTGGCTTAAAAGAAAAAAAAGAATCTATCTCCTAGGGATGTGCGAGAAATTGGATTTCTCTCTCTCTCTCTCTCTCTCTATATATATATATATATATATATATATATATATATATATATATATAATTATTTAAAAATATGATTCCAACATGCTACATAAGAGTTCTCATGTTTCAAAACAAGAGCTGAAAACTTCAATATAATTATTTGAATTAAAGTACTAAGCTCTTTTCCATCTTCAAGCGAAATTTTTTTGGAATAACTTATATATGAAATTTACGTGTTTTATAAGCATATTCATTATTGAAATCAAAATTTCTATGGTAACGGCTAGAGCAATTGTTTAAAGAAAAAGGGGCGTAAGGTGTTAATAATTTGTATCAATATCTCAGTTACATTCAACATATGTCAAGTCGAGGTAAGGTTGGGGTGTCTAAATTTAAAGCGGAAGATGACATCGCCTGGTCTGGTTAAGCGTCTATGGAGATTTATTTATTTTTTTTATTTTATTTTTTATTTTTTTCTGAAAGGGTTTTGTGTATATAAAAACTGTCGTAAATCGCTAACATTTGTTTTTGAGAACTTTGGATTATTTACTCAACGAGTTCTTTCCTATTTTCTATATATTTTTCACATATCTATATATACCCTGACTTGACATCTGTTGAATGTAACTGAGATATTGATACAAATTATTAACACCTTACGCCCCTTTTTCTTTAAACAATTGCTCTAGCCGTTACCATAGAAATTTTGATTTCAATAATGAATAACATAAAGAACAAATAGGAAACATCGTTTCACTTTTATTAAAGCTTTGTCAGAGTTTGAGACAAAGCTTTAATAAAAGTGAAACATGTTAGATTGATAATCGTTTCCTATTTGTTCTTTATCTTATATATATATATCTGTTTCGCATACTTGCAGCTAAGTATTTCACTCTCACACCAAATATTCCCCCAATCAGCATACAGACACAAATATATCCACTAGACACACACACACACACACATTATTACCCAAATTCTGAAAGACCAACTAGAAATATGATACACAAACATAGAGGCACACCAACATCTCACTACCATCTTCAGGAATTATGCACACACACTATCAGGGTGACACAAAATGCCCACTAGAATCCAAGTGTGCACACACATTAACATCACAAAACACATTAGTTTTACCTGGCCAATGAGAAATAACATACAACTAAAAATATTGGAACTTTCTCTCCTATAATTAATTTCCCCAGAATTTCTTATAAAGCTTAAAGAAAAGCAAAACCTGTTGAATTTATAAACATGTTTCCTATTTGTCTCTTATCCTTTCATTCTGTCAGATTCTTATTCATATTTGTTCTCTTTTATATCAATAAACAAGCAAATAAACACCAACAATTGTCACCTGCAATGTGGTAACGGTTAAATTAACTTAAAGATGAGCTGGAGACAACATTCCTAAGAAACCTGGATCATTAAATTGACTTAAAATGAAAAAGTATCTATCTATTAAGAATATGTGGAAAAATTGTATTGCTACACTCCTCCCCTACCAAATTTTGTCATTTATTGTATAAATTACAACAAAACTACAGAACAATCAATTAAAACAATTTTTTAAAAACTAAAATAAATAAAACAAAGCAAGTAAGTACACAATATTAATATTTCATAATGCATTTCATAAAACATGGAACTCTACATAATTCCATAAAGAAAAATATGTAGTTGGACCCTAACCATCTCTGAAGGTAGTTCAAACCAAAGATGGATAAATTCTAGACAGGTTCTCACCCCCTTAAATGTCATAATATACCAGAGGATGGTTAGGAGCTCTTCTCTTCTGTTCAAGCCATCACAAGAGGATTTCAAGCACTTTAGAAAAATGTCACATTACAGGAAGCATCTTTCTCTGGATTTTCCAAAGAGAAAAACAATACCAAAATACAATTTGGGGATTTTAACCAGCCCTTCTAGTAACTTGGATCACAGGAAACGTCATTTCTACTGACCTTCTAAAATAAGCAAGAGGACTTCATTAAACTGATGTTGGTAAAACTTTCAGGATATATTTATATGAGCAATGTATTGTCAATTTCAGCATATAATATCTATCCTTATTATAAATCTAAACTTGTTTTGACAATGTCAAGTTTTGATATTCAAACATATTTAGTATTATGTAAATTTGTATTTATAAATTAATCTAAAGAGATAGAAACATATATTTGGTTAACACAGCATTCAGTATATCTGTATAAATTATCATTTACTATTTTAATACAGGCTCTTTGACATTCTATACAATCATCAGTCTTTTAATCATTGATTTTTGCTTTTTTTTTTTTTTTTTTTACTTGTAGCAGTTTTTCTTTCTCAGAGAGCTTTACTTGAGTATTGTTTTTCATTATCATATGCATCTTTTGATGAGCTACATGTTTTCTACTTTGTTGGGGTCGAGAGTTAGCTTTGCAGAATGTAAAGGTGCATTATTTTACATGAATATGAATTGAGCTTTTTGGTCATGACTTGTGCCAATAAAAAATATCTTGTCCAGGAACTTAGACTAATTCTCAGTATTTATTTTAAATAATCATCAGCTTTGAAATGATCTATGATTTTACTGCCTACAATACAAGCCCAAAACATTACTTCATCTACCCACCTATTGTTTTCCAATTCATGTTGGTTGACTATTTCCATCATGAACCTAACTACTAGTCCAGATCCATCCAATGTAGCTCTATATTCATCAATAAAATTATTGTTGAGAAATTGGTTTTCATGTGTTTCTCTTTGTATTGATTATTTAAAAGTGTATAGTTGCTTTAATGTTTTTAGCCAATGTTCTTCTTATTCTGCATCTTTGTTTACATTCATAACACCAGTGACTTTTTCTCAAATCTCTTTTTGTGACATTCTTAAAGGTAGTTATTTGTTGTTTTTATTTGTTCTTATGGAAGCATTTTCAATTTCATTTTTGGTTGTTCTATGATATCTGTTTAAATTTTTCACTATTTCAAACATTGTGCTCCCATCACTTTACACTATCTTGTTTATCTTTTATATCTTTCTTATGACCCATGACAATCTTCATTGATATATGAAATTTAAAAATAAATATCAATAACTATGCTATTATATTTACAATGTGATGAACAACTCTTAAGTTCTAAATAATTAAATTTTATTTTATAATAAAAACTCATACCTCTAAATAAGTTATTGTAAATTTTTTTAATAAAAACATGTATGCTGAAATTCATATGGTATATTATCATATACATATATCAGTTGACTAGTACTGTTTTTTTCACTTTCTGGAATAATGTAGACTCTGAGCAACCAATAAATAAATAGTGACCTGCTAGCCTGTTAAGTTCTGTATATGCAGGTAGACAGTACAATTTAACTTGTAAGACAGAGACAGGCAAAGAAGAGACACACATGGGATGCAGACAGAACACACACACACACACACAGACACACAGAGGAAGAGCAGGACATAGTAGCTAACATAAATGAAAGACTTTCAAATTAACATCCCAAACCTTTGAAAGAGGACAAAACAAGCAAAACAATATGGTTATCTCCTCATAGTTGTAAGTGAACAATACAGAATGCAGACTATGGCATTCTGCTGTCAAGCATTGGAAGTTACTAGTTATTTATGTAATCAACAGGTAAAGTAAACTACATTTTATTAAAACCTTGTTATGGTATTCTGGTCTTCTTTATCTTTATACCAAGATTTTGGAAATTCATCAACATTTAGTTTTGTGTGATACATGTTTGATTTGGGTTTGTGATATTTCAACCCTGAGTGAGAGACTTCTTCAGATCTTAAACAGAACATAGGTGAAAGTGTCTCCTGTCTAGAATGTCACTGGATCAGTGATGAGGATAACCGAGGATACGCTGCTTCAAATTAGAACTTTCTGATTCACTCTACATGTCAGCCGGGTGTAAATGCTAAGAAATCAAAAATAAAAAGCTAAAGGGCTCTGGGCATCACATCCAGCCCACAAAACAAATCCCCTCAAAAAATATACAATATAAAAGAAGTCAATCATGAACATTGCTACCAAAAAAATAAAATGAGTTTATGAGCCACCACATTTTTTTTTAAGAACACTGCTCATAACGACTGAAACAGAATCGTGGTGAATGAGGTCTTCAATGAAATACCCCACCAGCCAGCTCTCAACATCATCACCATGACCTTGGTCAACCAACCCAACACACACACACACACACACACATTAACTCCATCCCATCAACTCCTATCATATATGTGTTTATAACAACTATCAGTCACTCCCACCCATATTGCTACATTTGATGTAGTGACCAAAGATTCTTACTTCCTGAAGTTACCACAGAAAGACATACTGCATGCAGTATTTTAATGATGAAAATAAGGTGCACACCCAGCTATATAGTGTTACTCTCAACTGAAATCAGTAAATGTATTCAGTCTTGTTTAGATTAATAAGTTCATTACTCCTCTAAAAAAAATTGTTGCAGTTGCTTTAAAATGAAAATGTTTTTTTGTATTTTAGCATGACCATTTGTCTGATGTCCTTAAACGGGAAAAAGAAGAGAATGAAAGCCGAATGAAGAATGCTCTTGATGAGCACAAGAATATACAAAGGGTAAAAATGAATTCCTTCCATATAAAGTTGAAGAAAACAAATTATGATACTCCCATGCCTTACAATTCTGCATAGTCCCCACCCCCTTCCTCACCATGTATGTCTTACAACACACTTTTGTTCCCACTCTCAGTCATACATACAATATCACCATGCCCCCCTGCCACTGTATTATGGTATCTTCTGCCCTCCCCTCATATATATATACATAAGGATACCCCTCTGACCTTCCCCATACATGCATTGCAAATGCCACTTCATTGAGATCAACATGTTCAGCATCAGAGGATGTTAATTAACATTTTCAGTAATTGTTAAATGCTAAATGACATTAATTAACTTACCACCTTTTTGAAATTCACATGTTTTCTTCATTTTATATTCATGCATTACTGCTTAGAAGATAAAAGGAATACCTGCTTTATTATCACTATCTTATCAACATAGACTTTTTTTCTACCTACATTAATATGTTACAAATTAAACTCAGCACAACTGATTATTAAAGGATGAAAAATTTTATGGATTTTGATGTAATTGTGAAATTTTCTTTTTTTTTTTTTTTTTTTTTTTTTTTTTTTTTTTTTGTCCAAATGCATGAATTTGTTTTGCTCATACTAATTCTCAGTATAACACAAATATTCACTATTCTTTATCGATAATTTTGAATTGTGTTAAAATTCAACTTTTTAATAAGAAAAATCTCAGGATGTTGTTAAAAATTGCCAGAAAACATTGTTGATTTATTCAAGATAAAACGGTCTATTATGATGGGTCTCTAATTTGTATTTAGATACATTGTATTTATTTTTCATTTTTCTAGTTGAATTGTTCACCTATATTGCATATGATCCATTACTGTAGATAATTAGTTAAAATAAAAATTTATATTTTATATGAATATTAGGATGTAGTAGAGTGAGGACACACAAGACCCCTTTGCACTGGCTTTGAAACTAATCCATGAACAGTAAAAGCCTTTTTACTTATTGTTATTTTCAGGGGGAATTTGAAAGTTACTTTGAAATGGAACAAAACCGGTATCAGGCAGCTCTGCAAAAAGTTTTGATGGTAAGGCTTATTTTTATCAATCAAAAGTGTCATCAAACTGCAATGCTTTTCCTTAAATGATATAAAAAAAGAAAAACAATTTAACAATGCCAGAAATTTAAAAGTAAGATTTCTAAGTCTAACAATTGAACCATTACTTGTATCACTTTGGAAAGTTAGGAAGAGATTAATGAGACCATTTACTAAAGAAATATTAGCATTTCTTATTTACCTTTAAAAAGTGACTTTCAAAGAGAATCACATATCAAATAAATTTTATTTTTCTATCTTTGTCTCTTTTTAAAGAATTAAATAAATTTAAATTTGATTTGTTCATTGAAAATGCAAAACTCATCTGCTAAAAAGCTAGAAAATATCCCAAAATTTAATTATCTAACATTTACTTAGAAATCTCACTGCTAAATTGTATTCAAACTTTTCTTTTAATCATATGCAAAAAAAGCCCAGTAAATTTTTTTTTTTTTTTATTATGAATAAGGGTAAAATTGATATTTATCAATACGCAGGAATCCAAGAATATTTTTTGCTGTATTTTCTTGTGTATAGTAAAGCTTGTGTCTAATTCAACTTTGTTTTTCTGAAGCTAAAAATGGGGAATAATTTGAGTATATGCCCTCATAGTACAGCCTTTCCTATGAAATAATTTTTTAAAAAGTTGTAACATATTATCCATTAAAAACTCAATGTTGTACATATATTTCACTAACATATTTAATTTTTCATGATATTAAAAAATAGAAATGAACCATATGTTTAGCCATTGCATGTTGCTTCTAATTTCTGTTTCAAACTTACTTACTTTCAGCAAAAAGTGCTAACTAGCCATACTCGATAATACATTTTAAGGTGTTAATTAATCTGTCAGACTTTTCTGTTTGATATGCTTTTATTATATTTCCCATAAATAAACTATGAAAGTAAAAAAAAATACTGCTGACATATGAAATAACTTTTGTAAACAATTGTTATCAACACCTGTCTACTTTGTGTTTCATTAACTATTGTGCTCACTGAGTGGAGTAAAAATTTGTGAAAATGTGTACTTGTGTATATGACCCCACTTTTTTACCTTTAATTTTCATTCAAGCTTTTTTGTGTTATGCACATGAAAATACAATAATACAAAATACCCTCACAATTTCATTTTATTGCCCATGATTCTCAAGGCTAGTTCCTTAATCTTATAAGATTTACAATATCGGCTGTGGAAATATTTATGCAAGAATCCAATAAGCAAATCAAATATATTTCCTCTTGTGGCTTTGTGTTTGCATGCAATCATACAAAAGACTTGACATAAGTTAGAAAAATTGTACTTCCAATTCCATTTCATTGATGTTAAAGAATTACATTGATAATTTAACCTTTTAACACTCTGTAACTTTGTCCAGTTGAGATTGTTAGATTCACTTACGCACTAATACCCTAAAGAAAGATATGTATCCTTCTCTTTTCCCCCAGCTATGGGCTGAATAGCAGAAAAGAATGAGTTTTTTAGCCTTGGCTGGCAACCAGTCTAGCAAAGAAAGAAATGGCAACCTACTATGGGAAAAATTTGCCTAGTCAGTCATGTATTGAAAGATATATGATCACTCAAGTGTGTATCATGTATGGCACTTAACTGACTGAACTTTGTTTACTGCACAAAAAATATGTTCTGCCGCTGCAGGTGTTTTACTCAACACTTCAGTTGTTGTCTTGCAATGTCAAAAAGGAAATGACATTACTAAAATCAAGAACTAATTTACTGCCGTTTAGGGGCTGCCATATACAGTGGAAATGGAAGTAATATATATTTATGAATAATGCAGAGTTCTAAAGGTTGAGTAGCCTTTTTAGATTACCAATAGTGTTGAAAATGAAAAAGTCATTTTGACTCGGTTAAAACTATATCACAAAAGAAAAGCTTAAAAGAACATTTTTATTCACACCTCAAAAATGTCAAATGTCAAAGATTAGTAGAAGGTCATGTACATGGATATGAATTATAAAATGGACATAATTTTTTTTTAACTTATTGCCTTCATTCCTTGTCACATGCAATTCCTATTTTATCACTTTATTCACTGACTTCATCTTTTATGTTCAAGAGATTTTTATTTTATTTTTTTTAATGCCATGTACCTTCAGGATGTATGTAATCATGGTTTTCCATAGAATTCCTTGAATCTTTATAATCTTTGAATTGCCAAGAATGATAATGGAATGGTTTCCTATTGACTTTTCCAGGGATTGGAATTCAGTTTTCCTTCTCTTAGACTGGTTGCTAGCTACATCCATGGTACTCAGTTTATTCTCCTATTATCCGATAACTTGTGGGGAAAGGAGAGGGTTTTATGGATTTCCCAAAGGTATTTTTGTGGAAGTGAATGCAACAGACACACTTGGAATTTGAAATCAGGTCATTGATTTTACTGTCTGCACCAATAGCATTTTTTATAATCACAGATATTTTGATAAATTATTTAATTTGAAAGATTTTAACAAGAAAATTGTTAGAGAAAGCTACAAAATTTCTGATCTATAAATATATTAAATTTTACTTTGACTTATAATCTTAATGCTTGTATTCTTGTAGGAGGAACAATGCTTACATCAAAAAGCCATTGAAAAGGCAATGCAAGAGCAAAAAGAACAATCTCAGGAAGCATTCAAAGAAGAAATGGTAGGTTTATATGTATTTCATTGTGTGTGTGTGTGTGTATATATATATATATATATTTATATATAATCCACCCTTATGTATTCCTCTGAGACTTGGACCACAGGCTGCTATTCTGTTAAATCTTTGGAGAGATTTCATCAAATGGCAGCCCTTTACAACTGACATCATGTCCTAATACATCGTATCTCAAGAAGCTCCTCATCCATAACCAAATCGGACAGGTACGGCAACTTAATAAGAGGGAGATGACAGATTAATGTAATTTCACCTTTGGAAGTATAAGGCTAGGTTCCAAATGCATTAGATATATGGTCTTAACCTATAATTATGAGAGCTACTACAACTCATGGCTTTTCCCATAAGGTACTGAGAGTTATGAACTGTTCAATACAGTTTGTTTTGTTTTTTTAAATTCTGTGTCTTATGGGAGGAATGCTACATTGTATATGGATTTAAAGTTCAGGATTATTATAAATATAATATATATTGGGGTATAAATTCAAAATATAGAATGTTGATAGATAGGTATTGAAAAATAAACTAAGGTATGAAATATAAACTTAATTATGATATGAGGCTGTTAAAATTGAAAAAATATGTATACAGTCTAAGGGAAGCAACTTTACAATAAATATAACCAGAGAGAAATGAAGAAAAAATAAATATAAAGCAGCTAAGGAAAGATAATATAAATAATAGATTAACTAATGTTGCTGAACAATATTAAATACAAAAACTACACAACACTCAAGTATTTTTTGGCAATTAAAAGACAACTATAAGAACCTATCCATTAGCTGGGAGATAATCATGAAAGCTAAACCATACTATAGGAAGGGAGACAATTGTAACTTTTGTTTGTTGGAGAAGCTTATATTAAAACACTTAAATAATCACTGAACAAGAGAAGTGAGTTGATGGCCTCATGTATACATAAAGCCAAACACCTCAACCACACTGACCCCAATTAAAATAGATTTTACAAATATTAATATAATATGTAACACCTATTAATATTCATAGAACCCATCATTAATAGCATTTTTTTTTATATATGTATTTACATATGTAATTCCTTATTATAGATCGTACTCAATTAATTTATGTTGTATATATATGTAATTTCACCTTTGGAAGTATAAGGCTAGGTTCAAAATGCATTAGATATATGGTCTTAACCTATAATTATGAGAGTTAAGTTTATTCTATTAGGTTGGTGCAAAAATAATGACGTAACAATGTCGTTTTTTGACGTTAAAAATACGTCAAAAAACGACATTATTACGTCATTATTTTTGCACCAACCTAATATAAGACTTTACTTTGATAATAGATTTTAATAAGCACCAATTATTTCTATTACAACTAACAACGTTTTTTATGCAAAAAAGGGAATTATCCCCCTTGATATATAGTGTGTTTATGTAAATTCAAATTTTTAAAAAATTATTAAAAATAATTTTTTTTTTTTTTTTTTTTTTTTTTTAATTTTTCATCTTTCAAACTTAAGAATTTGAATGATATAGATTATAAATAATTAATTCTAATATTATAGGCAACAACAGTAAAATGAACGTGTCTTAACATTCGATTTTAAATCCACACCACAGGAACACAAATTTCATAATGCTTAACGGTCAGTATTTTGCACCTGAAGATTGGATGTTTGCATGAAACTCAGTCATGCTATCAACATGGGATGTTATGTATATTCACTAATATATACTTAATAGCTCTGTTATATAACATTAAGAACTGTTTTTATAATACCCGAGAATGTGTATATATGTGTGTGTATATATATATATAATTAGAAAAAGAAGACAGCATGGATATAACTTAAAGAAACTTACACATACAAGATCGGACATTCCCTTTCTCGCCACTCGCAAACAACTAATTATTGTCCCTAAAGGACTCTGGACACTAGTATATATACACACTGTCAGATGCACTCATGTTCACAGCACATTTTTTTTTTTTTTTTTTTTTTTTTTTTTTTGTATGTTTTGTTCCCCACTTTATCATTACCATTATAATTAGTAGTTTTTGTTATGTTTTTATTTCAGTTTATTTTTTTTCGACAATGATTTTCCAAAAAGGTTCTTTAATCCTTTTTTTGTTGTACTTCCTCCCTCTTTTTTCTTTTATTTTATTTTTATGGCCTTTTTACACTCTGATCCTAATTCAATACTCAACACATCTATTTTTATGTTTTTTCACTTCCCCTTTTCATATTATCATTATCTTTATTTTTAGTATTATTTTTTCTCAGTTTATCCCCCCCCCCCATTGTCTAACAATGATTTTCCTAAAAGAATTCTTTATTCCTTTTTTGTGCTATTTCTTTCTTCTCTCTATTTTTTCTTTTTCTCTTTCATTTTACTTTTATTGGCAATCTTACTATGTTTCCACACTGATCCTAACTCAAAAAACAAAACTATGGTTATTTTCACATTAAGTTTCACACAACGAGAAATCAAACAACAGACTCTACCCACCTCAAAAAAAACTAATGTTGGATAGTTTCCACCGTCCCTCTGATAATTTTCTCACATCTGCTGAGGAAGAACACACATATGTTCGAAAATTATGAACTTGGAACCTCAATCTCCGGGTTTCATTTTTGTCACCTGGTTAATATTAATAAATGTTTTTCGTATTGATTTCATTGGTACCCTTTCGTTTGACTCTCTTTTATTGACCAACTTATTTACTCTCTCTCTCTCTCTCTCTCTCTCATATATATATATATATATATATATATATATATATATATATATATATATATATATATATGAAAGAGATAATGATATATACGTATTTTCTTGACAACAAAACAAGGTAAAATGGCCATCATTGTATCTTAATGCAGCAACTCATAACAAATGTTAAAATGTCCTCTGCTTGCTTCTCCACACACATGCACCTGTCAGATCATTGATTGGCAGACCCTTTCAAATACTTCCACATGCTGGCAAATGGTTTCACAGTCCCCCATGACACATTGATGAAGTGTCCTCTACATTATTAACATCTGCTGCATAAACCAATTGTTTTAGATTCTCCTATAAATAAAAATCCAAATGATTGAGGTTGGGGGGGAATGTGTAGGCCATGGAATTGGTCCTCTCCTGACTATCTATCTTTCATAGTAGATGTCAGCCAGTGCATTGCAAACAATGGGATTAAAATATGCTGGAGCTCTGTCATGCATGAACCACATCCATCTTTGTATTAGCATGGGTATATCCTCTAGCAGGTCTGGATGTTTGTTCAAAATAAAGTCCCTATAGACAGCTCCTGTAAGATGTGCTGGGAGAACATATGGACCTGTCAATCTCCTACAATTCCAGCCCACACATTAATCATAAACTGACACTGGTGTCTAGCCTGTATTGTACTATAGGGATTTCAGTCAGCCCACAAATGTTGGTTATGTAAATTTGTTATACCATCTCTTCCAAATATTGCCTCATGCTTAAAAAAAACTGAAGAGATAAATAACAGATCAGCATTTTGTGCAATAGACCATCAGCAAAAGTTCTCTCATGGTGAGTGATCAGAGGGTGAAAGATCCTGCACACGTTGCAAATGATATGGATAAGGAGCTGCTCTTGAAGTACCTTCCATGTGGTACTATGAAATGTATGACATGCTAGAGCCACTTGACGTGTGCTGATACCTGGATCGTCTTCAACAGCCTGTAGAATGTGTTCTTCATATTCTGATCTACAAGTCGATCTCAGTCTTCCTCAATCCATAGTTTGTGGTGCCATGGATTCTGACTCAGCAATGATAAACAGCAGCAAAGGTTGGATGAATCAGCTGCCTTCAGTTTAGAAATGCATTCTGATACAGCCATGCAGCCTCACATCCATTACAATTCATGCAGCTGTATGTAAAAATCATATCTGCCTGTTCATGATATGAATATCCTGCCATTGTTAAACAGAACACTTCTCAGTTAACTCATTACTACACATGTAAAATGTTGAAGACAGACTAGCCACAAATGTACACTAATGAAAAATGTAACCTAGTCTACATGGCAACACAGCACCATCTAACATAAAACTTCGTTAAATTTGATAACTCAAAAAAGGATTTATGGAGATATGTTTATATGGACTTTTGTCCTTATTTTGGTGTGAGGAATACACACCTGCCAAAGTTTGTAAAAGTATTTTTCATATACCCTGTATGTATGTATGTATGTGTGTGTGTGTGTGTGTATGTATATATATATATATATATATATATATATATATATATATATATATATATATAAAAGATTGGTGCAAAAATAATGACGTAATTATGTTGTTTTTTGACGTATTTTTTAACGTCAAAAAACGACATTATTACGTCATTATTTTTGCACCAACCTAATATAATATCTCATTTGACCCTGTGCAGATAAGTTTTAGTAAAAATCAAGTGACACAAGTGGAAAATGGAAATTTGAAAAATTTTCACAGCTACATCTAGATTTCCTAGTTTTGTCTATTCTGATGTATTTTTACTCCTATTTTTTTTTTTTAATTTTTTTCAGAAACTGATGAAGTCCGAACTTGAAAGTATACAAGAGGGCTACTTAGAAGAAAGGAAGAAAGCATTGGAAAGTGAGAAAGAGTCCAGAGAGGTGATTAATTTTTTGTTGAAGGAATAAGTAGTGTTCATTTTGATTCAAAATCAAATCCCTCGTAGGATTACCCCACACTGTGCAGACAGACAGATGAAACCAAAACAGGAGAGAAACTCTCCCTCTCTTGTAAACAGTATCATTAATAATAACTTGTGTTGATGGCTTATATTTTCTATGTATTTTCAGTATCAAAAGTTCATATACTGTCCTACCCACTTATGAAAATGCTTGTGTTTTGTGTCACTGGCTCACTTCTTACGGGTTGTTTTGACACCTCCAAAATAATAACACCTCCATGCTGGGCTGAGGATAAAATGATACAATCTGGCAATGCTCATTTTGTCTTACAGACTTTTTTTTTTTCTTAAATACTCATTAGGTTATAAATATGACCCTCATTTTGAAGTCAGAAATTTCCTTCTCTTTGGTGAGTTATCAACTAAGGTTAACTAGCCTCACCTACCTGGCACTGGAAAATGAACAGAAAACTATTTTTTCCAAATCAGTGCTTTACTAACTGATTGTTTGAAAACTTTTATGTGCATTGATTGACAAATTATTGAGTTATATTGCAATTTATTTATGTCTGTTCATGTAAGGATTTCTTTATTGGTTTGTGTGTGTTCATTTATACACAGTAAAGTTTGCTATAATACCTTTTCTTTTTTTTTTTTTTTTTTTTTTTTTAAGTGAAATTTCTCCTAGGAGCAAATTTGAAATCAGGTCAGTTAAATATGATGCAAATATAACTGTTCATATGGCACTATGGAAATAGGCTTGAGAGTCGATACTATATATATATATATATATATATATATATATATATATCTTGCTGAGAAGGACTTTTAAGACCAAATTGATATAATCAATAACTTTTATTCCAATCATGCATACATGGAGTTATAGTGGTGATTTGTTTAAAAAAAATAAAAATTTCATATAAGGACTAAAATAACTTTGGGACAATATGTATTTCACTGTAAGCAACCAATCCAAACTTTTCTAAGTGAGAGCAGAGTAAAACAGCCAATCAAAAATGCTTTCAGCAACAACATTAAGATACATTTTGTAACATTGTTGTTTACTTATATTCCAAAGTGTCTGGTTAATAACTGAAGCTTGTCTTCCAATTCAGATTCCCCACCAAAAAAAACAAAACTTTACTGATGTTAAACTACATAGCCATACTCTAAGTATTACGGGTATGAATCAAAATTTCTTTATAGAGTATGGTGAGGGTTAAGGGAAAAAGAACTTAGGAAATTAATGAGGGTTTTTTTTGTTTGTTTTTTTTTTTCTTTTGATAAGGGTTTAGAATCTGTTGATATTTTTTTAACACTAATCACGAAAATATTTACACACATTCAGTTTAAGTTATCTTGTGGGAAAGAAATTATTTTTTTAATTGTTTTTAAAAGACTAGATAAATGTTTATAACTTCAGTATTTAACTTGAAAGTTTATTTTAGATTTGCAAATTTAGTGAGGTTGACTTTGTGAAACCTACATTGACATAGGTAATTATAGTTTGTGATCTTTGCCTTTCTTTAAGGGTTAATTACTTAAAATTATTCAGTCTTAATAGTTTTATTGAACCTGACTTCTATTTTGAACCCTTGGCATTTAAGCATTACCTACAGGTTTGTATTAATTACTGAGGATTTGGGAAATTGATAAAACAATGCCAACGACAGTCTTTGAAATTTTTTATTTTGCATATGGAAGACGACAAATTCCTTAAGTGAACATTTTCTCAATACCTAAAAACCTGTAAAAAAAAAAGCTGACATGAAATCAATGCTTATCCATTAAAATTGAAGATTTTCTGATAGGATTCAGAAATAGAAGAGGTTGATTTCCCTTCCCAACATAACAATCATTAAACGAGTGTATGAACACTTTATATCAAATGTTAATATGTTAATGAGATTTACAATTGTTTCTTCAGTATCATTTTAAATGGAGACTATTCAAAGGGAATTTACCATATAAAACCTGATTAATAAAAAAAATGTGACTATGAGAAATAATGTATATAAAGAAGACACAAGAAAAGACTTTGTAAAAGAAATGATTTAAAACAGTTCCCTTAAATTTCATAATGACAATGATAAAAGCATTGCAACATTCAATTATTTAGATGAACCCAATGTTTTTGTTGTTTTTAGTTGAAATCAAGAGAAAGAAAGATTTGGCAAGATGACATTGCTAGTGTTCCAGTAAATATTGAAAACCTCTTTGTTTTAAAATATCTATCAATCACAATTCAATTTTGTTTTTAACATAAAATGTGAAATACAATCATCAAATACAGTGAGAGCCAAATTTCAAGTGGTCCCAATTGCAGGCTTCCAAAAAAGGCCAGATTACAAATACATTGTATCAGTTTATCAAATTGGCTTTCACTTTCATGCAAAAGAAAACTGAAGCTATCGTTTAAAAATTAGTGCTTTAGTACACATCATGATTCCTGCTGTAGAATCTATTTAAAAAAAAAAAAAAATAATCAGAATTTTAGCAAATGTAAAACTGAATTGTGCGTTGACTGGCCATTTGTATGCAACAGAAAATAGTCTTTATCAAATTCTTTTAGCTTCAACTATTAAATAACCACAATGGTTGCTCAACTGTGTCATCCGTAATTATGATGATTACACATCATCTAAGTTTCATTTTGTTTAGAGAATGGTCACTCAATGAACTTGAAGGGTTATGAAACCTGAAGTTCAAATTCTGATGCTGCTCTATAGGTGAGGCTCATTTCTATAATTCACTAAGAAGAAGGAAATACTTGATTCTTTTTCTTAGTTCTCAGTCCTGTACTTATCGAATTCATTGTACTGAAAATGTTATGTTAATGATTTAAAGAAAAGAAAATAGCAAAACAATTTTTTTTATATAAAAATGATTTACTAAGTCAGATAAAAATTCACTGTTTGTGAATTGGGAAAGAATTTCTTACAATATTTGAAAAATCTAGGTTGAATTTTACCGCTAAATGCAATTATGATGCAATATCAAAAAACTTTGTTACTCCTGAATATTAAACTGAACAAAAAGTAAAATTAAGTAAATATAATAATTGATTAAAAAAAAAAAATGAAAACTATCATAATAAATGAATCTAAATTCTAAAGATATCTTAATTTCAAAGTATTTATCTGCAGAGCAATTTAAGAGTTCCTTTAACACAATATTTCTAATATAAGCCTTTTCTATTTCTACAACATTACCAGAAGAGTTTGCTAGATAGAGATAGGTAATTCACCCATCTGTATATAACAGATTGTTCTGTTGACATAGATAAGTATTACACATGCACTAAAAATACTCACACAAACTTCTTTGACTCACTTTTAAAATCTGACGAAACATCAGATTTTTTGTAAGTGCTTTTTGGTCAGACCGAGAAATGTTTAACATTTACTGAAATTAACTTAAATATATAAAATGACTAATGTTCATACACTGGGAACATCAACTTAACAGAAAATATTATACTCTCATGACCACTAATCAATTAGGGATAAAAATAAAAAGAAATAATTTACTTCCTAATAATTTCAAATAAATTTCCAGAATTGAATGTATTAAATCAGCAGGTATTTGGATTTATCCAGTAATTTACTGGATCATTTGTAAGTACCTTTAGTAAGCTACCAATGTGTATCAACTGAAAGCATTTTATAATAGTACATGTGTTAGGCAATTTGTTATTGCTCAATTCTGGATGGATATTATTCCTAACATATGCTCTTTTTTGTTTTGACTTTTCAAGTCAAACGTCCTTCATCTTTGTGAGTTGTGGTTTATAAGCCTCACCTATCAGCACTGAGGATTAAATCTTCACTTCACATTAAACTTTTAAATAATATTGCAAAAAAGTCTTTTACTTTTTTTTTCTTTTTGCTTTCATCTTCTTTATAGATGAAATGCCAATTTATTGACCTTTATACCCATTAAGATTCCTTTCAGAATAATTTATGGAATCTTTCTTCTTTTTTTTTTTTCTTTTTTTTTTAAATAAAAAACAAATGATGTATCTTCAGACACAGTTAAGTGAGAGTTTTTCAAATTTGGACTGAACTGTTGCTTGTGACTGCCATCAGCACAACAGTAGTTCAATCCTAACCAGAATTACTTATGTGACTAATGCCCTGAGGAGGGGCATTAAGCCTGCTCTTTACCTTGACAATGAATGCAAAATGATGTAAATGTTAGGGAGGCTAAATTAAAAGAGAGCAATTTACTGGCTTATTTGCATAAAACCTGATCTGTTGATTTCCTTACAGAAAAAGTCACCTGAAGTTTTATTGATTCAGCAATGAACCAGTGATTTTTCAGAGAAATAAAATTAGTTTGCATCATTCCATCTTCCCCTTGAGGTGGGGTTGAATGAATAAAGGATCCCATTTTGGTTATTCTAAAATGCAAATCTTAAATTATTAAAAGTAAAAAGTTTAATTAAAAAAGATTCAGTGTTCAACATCTCTCATCATAACATATACTGATGTTAAATAATCTTTCATATCAACCCAACACACATACACCACCCCATCTTTTTTTTTTTTTTTTTTCTTCTTCAACTAAGATTTTGCCCAAAGATGATTTCAGATGTACAGGAAAGCTATCCACTCCCATTTCCATTGAGTTGTAAGTGATCATTCATTGAAAACTCTACTTAATTACAAATTCTATGAAGAAGCGTCCAATTAGTTTTTCTTTTTGTGTTATATTAGAGATTACAAAATACATACTTAAAATTGTCAGCTTTTTCCAACATGAATGTTGTCTTTTCAGTTGTAAGTTAATGAATAAATACATTCATTATTTCTTCAGAAGTCTATACTCTCCTCCCACGATTCCTTTTTTTACCATTTATAGATTTTGGTAGCTTTCTCATAGATAAAAATCAAAGTATAGCCCCCTTTTTCTTTCTTTTCTTTTTCCAAATTTGACCCAAGTTAAGGAATGTTCACTCCTATGTGCTTCATTTAAATTAAGGATGATGTCCAAGGGAATTAATTTAAATACAATTAGCACCATTTTTAGACTCTTAAAAAGGATAATTGTTTGAAATGATAAACACAAAATAAAATTCCTTCCTTTTTCTCAAGGTTTACATGTACAAATTGCACTTTACACACACTGTCATTTCAAGTTAGCAGTGTATTTAGAATTGCTCTTATTCTTATAATTTGAGCAGCAGCAGTTATGGTCACCCCCTTATTTTAGCCAAAGCTGCCTGTTAAAATTTCACATGAAACAGCAGAACAGGTTTATGAATTATCTCACTTTTGATATCAGTTTCTTGACCTGGTTAGGGTGTTTAGCTTCTTTCTGACAGAAGACCCTATTCAATATTCTCTATATCCATTCACAAAACTTCATGGAAAAGGCTTTTTTACTCTTTAAAAATCCTTTGGAAAAGATATAGCCTTTTTCACATTTTGGTAAGTAACCTAAATTTTTTTTCCTCTTAAGTATGGAAATTATACCCATTTTTCTATAAGTGGGTATGACTGTATATAAATGTATTTTTTTTTTATCTATTTTCCTTGTATTTAACACTGAATAGTGCTGAGTAATTTTCAACAAGTTTTTCCTTGTGACTATTATTCATACCTGTCCCATTGATATGTCCTAACCCTTTGGAAATGTTGCTTATCAGGCTTTTAATTAATGAAGCCAGTAGAAAATATCTTGCCAGTGAATTTTATTGTGATCCAATTTTTTTCACCAAGGGCCAAACTTATGTTGTGACGGGTGTGTTGCCCTTTACTGGTGAATATCAATCCGTGTCCTTAGATTATTCCACATTCCTTTGATTTCTGCATCACACTGTGGTTGAGTAGTCAAGTGTCTAAATTAAAAAAAAAAAAAAAAAATCCCCCACCAAAAAAAAAAAAAAAAAAAAAATGAAATGTTGTTGTGTGTCTTTTAGCAATGTCTTTTGACTTTAAATGTTTGGTCTCTTTGTTCAGCACAAAAATCTCTGTTGTGTTATATTCAAATTCAAAGTGTAGCAGTGATTTTTATGTTAAGTGTAGATACAGACGCAACAAGAAAAAAAACAAAAAACATGCATTTTGGACAAATTAAAAGCCTGAAGTGTGAAAATAATTCCAGAAAGCATACGTGTAAATAAATATTTGATTAACAAATTAGAAAGTGGATTTCGTCAAATGTTTTATATAATTTTAATTTTACTTTTTTTCCAAAAAAAAGTCTTTTTGAAAATATGAATAAGTATTGAAATATTAATGAACTTCCTCAAATTTCTTGTTTGTCAATCAAATATTGATTACCTATTATGCTTTTTCTTATTTTTTTTTTTTAAGAATTTCTTTTATTTTTTACTCATGAATGAGATTTTTTATTGCTTTTTTATTAAAAAAAACATCACATTTTTATTTTTTAACATTTTCAAAAATCTTTTCACTATTTATTGATTTTTGATTTATGGATAGATTATTATTATTTAACAATTTTTAAATTAATTCCTATATGCAACTGCTTGCCCTTATAATTGTATTTTTATTTTTTATCAATTTTTAAAATTTCATCCAATTAAGCTATTCTTATCTTTACCTTTGTGAATATTTTTAACCTTATCCAATATTATTAGAAATCGAGTAATTCAAGTTACTCCTTGAATTAATCTTTGGTGTTATTATTATCCCCATTATTTAAAAAAAAATAATCATAAACATCATTTAATCACTTTCCATTTTTGCTTTATTTTATCCTCTCTGAGATTTTCTTCTGCTCATTCAATTATTGTTCTACACAGTTTTATTTTATCTTCTTTGCCAACATTTTTTTTTTTAATTTCCTTTGACACCACTTCTTTCTTTACACACCCTCTCTCTCTCTCTCAACATTTCAATATTAAAATTAATGCAAAATGCAACCAACATATTTAAGATGTTTTTCTTAAAAGTTGAAATAAAAAAATTGATAACTTTGCTAAATTACTATAAGTAATAATAGGTAATAATTTACTCTAACTAGACTTATATCTATAGTGTACTACATAAGTAGGGCAAAAGTTTGTGTATATTAGTTATAAAAATCTTTTAATATTGATTTAACAACCTGAAATTCTAATTGTTACTGAGATGGGTTAATTTTTCCCTTGATTTATATATTTAAAATTTCAAGTCATTGTGAAATAATTGTATTTTTATGAACCGAATTGTTTAGTGAAAATAATTTTCAGAGCACTACAGTCACTCTTCCAACTGAAATCTTTTAAAGCTTTATTCCTGCCAAAACCTGGCACACACTGCAAAAATTCAGATGTTCACCTTCTCTTTACTTACCTAATAGTTTGTGTATAATGGGTAACTTTTACTTATTCCTTTTTGTCATTACTTGCTTTCCCACTTATTCACCTTAGATCTTCTTTTCAAAAAATAAAATAAAAATCATCTTTTATTTGACTGCATCTAATATTATGAAAATCCTGATAATGGTTATTTCCATTGAATATAGTCTGACTATCATTCAACACATGGTAATTATATAATTATTATTTGATGTGGGAAATATTTTGTTAATACTGGATGTGTCAGAAATACCTCCCACATAATAGTAAGATGTTAGCTAAATAAAGACAACATTGCCACTAATGTGGCAGGTATTTCTGCCACCCCCTGTATTTGATTGAAATAAATTTGGCATTAGAAAAAAGCAAAAGAAATTTACTCAAACTGACTTTTTTCACCTGAAAATTAACATAAAACAGTTCTTTATTAAACTATATATTATGTAATAATTAGTCAAATTATAGAAATGCTTTTGTGAAATTTTAGTCAATGTAAAACATCAATTGTGACATAAATAATTTTAACTTGTAAAAGCTAATTTTTCATTAATTTTCATATAATGAATTTTTTCCTTTTTTGAGTTTCCACAATGATAGTGTTGATTAAAGCAATTCCTTGTCACTATTTTTGTTCTAACTGCTTATAAAATTGAATTATTATCATTAAATGATTGTCTAGATCTTGATGTAATCATGAGCTAAAATCTCTTGAGTGAAAAGTTTTTATTTCTTTTAAGATATATGATTATTGAAATTGTTTATTATCCTTATCTTCATTGAAAATTATAATAAAACTTGCAAACATTATTAAATCATCTTTGTGAATGTAAATTGATTTTCTCATAGACATCACATAATTACCTATCTGACATTTTTTGTTTTCTTACAATATTTCTTTCAAGTCTAGCAAGTTTGCTTAATACACCAACTTTTTTCTTGCACATTTATACACCAAGAAAATTTACAGCATATTTAAATGTGTAGTTTCAAAAGCGGTTATAAATAGCTGTTCGTGTGTGTGTGTGTGTGTGTGTGTGTGTAGCTTTAATTTTACTTTAAACTTTGTGAAACTATGATCTAGATTGTATAATGTGAACTACTGTGTAATCATTCCAGTCAGTTTAGTACCACTCAACCACATACCCTATCTCTCTTTCTCATCCTCACACTTACACATACACACATGCATACAAATACACACATGCTTTTATTTCCTCTGAACTGAAAAGGAGGTGTGACTTACTGTGATTATTAATATGCTTTTTTCCTTTCATTTTTTTTATCTTTAATTTTGATAAATATATATATATATATATATATATATATATATATATATATATATATACACACACACACATATAAAATGTGATTCTTTTTCTTGGTCTTGACTGAAAATATTGGAAATGTCATGTAATGTGATATAAATATATAAAATTTTTAAAGCACTTATAAAATATGCCACAAAAAAGTCTTTTTAACATATATAATTTCCAGGAGTTATTTGAACTCTGACCTCCAATTGTAAATTAATGTTGGAAGTTTATTTACCTACCTGGGCTGTTATAAATTAAATTCATTTTCTCTATTTTAACTTTGCAATGTTTCCATGGCAAAATTATTTAACATTATTTGGTATTGCCAAGGTTAAAGTAGCTTCCTAAATCAGTCACACCACTAATTGGCTAATTTTATTCTGATTCACTTTTAATTATCTAACAAAAAAAATGATAAATGATTTTTTTAAATATATGTAGAAAAAAAACTTCTCCCAATAATTGCATAATTTCTTATTTGATTTTTAAACTGTGACTAGGATCAAAGATGATTTTTTTTTTTTTATCTTAATTGAGGAAGGAATTGTATTGATAGTTTCATTCAGTTGAACGTAATCCAACTTTCACACTTTCAAGATACTAATATATTTAAATTCATAAAGAAATTAACTAGTTTTAATAAAAATGTCTTGCTAAGTACAGGTGAAATTTTGGAAAAATGACCTTATAGTTTCTTAATTTATATATAACTAATTCATACAGAAAAAATATATGTGGTATTATCTCTCTCTCTTTCTCTCAAATATAAGTGAAGTATTTTCTAGAGTATTTGGCTTGTTTGGCACTTTCAAATACAATGCAGGTTTTTAATGACAATTTAAAAAGGATTATTTATATTGTCACCAAGGAATGACATGCCTTTTCAGTATGTCTCTTATTTTTGGTAATTTGATACGCCTAATCAACTGTTACTGTTGTAAGAGAAAAAAATCCCTGTTAGCAGCTAAAATTTCATTGCCATTCATACAATATTTTGTGAAACATTTCTTTGCAGAATGTTCCTGACATTGCAAGATGTGAAGCCTGCTTACTGCAAACATTTCATCAATGAATTTCTGATAGCTGCTTTTAAACATATTGGTCTAAATAGGTCAAAATCAATAAATAAAACAATCAATACTCTGAGAATTAATTCTTCCAACATTAATTAATTCTCAGAGTATTGATTGATTTTTATTTTATTGATTTTTACCTATTAGACCGAAGTTTAAAAGCAGCTATCAGAAATTCATTGATGAAATGTTTGCAGTAAGTATGCAACAAACATCTTGCAATGTCAGGAACATTTCTGCAAAGAAATGTTTCACAAAATATTGTATGAATGGCAATGAAATTTTAGCTGCTAACAGGGATTTTTTTCAGACCCCCCCTCCCAAGTTTCAGTCTTCAGGGTGTTAAAAAAAAAAAAGCTCCTTAACATAATTTGGGAGTTAACTTTTACTTTTTATATATACACACAATTTCTTTTTTATTCTTAACTTTTCCTACCTTTTTACACTTTTCTTGAGGCAGGCATTTTGGATTGAAAACAGTTAAAATATATTTTCTTAACAC
>OZ010582.1:19701825-19838925 GCA_963932145.1 Acanthosepion lycidas | reverse complement strand
CTTTTTTTCTTAAAAAGAAAAAAAAGCTTTTTGGGTTTTGACCTTTTTGTTTTTTAAATCTCACATGAAATATTGAAATTTTGTGATGCGGGTCACACATACATAGAACATAAAAATGGCAAACACAACTCTAAAAGAATATGCACATGTAAATGATGGTAAAACAATGTTTATATATACATACAACCAGATGAAAATGGCATAATATGAATACATAGTAAAACTTCAATAAAAACTACACATTAAATAAAAGGCATTTAACACAAAAATACATAGACAAACAAAAAAGAGAGAATGTAGATAGGAAACGATTTATAATCACTCAAAAAAAAAAAAAAGTATAAACCATGCAAAAAATAAAAATTCTTACATTCACATATTTTCAACTACACCTATGCTGATATTAAAAAAAAAAAATGGTCATTCTTCAGATGATGTCATATTGCAAAAAAGCCTGTCTATTCTTAACATTAACTTTATTGACAGTAAATAGGGAGTTGATTTTTTTTTTTTTTTTTTAACAGTTTTTAAAGACAGTATGTTAGCTACAAGAAACTGAACTTTCATTTAGAGCATCCTTAAAGCCTCTTGGCCTATTTCTATGTGTAGAGAATGCTGCTTTAGAAGCAGTCCACTTTTTCTACTCTAACAGCAAAAAGTTAACAATGTTTGCAATTTTCATAATTTTTTTTTTTCTATTTGTCATTTTTTTTCTAAAATTTTAGAAGGTTGGAGAATTTTTTTTTTTTTTTTTTTTTGCAATATGCCATCACCTGAAAAGTGGTCCCAAGCAATTCTTTTTTTACAGTTTTCAACTGTCTGAAGTTGACAAAATGTCAACAGGACTTTAAATCTGATTATTTATGTAATACAATATCACAAGTCTTGTGCAACTTTGTGAGTACAGTATGTTGGTTTTTCTTTCTTCTAGTTGTAGTAAGATGTAGAGAAGTAATAATCTTTCTGTTGATTGTCACAAAACTACCATGTTTGTATTTGTTCTGCTTTCTTCTCTCACTCTCTCTCTCTCTAAATCCTAATGAAAGGGCTGGAAGGTCTCTAAAACGAAACTGCTCATACTGAATAATATTATAAATGATAATAATATTTCAATGTAAGCAGATGAAGACATGTGTGATTCCAGTTTCCCAGGGGACAGACAACAGAACATTTTTTTCTTTCTTTTTTCGTTAACGTGTTGTGAAAGAATAAAAGATTTTTACCTAAAAGAACTGTTGAATGTATTGGTTAGTGATTTTAAAAATGAACTGGAAGAACCTTTTTAAAAAATGAAGGCAGGGGTCAATATATATAAGCCAGAAGTACCTTCTGGCCCTAACATTAGATCCTCAATTGTTTTTTTTTTTGTTTTTTGGTTTTTTTTTGCTTGTACTGATGTATTAACTAAAAATAACCATTACAGTGGGTGAAATAATAACTTGATATTGAACATGTTAATTCAAATTTGACTTGTATTTGACCAAATTAAGACCATAAAATAATTTGTCTGGATATTGTAAGATCAAAGTTTTTGAAATTTAGATTCTTTATTTTAGTTTTCTATGAATAGCTTCTGTTCCATAATAGCGTTTACATTTAGTGAATGAAATCTATATGTAAATGTTGCATCTATTATGGGACAGTAAGGCAAAATTTTGAAAGTAATTGGAATTTGTATCATTTTCATTTCATTATACCTGCTTGAAACATTTATACCCACTGTTCCCATTTTGGGGATGGTAGCCATTAATTCATAGAAACTTATAATTCTTTTTTTTTTTTTCTTTTTTTTTTTCTATGTGTGTGTGGGGAGGGTCAGTAAGAAACCTATAATTAATACCAGATTTTTATTATAATTAATCCTGGATTTTATGGTGGGCATTAGTAAGTTAAGTTAGTTTTAGATTTAAACTTTTCAGTTTAAGTGAGAATTTTACTTGAAAATAGATTGAATATTTAATATAAAATTTGTGTTGATTCAAAACTTTATGCAGGCATCTAGACCCTGAACAGATTTTTCACACAGTATATGTACTTCAAAAATCAATAATATCAATGGATATAAGAGCCTACTAAAAATGAACTTCTAAGACCAAACACAAACATATTGTGATTGTCCAGCATATCCAGATGGTTATTTGTATGTTGCTGCTAACTCCGTGGTATTTGTTCTCAAGTCAATATTAACAAAACCAATTTATTTGCATTTGGTTGGTGTTGGGGAAATTATTGTTAAAGTGTAGCTGTTGGTTTTAAAACAAATAATTTTTTTTTTACTTACTTACTGCAAGAAAAGCCATTTTTTTTTTTAACTTGGCTCATTGGGGAATTATGAGGAACATTTTCTTAAAAATGATGTTTTATGGATAACAAACCCCTTTTTTGTATGTAAACTAAAGTATCTAACTCAGTCATCTGCCTAAACAAACATCCACATCTTCATCATTTTTCATAATATTTTAACCAGTCAATTTCCAAACATTACCCTTACAATATCTTGACTAGTCTATTTCCCAATATTTCCCTTACAATACTGGCTAATATTTTGAACAATTATTTTAAGTTTTCGATCTTTTATCAAGAAATTAACAAAACCCTATATTAATTAATTAATGTTCTAGTGCAGAAACTTGGAAAATTGAATTAGTGCAAGTCAGAAATCATGCCATTTCTATTAGAGAGATTTTTCTTAATTCAGATGAAGTTTTATTATATCATGTGACTCTAAATTTGCTTTCAAGTAAAAATACTCTCTGGACAATTTCTAGTTTTTTTGTTTTTTTCACTAATAAAATATAAAATTGATAAAATTTTAAGGGATTGAATATTTGAAATAATTATTAACTACCACAAAAGTAGAAATATTTCTGGTAGACCATTGGATTGACAGCTCAGGATCAATTTTAAACCCTTCTATTCGGGCAGGTAAGGTTTTAACTCGTATATGAGAATGAAAATCTAGCTTTAAACCCTGTTCAAAATATAGATTGTTGAAACATCATTATTCATGTACTTGTAAAATACACTTTATCCAAAAGCCATGTAAATGAAAATCTACAAATGCTTATATAATTAGGGGATGGGATAAATAAATTGGTAAATAAAATGGTCATTAAAAGGTATGGATCTTTTTAATTTACAGTGAAAGGGATGGAGATGTTAGTCTGAGCAGATTATTGAGATATGAAAACTCTTTCTTAAATGGAATATCATTAAAATTCAGAGAGTTTTTAGATTGATATTTTTATCTTTGGAAGCATGCGCGCACACATACACACACATTTGACAATTTTCTTAAAACTTTAGTAATGCATTTAGTACATGTGCATTGAATAAAATCTTGTTATGATCAGGACAACAAATCTTTTCATTAAATCAGTTACCTTTTTAGCTCTTTGAGGCTCCCTTTCATCCACTTTATACTGCTTTGCCATCTGTTGATCAAAATGATGGAACAAAATATAAATTTATGTGCTCTTTGATGTTAAGAAGATAAAAACAAAGTGAAATTAAAAATGACCAATCATGCAATTCCCAACAACATTGGGATGAAATTCAACCCTTGATGCTTAAGAGTAACAGTAGATAAAAAGATTTTAATTTTCAGTTATGCCAACTGAAAACATTTGAAAAAAGTTGCTGATTTGTAGAGTACAAAATAAGCAACAAAGACAAGCGTATCAGTTAAAAATCTCTCTGAAATTATGAATATACATATAAACCTACCACCAGTCTAGGAAAACAAACGTGAATCATAACAAAAAGTAATTGTATGAAATTATTTATTTCACAAATGCACATCCCTTGATATATATTGTTTGTTTTTTTCCCACTATTGTCTTTGTTTTTTTATTATTTTCAGGCTTTTGTGAGAGCACCAGTTCTAACTTTCCACTTGAAAGTAGCTTTTCCTCTAATCTTTTCCTCTTGAAAACTAAAGAAAATGGAAAAAAATATCTTACTAGACTGCCAGATAATGTTTAAAAGCCATGTGCTTCAAAATTTTGAATTTACTCGTCATTCTCAACAAAAAAAAGCAATTTTCAAAAGTTACAAGTAGCAGAATTTGAAATTTACTAGTCCTAGTCTTTTAAAAATAGCCTCTCTCACAAAACAGACACACAGACGCACTATCTGGCAACCTATAGCATAAAACTTGATAAATTATATACTGTTAATCTTGCATAATTTTTTTCTTTCAAATTTTTGACAGCATTAATAGTCTACTTTAGATTGTAGAAAATAAAAATAGATAATTTTTGTATGTTTACTATTAATGTATTCATTCATGTTGGCCATTTTCTTTTCTCTCAAAGAATAATGGTCTCAAAAATGCTATTGATGCTATCAAGGGGTTGTAAAAAAAAAATGTATTTGTAAGGCAAACTAAACATTGTTCTGTTTTTTATTTAGTTAATCATTGCAAAAGATTGAAATGAATGATGCAATACAGTATGTTTTCTTCTTTCCATCCATTTTCTTTTTCAGTCCAGAATACAGAAAAAAATCACTTTTTTTATTAATTGTTTCTACATTTTGGGTTTTATTCACTTATTTTATTTCAACTTTTTGTTTAAATTTGTATTTTAATTTATTTCTGTTTGGTGTCGTGAAGATTTTTTTAATTGTTTTATTTCTAATTTACATTTTTTCCTCCTTCTTTTTACATTATTGGACAAAGTTTTCTAAAATATGCTCTTATTTCAACTTGATAAAACCTTGGTATTTAATAAAAAGAAAAAATCTACAATTCTTTCTAAAATCACTGCGAATACCAACTATAGATTAGAAGCAAACTTGTTTATTAATCAAAGTGTTGTTAATGTAAACAGCTTTAAGGTTGCATTTTTAAAAAGAAAATGTTATGGTTTAGTGTTTTACTTATCACATGAACTAAAGTCCATTTTCCCCACCAATGTTTAACAATTTTCAAAGTTATAGATAACACGTCTTTAAATAAATACTAAATATGTGCACTTTTTATTCTTAATTTTGTCTAATATTTATTTATTTATTTATTTTTTTTTTTTTTTTTTTAATAACTTTTATTGAAGTTGTCTGTCTGCAGCATTAAGTAGGCAGGATTGGAAATAAATGACAAACATTTAGTGAAACTCAAATCTATTATTGTATGTAAATTTATGAATGATTGCATTCATTTTTAAAATTTCCTTACATCTCCCTCTCCAACCACCCACAAGTTTATATATTTAGCTATTTCACTTGTAATCTTACTTGTTAGAGCTTAGGGCTGAAGGCTAAGTGATCTGGCACTTCTCTTGCATCTTGTTTTCATCAATTCTCATATGTTCATTCACGAGGAAGAAAATTTATTTCCAAGAAATACAATGCACTTTGTAGCAAATCTAATCATCTTAAATTGCAAAATATCTAGAATATAAATGAAGCATAAAAGAAATATCAATTTCATTTTTTTGTCTTTATGATTTTAAAAAGACTATCAATAACTGTGAGATGAAATTCTCGTCATGACTTTTTGATTTATTTTGACTACGTTCTCCACTCTTCATCAGATATTCTCATTTGTAAACTGATAATCAAAAAAAAGTAAGTAATGTCTGCATATATATATATATATATATATATATATATAATATGTGTGTGTTTTTTTTTTGTTTTTTTGTTTTTTTTGTTTTTTAAGGTCTTTCTGTCTAGGGTACTAAGTGAACAATGTAAGATGTAGTTTTTTGGGCAATAGCTTCTCTGCGAAAAGATATTTTCTGTGTTGTGACTGTGTTGATGAGTTGGCAATTTTTCGCCTTTGTCAGAAACTGCTGAATGATCTTGTGGAGGAAGAGAGACGCAAGTCACGCCAAATTGGAAGAGAAGTTTTACAGAGCTGCAAGGAAGAGATGAAAAATTATGTTGCCGAACAACGACAGGTTGGTTCAGTGACAATTAATTTGTCTGGGTTGGTCTGTTTGCCCAAAAACACAAAAAAAACTAAAGGGAACACACACAAATATGCATGTACATAGGTTATTTATGTATATTTATACATGCATATATGTACATATGCATATATACATACACATATCTGCATGCAAGCATATAGGCATACACACAGCTGCAAGTATACATAGATATGTTAACACACACACACACACATATATATATTTACTTTGCATATATATTTTGGGTGTAGTTTGTATAGAGTTCAACTTCTAATCTTTGATGTGTTCACATAATTGATGCAAGAATGACAATGTTTTACCATTTCATTTTAACTCGGGGAGGGGGGGAATTAAAAAAATTTAAATAAACCAGAGTTTGAAAAATTATACCATTTTTAAAATTCAGATATTTAGAAAAAGAAAAAAAGGAAAGACAAAACATTTAGTGAAGAAATTAATCCTTGGCTCTATGAAGAACCTTGGTCATGATTTACTACCAAGGCACTATCCCATTTGTCCTTTAAAACTTAATGAATTTCCACCTTTAAAAATGTAATGGATGATTAGTTCACTGCTATCAAAAATCTGAAATGAATCAAATGATAACTTTTAAGCCTTTGAAAATTTTAAATAGTTATTCTTTATCCTCTTAGTAATTTGCCTAATGCTGACTTTCAAGACAAATGAAATTGATATTTTAATTCTTTTCTACTGTTAGGTTTTTATATATGTTTATATTGTTTTATGTTCTGATTTTGTAAACATCTTGAAACAGTCTGCCATTGTGAAAACAAAGACCCTGTTACCAGGCGTCGACACTGCAAAGGATATAACTAGTACAGCAAAAGTTAGACATCACAAACAAAATATATAAATACACATGATTAAAGTAAAACTCAAGCATTCAGATTGTTTCACTAATATAGATTTATTTTTTTTCTTGTGAAAAAATTATTTTCCTGATAAAATTAGAGAAACGTGTTAAAGAAGTTTTCAAAATGATCTTATATTATTACCATATATAAAATATTTCTTTGCATATATACATGAATAAAATGTTAAGTTTTACTATAATTATAGTAAATACAATATTTATAAGAGAAAAATGACCAAAAGCAGTTGAAACATTTTTAGATGAGTGTTAATTTAGAAAAAAAGAAAAAGTGAGCCTCCTTATCAAATTTTCTGAACTTTTGTTTTTCTTTGACTGGAAACGAAGAAAAGTAGAAGTCAGTTACTGTGAGATTTGAGCTCTTTACTCATCAAAGACAAATGGAATCTATAAACTATTAGATCTTAGCTGATTTCTCTAGTTCACATTTTCTACTTGAGTTTTGTCTTTCATTGGTTTTTATGTTTACCAGTTGGTAATTCTCACTTCAAAATGGATCTGATCATATTTCTAAAAAGTGGTTGCTCATACCCAGTATTTGGTTGCAATCAATCTAAGTAGACTGCAAATAGATAAACATTATAATGGTACTTCTCTTATAGAAAGTTATTTAAATGGGAAACACTTGCTAAACATCCAGAGTGTGTGAGATATATATATATATATATATATATATATATATATATATATATATATATATATATAAAATATGTGTGTGTGCCTATATATTAATACATATGCACAATTCTAACCATGTTTTGTGTGTAATTAGGCACTTTATTCAATCTAGTTTCACATCTAAATCTTATTTCTCAAAACCGTAATTTTCCACCTCTTTTTATGGTCAAATCTTTTTCCTTAGAAACTTCATAAGATTCCCAACAAGTGATTCTGCACTAAAATCATTTTTAATTGTTTTTTCATTGAGTTTCAAACAACACAAATTTTTCATTCAGATCCATAAGGCCAGTGCCATTTTTATTAATTCTTTCTCTTATTTTGACCCAAAACAATTTTTACAACATAAGAATGAATGTTATGTGCCTCTCTTTCTTCTTTGAAATGTTCAGACTGATTTCAATCAAGTTTGATGTATTATCTTCTGAAGAACTTGATTATGTCTATGTAGTGAAAATAATGTTATCAGCAAGATTTTAGCCTTAAAACCATGAAATACAAAACTAAAATTTAAATAGCATGAAAAATGTTTTTATGATACCATATTTGGTTAATATTGGTCCATACATCTTGAAGAAGCTACAGGTTCTTCACATTCATTCTCATTTTTGGTGATACTGCAACATTTCTTGGATGGAATAGATAATAACTAAATGGGAAGCTGCATGTTGTAATTGCTTAACTCTAAAAACATTGAATCACTTCAAGTGAATTAAAAATAACATTAGTGGTTTAGAATTTGGTCTCTTTCCCAGATTATATATATATATATATATACATACATACATACACACACTATTCTTGGGTTTGTTATAGTGGCAGTTTATTGTTCAAAAACAAAGAAAAACTGAAAAGGGCTGGCCACCAGCTTAAAGTTTAGGATTTTTTCTCGTAAAATTTGTATTTATACAAATAAACTTATTTTAAAATTGCTTCGGGAAATTCTTCAAGTTAATGGTCTAGATGCTGATCTTTTATAAATGGTTATTAAATTATTACAATAAATTCCATAGCTGTGCAGTTTTCAATCTCAGAAGTTACTATTCCAACATTTTTAAACTAATCAAATAATAAAAAAATTAATCAAATAGTGCAACGTAAAAAGAGTTTTAAAAAGACATTTGGAACTGAAAAAACTGCATTTACCCCCTTTCCTTTCACAAGGGCCACTTGTGCTCCATTTTTTTCCCTTTTTTTTCATTTATTTTTTTGTGTGTGTTTCTTTGTTTTGTTTCACATGCATCTCTTTCCTTCAGCTGGATAACCAACTACGCCAACGGCATTATGCTGCATTGGATTTGTTTCTGGAAAGTGCCCGGCAACAACTCAGATTGTTGATGGAGAGAGATTCCAACATTGTTATGCCCCCAGCTGATGACCCTAGACCAGCTGGTGCAGAGGCAAGTGCCAGGCCACCAACTGATTCCAACCCCCAACCCTCTTCCTCCTCCTCCAAACAAGACAACCCTCCCAGCAGCAACGGCAGCTAGGGTGTGCCAACATTTTAGGCTTTTTATTTTTTTATTTTTTTATTTTTTTTTTTTTTTAATTCAAAAGTTTACAAGACAAATCTACCAAACAAAAATGACTGGATCAGAAGGAATGATCACAGAAGATGGACTGGTCACTGTATCAGTGATCAGTGTTTATGACCAAACCTGTGTGTCTAGGGTGGACACAATTGTATAATAGTAGCTGTTGTTAATGGAACAGTGAAATGGGCACTGTTTCATGTTTTAAGCTGCTTCCTCTACACCCAATCTTTTTGGGATACTTTTCTCTCCAATTTTTTTTTCTTTTTTAATAATAATGATAAAAAAAATTATTCTCAAATTCTACAGACTGTTAGTATCCAAAAATGTTCAATGAGACACTGGCACATGACAATAAAAAAATATCTATCTATATATCTTGAACAGCTAAAAACAATCTCTCATAAAACACATTAAAAGTAAATCTTTCCATTTTCTTTTATTTTTTTATCATTATTTTTTTTTAAATATTTTTCTTTTCTTTTTTTTTACCAAGAAAAAAAAGATTTTCTTTAAATAAATTTGTTAATTATTTCTTTCTGCTAAATCCAGTCTTTAATTAAATTTGAGTGAGTGGATGGGTGGTTGTAATCGAAAGCATTGTTCCTATTAAAATTGTTTTTAATTTGTACCTAATTTAAAAATTAATTCAAAATTACAAAAAAATGAGACAAATTTACATATTTCTATCTCTTTCATCTTTTTGCTTCTCTTTTTCTTAAATGTGACTTTAATATTTGTCAACACTTTTTTTTTTTTACTTGTCTGTTCTTAGAATTGTTAATTTAGAGTGAGCTCCACCATAGTGTCAGTTATTTTCTTTAAAAACTATTATTTTGTGAACAGCATTCATTTGCTGTTAACATAAAACATCACAAGACAGAAAATGTTGAGTTAATTAATTCTCATAATTTATACTAATTTTTCTTGCTTTTTACTAATTTCTTAAAACCAGTGCCTAAGAAGCTCCATTCGTATAAGATTTTTATCAGTGTTGATTGCTCAGTCTCTGCAAGATCTGGTGTTTTCTATCTTCAAATTTTGTTTTTTCTATTTTGGTTATTGAATCCTCATCAATATTTACTGGGTAAATTATTACACATTTGGGGGTCAAAGTTGAATGCTCTCAAAAGTATGCCTTCTCTCTCACTGGTGTTTTGTGGAAATTTTTTCCTTGCTTCTTCTAGTTTATATTTCTGTATTTCTAAACTTATAGAACAAATTTTCTGTTGAATTGATTTGACTTGTCAGTCAAATCCTCTAAACCATAAAACAAATTTTTTAATTAAACTTTTAAAATGTATTACAAATGTTTCAATGTTTTCATAATATTCAAACAAATATTAATTCTTAAAATATTGAATTTTTCTTTTTCTGTTTTCCTCCATTTAGAGTCAAATAGGATTTTTATTTTCTGTAAGAATGTTTATCAAATTCTCAATTAAATGTGTAGCATTTTTTTCTCTTAGAAAATTTTTCTGATACTGATTTGTGTCTGTTTTAATCAAGCAAAAAAATTGATTATAGAAATGGATTTAATAATACACAAAAGTTTTTACCATCATTATTTGTATATGACATAATTGCACAGAATGTAATTTCTCTGATGGGAGGGAAAAAAAGAAAAAGTGTGCAAATATTATATTAAGCCATGGATGACAGATTTAAGATTAACCATTATCTTGCTTCTCAAATTCTATTTCCATTCAGTTATATTTGCAAGTACTTCCCTTTCTTCTTTTTTAAATAAACAAGAATTGATTTGGCTTCAAATATCTTCTACAAAACCTCTAAATAATTTAGAATTAATGCTTTAGCCATCAACACACTTAAACATGCCCCGTAAACATTGGCTCTCAGTGTCTGCATGACTTCCTGTATTATTTGCGATTATGTCATTATGTATATTATGGCAGGGTATCCATGGGGTGGGTTGAACATTGACAGCCAATACTTATGTGGATGGGTTGAATGCTAAAAGGTTAATTCTTGTTTCTCTTTTTGAAACTTCATATTCTTTAGGATAATCTACAAAATATATAATTTGCTTACCAACATTTCTAAGTAGCTGATGGGTTTTATTTAAATGAAATGCTCCAAGGATATGGACTGGGTGGTTTTCTTGGAATAAAGGTAGATGAACAACGAGCTTTTAGGTTTTTCTGAAGGGTGCATGCCAACCATCAAGCCACTGTTAGTAAATTCAATTCTCATTGAATACAACAGTACAGCCAAATTGATTTAACCCAACAACTTTTATCGGGAAACCATTTATTTTTTTTTATTTATTTTATTTTTTTTTTAAGGATCTTAATAAAATTAAACTGTTTTTTTAGTTTTCATTACTCTATTTTCTAAGTTCTCATAAAAATATATATATTTATCCTGTATGATTTTGAATTTTGCACCTATATTGTATGTCTTTTGCAAGTTCTTTTTAGGCTATTCATCTCAATAACTTTCGATATTTTCCTTAACTGAGGATCTGAATAATTGCTTTAAAAATTGAAGCACTTAAAGTAATAAAAGGATTGTATTCCTTTGTGCCATTCTTTACATTTTTGTGTATTTTCAATTTGTTTTGGTTGTAGAGACAGTTAGAAGATAGATCTTTGAATAATTTCAGTTTGTGATCAATTGTCATCCTCTTGTGGCCTGCATTAACATGTTTAGTCTTCCTAGGTAGAATTAACTTTGACTCTGAGTTATCCACTTTTGGACTTTTCACAGATTCTTATTCCTTAGTTTTATGTTTTTCTCCAGTTTTCTAATTTGACTCTCAACAGTTAAAAAGAATAAGCAGCTTTCTGTTGTGTGATTTCTATTAAAACTTGATTTTCATAAAAGTTAGTGAAATTATGGGCCAATTTTCACAAATATTGAATCAAATGTAATATTTCTGTGACAAACAAAGATTAGATTGCAAAACAGGACAAAATGTAAGTACTTAATTTGATGTGATTTCTACCTTTTTAGTTCATCAAAATCATGAAACTAATTCTAGAAAATTATGGTTGAAGTCATCTTTCGGTAGCAACTCTATTTAGATTATTTATATGTGAACAATATAAGTTTAGTATATTTTTTATATTTCTACCCTTTAATCCAAAATTAAAGCAATTAGATAAAGAACAAGTGTCATTTTCATTATTTTATTCTAGAATCCATATCGTTTCAACTGTCATTGATTGCAGCCACATTTAGCAACTTGTTTATAACCAAATGTGTCTCATATTATGTACCTAAGGGTGCCTGTTACAGTGCATTGGTTAACAAGCTTGTTTCATGAACCACTTTCACATGTAGAGCAAGTTTGATCCTCATGGCTACCCCACAATTTATGCTACACAAAATAACTATTCCATAATGCATATTTATTTGAACTCGGAAAAGTTTCCATTCAAAAATTGGTCAATCATAAGTTTTCTTGTTTTGTGGCTGATTTTGTCACCTTTGCTTTGATGCAGAATTTTTTTTCTTTCACATATTTTGTTTTATTATTTAAATAAAATATAAAATGGACTTCTCTGCCTGATAATGTTGCATTTTGTTTGATATGTAACAACTATTATGAGACAGTCAGTCTTTTTTTATATATATATATATATATATATATATATATATATATATAGAGCATCCATTTTCAAATAGAAAAAGAAACCAGTGTTTTGCTTTATTGGATAATCTCTAATTTCAGGAATATAAAGATTTTCATAAAATAAAATTGCATTGATTTAATAATGGGCAACATTTAAGAAAATTATTTCCCCAAACTTTCTTTAGCCACTTTTATGAGGGAAGGATCTGTTTTGTAAGTTGTAACATTTACAATGAAAAATCTCCTGGAACTACAGAAAGTAAATAATAACCAAATCATTAAGGCTGTAAAAATGAACAGTTGTCACAATCAACTCTTAATTTAGAAAGAATTAAGTTAACCAAATCCAAGAGAGGTGAATTTTACCAACTGTTCCCCATTGTTTTTTCCACCCACCCAGTTCACTGTTTAAATTAGGATAAAAATTTCTGAAACATTCCAGACACGAAAATAAGATAATTATCTAAATGCTGAAGATTTTATAAATGAAACAATATTTTCTGATGGTTGCACTATTTCTATGATTTTTCTTTTTACTGTGTAAAATTTTTATTACAGGGATCAGTGACTTCTCAAACATGCATTTAAAAAAAAAAACACACACACACACACACACACACACACTCCTTTCCAATTGGATGAGTAAGTACATTATATAATTCATGTGCCTAAAGGTCCAACAACTCCTCACAATTTTTGAAAATTCCATAAATGAAATTCTAGAAATTAGCTCAGGAATTTTTTTTGATGATTTTAAAAAAAAAAAAAAAAAAAAATATTATTTTTGCACCAACCTAATATATATATATATATTTGCTGTTCTGCCCATAAGAAGTTAATCATCTCATCCAATTGTAACACACCTGCTATACCCAACTAGATTGATAAAATAGAAATGTCTATACAACAGCTGAGTATCAATAGGCTTCATTTTCTTTCAAAGCTTTTTTTTTTTTTTTTTTTAAATCAAGGTATTTTGTGCATTTGGAGAAATAAACCCCAATTCATGCAGACATTTAAGACCATACAGCTTTTTTTTTTTCTCCTATTTCTATCTTTTTAAGTCATTTTTGTCTGCCTCACTGTGAATGGTTATTTAAACATGATAAATGCAACCTACATGTGAGCTTTAAAAGGTTTTTTTTTTTTTTTTTTTTGTTTTAAGTTTTGATGACCATTTTTTTTTTTTTTTTTTTTTTTTTTTTCAAAACATCAAAATCAAATATTCTTGTTTCTAGTGACAGTTTCCAGCTAAAAAAAGTTTGATGTACATTATCGTAATAAATAGTCTGACACTTTGTATAGGTATTTTGTCTTATTTATTATTTTTTTCTGTTGGTAGTTGGTTTGAAATTTTTTTAAAACTATAATGTTTCTATCTCAATTGTGCCCCCCTCCCACTCTCTCGGACCCAGTACAGATAAAAAAAAAAATTAAATTCAGGGGATTTGTTCTATTATGGGATAGCAAATCTGGTACAAGACCACACTAATGGAACACCTTATAGAATCGTCAATGTTTGTCTACTCGCCCCCGTTAAAAATAGACTCTTCTATAAGAATTAGCTTTGACCAATCAACACCACACATTGTGAAACTCGGCTTGTTATTGGTCGAGACGACCCTAGAATGTGTATCCATGGTCAAAAATCTGCTTTCCCGCCAGGAGCCTACTTTGATTTCCCAAATCAAATAAAAGGACGAATTCCAGTTCAATTCACCAGTCAGAACTCCACACCTAGAGGGAAGCCCATCAACTCCACACCAGTCAAAACTCTGACTTTGCCGCGCAAGAAAAATATTCTCTGACTCAACAATCCACAAACTCACTCTCTCTCTAGAACATTTCTCAAACTTCACTTACTATACTTTCAAAGTGATATTTCTCGCTACATAACAAGTATCAGTCACTAACGATCTATTTTTCATCAAGCAGATAAATGTACGCAACTTTGAACAGCTTTAAATATTTGTATAAACACAGTTACGTACATACACTAACGATTCAACCTCAACATCGAACATTTTTGTACGTGATCAAACAAACAGTTTAATTCTGTGAACAAACCTAATCAATACCTGCAAACGCACCCAAACATTCACAATAACACAATACACAATTAGATACATTAATCCTCATTTATCCATCAAATCTTAAAGCCACTGTATATTAAATTGTATATAAATTGATGTTATTGTTATGCATTCAACTTTTGTCCTGTTTTTTCAACTTTATTTGCATGATTTGTTCCAAGTATTTGTTCAAAATAATTGTTGTGGATGAATGTTGTAGAACACGACCTTGAAATTCCTTCTGATCAATTTAAACACAATCACCAGTCTGCAACAAATTGATGACCCCGACGTTTGTCATTCGACGTTGCCAACAAATTGGTAACCACCGACGTTTGTACCAACAAAATTGCTATCTCCGACTTCTGAATAAGGCTACAGCATAACTGATAACCACATTATTCCGTACAAACCCCAGTCGACATGGCAGATCCTATACAGCCAACCAAAGCTGCACTCAGGATGGAACTCCCTACCTACAACACGAATGCACAAACATCGTTCATACAACTCGACGCAATTTTCCAAGCCAGGCATGTAATGTCCCAGCAGTCGAAATTCGCATTTGTGGTGGAGAAGCTTCCTGCTGAAATTGCTGCAGAGGTAGCGGATGTCCTTATTAATCTCCCGCCCGAAAAGCTGCTGCTCCGGCAGGCAATCTTACAATGAACAGGCTGCTCCGAGGAGCGAAAGATTAAGGATCTTCTGACGAATGTCACACTCGGGAACAGCAAACCCTCCCAACTTCTTCGGAGAATGGTAACGCTACTCGGTAACAACACTATATCCGAAACAGTATTGAAGCAAATGTGGCTGGAGAAATTTCAGCCTGACATCGTACAAATATTAGCAGTCCTAACTGAGGTCGATGTTCACAAGTTAGCATCAATCGCTGATAAAATAGTGGACACGAGACCAATTTGCCAAATTTCCTCTGTTGTACCATCAGATGACCCGACCCCAGATGTTAACCAGCAACTTCATGTTTTGAGGACCGAGCTAAAGAAGCTGTCTTTACCCCTTGACAGAATTCAAAGTATTCCTGGACGAAGTTGCAGTTATTCAACTAACAGACACAATACCGGTAGGCGGCAATCAATGTCGAGACAAACTCATCACCATCAGAGAGGCTATTGCTGGTACCATGAAGTGTTTGGTGCCCACGCAAGGAAATGTCAGTCACCATGTGCTTATAAAAACGCGGGAAACGCAGAACCTGGCAGCCATTAAAGGCGTGGGTCGCTAGGGCAGATAATGGAAATCACCTATTCTATGTATTTGACAACAACAGCAAAGTCAAAATTCCTAGTTGACACTGGCGCTCAAATCAGCGTTATACCGCTGAGCTACTGTAACAAGTTATCGATAATACCCAGACAAGCCCAGCTAAAGTTACAGGCTGCAAACAGCACATCCATAAACACGTATGTCGAGTGTGTCATGTCTCTAAGTATCGGCCTACGGAGGGAGTATACATGGACCTTCACTATAGCCGATGTCGAGATACCTATTATAGGAGCGGATTTCCTCACACACTTCAACTTGTCCATCGAACTGTCAACTCGTACGCTTACCAATACATGCACAGATATACGACGACGAGGATTTTTATCCAAGCTTTCCACGATTGGACTAACTACTTTGATACCTAGTGCAAATGGTTGCGAAGATCTGATTAAGCAGTACAAATCTCTTTTATCACCGTTCACTCATACAGAACCCCTAAAGCACAATACGACACATACAATTAAGACAACTGGACCCCCAGTCCACGTTTCACCCCGTCGTCTACACCCAACTAAATTATGGGTGGCTAAGGAAGAATTCGATAATATGCTCAAGATGGGCATAATAAGACCATCTTCCAGTCCTTGTGCCACACCGTTACACATGGTCCCTAAGAGCGAACCTGATAGCTGGCGACCATGTGGAGATTACAGACTCCTGAACGCTCAAACCGTGCCAGACAAATATCCAATTCCTCATATTAAGGACTTTGCTTTGTCCCTTGAAGGCGCTACTGTTTTCACCAAACTAGACCTAAGGAAAGCTTTTTACTAGATACCTATCGAACCGTCTGATATTCATAAAACAGCTATTACGACACCGTTCGGTTTATACGAATTTACCCGAATGCCGTGCAATCTTTTCAGCGCCTTATTGATGAGGTCCTCCACGGATTATCTTATGCATATGCGTACATTGACGACGTACTAATAGCAAGTAAAACGCCCGAGGAACATCGTAACCATCTACAGTCAGTATTTGAGCGGTTACAACACTACGGACTAAAGCTGAATGTCGATAAATGCTTATTCGCTGTCCCCAAATTAACTTTCCTTGGCCACGTCATTGATAAGAATGGGTTAACTCCCCTAGACGAAAAGGTCAAGGCGATTAATGATTTCCCACCACCGTCAACATTACGACAGCTACGGCGTTTCATAGGCATGATTAATTATTATCGCCGATTTATACGCGACTGTGCCATTATACTTCTTCCACTGACAAATCTCCTTTCTAAGCACAAACAAAAAACCCGAAGATTGTATTATCTGTGGACGAGCTGGATTCTTTTCATAGAGCGAAGCAAGCGTTGCAGAACTGTACCAAACTTGCATATATTACATCTGCACCCGACGCAAAACTAACGCTAACTACCGATGCGTCGTCGGACACAGTTGGTGCAGTACTTCATCAGATAGTCAACGGTATGGAAAGACCACTGTCATTTTTTTCAATTAAGCTAAATACAGCCCAACGGAAGTATAGTACCTTCAGCCGTGAACTGTTGGCAATTTATTTAGCTATCAGACACTACCGGCACATTCTAGAAGGTCGTGATTTTTCCGTTTTTACAGACCATAAGCCACTAACATGCTAAGTTGGATAAACACAATCCGCATGATATACACTACATGGACTACATATCACAATTCTCATCGGATATACGCTACATTAGTGGAGCTAGTAACACCGTGGCCAATACTCTGTCTCGGACAACTCTCAGCGCAGTACAGAGTACCGCACTGAACTTTGATAATCTAACTGACGAGCAAGCCAAAGATGAAACCCTGCAAGCTATTCACTCAGACACTTCTTTAAAAATTGAGAAAAGACCGCTCCCGTTTACGAGCAGGTCAGTTTATTGTGACACCAGCACGGGTAACCCGCGTTCGTACATTCCACCAAATATGCGCCGTCTAATTTTCGAACATTTTCATTCACAAGCACACCCAGGAGGCAAGGCGACGTTGCGGACCATATCGGACAGATTTATCTGGCCCGGTATGGCAGCTGACATTAAGCAGTGGTCCCACACGTGTTTACGTTGCCAAGCCACCAAAGTTGGCAGACACACGAGGGCACCTACATCAACCTTCGCCAACCCAGACGGTCGTTTCACCCATCTGCATGCTGATTTAGTGGGTCCACTTGAAAATGTGAACGGATTTGAATACGTTTTAACAGTAATCAATCGATTTACGCGATGGCCAGTTGCCATCCCTCTGCAATCAACTACAGCTGAAACAGTGGCAAGTGCTATTTTTAACAACTGGATTACAACTTTCGGATGCCATTCAGTAATCACTACCGATAGAGGTCCACAGTTTCAATCAGCACTTTTCAATGAGTTCACTAATCTATTAGGGATTTAAACACATTTCCACTACAGCATATCACCCTTGTTCCAATGGCCTAGTGGAAAGATTTCACCGACAGCTTAAATACGCTATAACTGCTTCTACCAACAGCCGAACTTGGGTTGATAAACTTCCCCTGATCATGCTGGCTTTGAAAAACACTGTCAAGCAGGACCTGAACTGTACTAGTGCTGAATTAGTTTTCAGGACTCCCCTAACCTTGCCAGGACAGATTTTCGGCCCTGTATCAGACAACCTACCTACTAGCCAGTTTGTCAGCGACCTCCGACAAAAAATGTCTGAAACAATTTATAAGCTGACCAGAGCTTTTCACAGGCCTTATTACATTCCAACTGATCTGCATACAGCCAATTTCGTATTTCTATGCCGAGATATGGTCCGTAAACCACTAACGCCTAACTACACTGGACCGCACCAGGTTATTTCACGAGTGTCAAAATATTTTGCTATAGATCTCGCCGGCCAGCAAACTACGGTCAGCATCAACCGCTTAAAACCAGCTTACATCAACAATGACGACAAAGCTGTGACCACTCAGCAAACACCAGTTTCAGAGACTTTACACAAACACCCATCTTCTACGCCTGAACCGCAAATTAAGCCACCTACACGGACCAGGTCCGGCAGGCGCGTTCACTGGCCAGCAAAGTATACTACATTTTATTCATATTAATGTCCAACTACGCTGACCATTAATCTGGAGGGGGTATTTATAGAATCGTCAATATTTGTCTACACACCCCCGTTAAAAATAGACTCTTCTATAAGAATTAGCTTTGACCAATCAACACCACACATTGTGAAACTCGGCTTGTTATTGGTCGAGACGACCCTAGAATGTGTATCCATAGTCAAAAATCTGCTTTCCCACCAGGCCGCTGGGAGCCTACTTTGATTTCCCAAATCAAATAAAAGGACGAATTCCAGTTCAATTCACCAGTTAGACCTCCACACCTAGAGGGAAGCCCATCAACTCCACACCAGTCAAAACTCTGACTTTGCCGCGCAAGAAAAATATTCTCTGACTCAACAATCCACAAACACACTCTCTCTCTCTAGAACATTTCTCAAACTTCACTTACTATACTTTCAAAGTGATATTTCTCGCTACATAACAAGTATCAGTAACTAACAATCTATTTTTCATCAAGCAGATAAATGTACGCAACTTTGAACAGCTTTAAATATTTGTATAAACACACTTACGTACATACACTAACGATTCAACCTCAACACCGAACATTTTTGTACGTGATCAAACAGTTTAATTCTGTGAACAAACCTAATCAATACCTGCAAACGCACCCAAACATTCACAATAACACAATACACAATTAGATACATTAATCCATCAAATCTTAAAGCCACTGTATATTAAATTGATGTTATTGTTATGCATTCAACTTTTGTCCTGTTTTTTCAACTTTATTTGCATGATTTGTTCCAAGTATTTGTTCAAAATAATTGTTGTGGACGAATGTTGTAGAACACGACCTTGAAATTCCTTCTGATCAATTTAAACACAATCACCAGTCTGCAACAACCTCCTTTCTATATCAGGAAGGTTGTCTGCAAGGCAAACTTAATAAGTATCAGTGCCTTTACACCAGCAAATAGTCATCTTTTGTGTATCATATAATTTTTTATTAGATAGAAAGAAAAAAAAAAAAAAAAAAAAAAAAACACAAAGTAGATCCCCAAACCATCTCCTGAAATAAATATTAATTTCAGTTGAGCTCTCTAGGGAGTAGGTTTGGGTTTGTAAACAGTGACTATTATAGCTTATATATGGCGAGACTCTTCGCATAGCGAATCGAGTCACTGTCAGTCACTGGGCGTGTTTCTAAAAATAAATACGCTAAAAATCCACCTGCTTCCCTGCCGTGCGCCGACGGCTTAGTGGTAGAATCTCCGGCTGATACCAATTCAGTCGGGTTTCGATCCGAGCTAGAGGCAACCGGATGTCTAGCCACACTGATGAGCTGTGAAACAGCGAAACAGTCTGTCTGGGGATGACATTATTTAAGACCCATCACGAGAATTGTGAATAAGTTTAAAAAAAAAAAAAAAAAAAGAGGGAAGAGTAGAGAGTAACTTAGAGCTAAATACATTCTTACTGTTCAAAGTAGTCTCCAATAAAAACCTCAGAATTCCAGTAAGATATCTTTAATCATTTCTAGGATACAGCAGTTCAAAGCTTAATCTAACAATTGGACAATTCACCTTTGTTTAAAAAACAAAAAACAAATATACAAACTCCCCAACACAAGAAAAAGTCAGTTAGTTAGCCATCTGGTATTGAGGACTGTTTGGCCTACCAATTCTTCCAAGGTTCTATTATCCTGACTTCATAAATACACCCTTTTCCCTCCACACATAAACTGCCTAATTCCCAAGGTTTTACATGAATTTCTGATGTTCAAATTTTATTTTTGGAGACTTACCCTTCTATTCCCTATTACAGCCGAAGAGTCAGGTTTTCTACCATTGATCGTTTTAAGTTTGGTGAATGGAACTACTTTGAATCCTGATGTCATACAGACCAGTTTATCTAGTTCTTCTTCAACATCTCTGATGTAAGGTACACTAAGATAATTTGCAATAGCCTGCAAAAAAACAAATCTGCTAATTATATTCACCATGAAGTTATTCCAGAGGAGATATTCCTTTATGCTGATCATTTTTACATATGCTTCTGGGTTGTTCAGTCCTGTAAGCAATGGATAATCCTTTTCTTTAGTGCGTAAATAGCTGGAAATCAAGTTCAAGTATAACCTGGCAAATATCAGATTAGACAGATGTCTTCAACACAGGCTTGAGATATTAGTACCTCAAGCAAGGCAAATTTATTGTTTCTTTCTTTACAGTGAACTATATTAAAGGTCATAGGGTTTACATATTCCAACAGCACTGGTACCCATTTCTGGGATGGTCAGACTGTGTCATGTCTCGGCTAGATTAATGTCTTAATGATGTCAATTCTTAAGATAATGGTTCTCTAATCATGCTTTCTCCCTGTCAATATTTATTTATCATTTGCTTGCAAGTACCATAAAAAAAAAAAAAATAAATAAATAAAAGCAGAGATTCTCAAAAAATATCTCCAGTTTTATAAGTTGAGTTATCTGGCAGGGCAATCAATGTTTACCCAGATGCAGCAGACTACAATGTTAATATTTCTATGAGGTTGGTTACCTTCTGGAATACTGTATATATTTGTCAAATTAAAGGTTTTATCTGTTGGAATTCTAATGGACAGGCTAATTATTCATTTATGAGTAGATTTTGAAAAGAGAAAGAAAGAAAAAAAAAAAAAAAAGCTTTATTTCCACAAAGTGGACAGGGCTGAATTCTTTACATGAAGACTTACCATATATATGGCAGCATTCCAGGCCTACGGCCTCAGACATGGCGGCATTTAGGGTCAAATCCCGGTCTCGGCAACAGTTATAGTGGCGTGGCTAGGACCACGGACTGCTTGCTTTGGTCAGGATCAAACCTGGTATCAGAAATTAGCCGTCAGCCCACCCATTAGTCATTGATGGCGTTTGACACAGCAGCTGGTCTTTAAATGGGCCTCTTCAACTATGACCTCTCTTACCCACGTGATTTTGATCAACCACGCTAAACCAAGGAGTTGAACACGCGCACACAAAATTGAAAAATAAAATTGATGACGCCCAAATGTCATGATATGATGTTTATATCAAAATAACAAAAATATTTAGTTCTTTTTCCAACCCATTCTAATGTTTAGCGACGGAACAAAAATTTTAGGTAACTTCTTTAAGGGTGGCCAGACTTGACAACTGGATTTATCTTCAAGTACTGTGATTTGTACTTTCTTGGATGGCACAAAGATTTTGTCAGTTTTTCTTCAGCTGATTATTATTATTATTTTCATTAGGTTGGCAAAACAGCGTTATGTCAGAAATCTCTTAATTCCCGACTAAACCCAACTGCAATTGTCTCCAACTAACTTTGGCCCTGTGGGCACTTGTATTTATGGGTGTCCCTTCCAACTGGTGTGATGTGGGCGAATAGGTGGGTTTTATGCAAATCTAAAATTCAACCATTCTTTCTTTCGTTTTCTATTTCCCACTTCCAATTTTGGAAGATTGGGAGGAGCCATTATATGATGTCAGCCTTCCTGACGTCATCTGCTTTTAATTTTTTTCGCAGGGAAATTTTGGCTGACAATTTTCCCATTTTCAGCAGATGACCTTAACCTCTGGCCCCCAACCTGCCAGCTGTGTTTAGCTGAATCGCATTGTGTAACTTTTTCAACAATATTCATACATTTGTTCCCATATCCTGGGAAAATGTCTCTGACAAACGAAAAATAAAATTGTTTTGTTTAACCTTTTTTGTCCATATGCCATGTTAAATATTGTTACATATCTACCAGAAATCTATTCAATAAGTAACATCTAGAACCTTTGCAATTGACAATCAGCTTCAATGGAAGTTTTTAGTAAACTACATATTTGATAGATTCTTGTGATGGTATAATCTAAAGAATTGACAGGAAGACAACAATAATTAGAGAGAAACAGATGTTAGATTCAAATGTCCTTTGGGATATAGCCTAGTGGAGAAGCAGATGTTTGCTGAGAAAGGGCAAAAGTGATTACTGAATACATCAGTTAAAACAGATCTATTTGAATAATACTATAAACTTTGACTGCAAGTGTTGCTAAGTTCTTCAGGTTAACTAGTTTATGTGGATATTAACTTAGAAGTTAAGATTAACATTTTAAGTTCTGTATTTCAAATTAGAGTAGTAAAAAGTGTTGATTTCTAGATAAATTAACATGCCAATCAGAAGGGAGATGTTTTTTTTTTGGGGGGGGGGAATCCTTGGCAATTAGCCTCTTTGTAATATACACAATTGTCTCTTAATTAGAAAGTTAATTATGGTCGACTTTTATCAAGTGACAAGTCTATGTGCATTCACTGTCTCCAGTAAAATAAAAAGAAAAAAACGTTTAAACAAATTTCTCTAATGATTACTTGCTTTTTGTAAGTTGTATGGCTTTATAGCCGATTCTAGAAAATTACATTTTGTTATAAAGGTCAGAAGGTTATAGCAGTCAACAAAATAGACTTTACTCACTTTTAACAATTTCTTGTTTAATCTTCAGTTGCTGAACTTGCATAACTCACTTTCAGATAAGATTCCTTACAGCAAACTAATTTTGTATCATTTTAATTAAAATGTGAATAGAATCAGTTATTCAATGACATATAGTTAAAAATGACACTTGAATAAAAATATATTTTAGTTTGTGATTTCAAGTTAATGTTTGTTTTCTTCTATCTTTGCAAAAAAAAAAAGAAATCTTAGCTTTGTAGAGTTGGATAATTGTCAATACATTTAGTTAAACTGAAGGACAAATAAAAAGTCTTTTCAGTAAGTATATTAAAGTACTACCCGATTATTTTTATTGTTACAAAATCATCAGCACACTCTTCGTGAAGTAATCTTTATATAAACACAAACAACAAAAGGGTAGATTTATTATATTTTAATTTCTGGTGGAGAATTTTCTTGAATTCTTATGAATCCATTTAAAAGAATGCACCAATAAAAAAATAAAACAGTCTTTAAAAATTTTTTCTTTTGTGATCTTCATTTCCTATTGCAGTCCGATTTTTGTCTAAATAGAAAACTAATAACAAAAACTGGGGAATTGATAATTGTTTAATCTGTATTAAATCATTTTTTCCAGGCTTATTTCAAATACATACATACATACACACATTCATTCATTTGTTTGCACAAAAAAAATGAAATGAGAAAATTTGAGTCTCAAAATGAAACTTGTATTAATAATCAGAAAAATATTTTCGAGTTTCTATTCCCAAGTGAGAATCCACATGAGTTCTTGTTATTTCAGTTCATTGATTCAAAGTCCAAAAAGACTCAATTTCAGCCTTGGTTCCTTTGAGCTGACCAATAAATGTTGTCCTATAAAGCATTCTTTGCTTTGTTCTCCTTGAGACAGAAGAAAATTAAAGCCAGTTGATTTACATGCTTTGCAGTAATTGCCACATCAAAACACACAGGAGATCAGATTAAAAGCTGGAAAGAAAAAGAAAAAGTTAACACTTAAATAATAGATTATTGATTAAAAGTATATGCTGATGACAAGAAAAATTAAGCTTTATCTTGGAATGAAGACTTACCAATTTGGATCCCAAAACTGAATAGTAATAGATAAAGAATTAGCAAATCCAAAAAAGATCTAGTAACTTATTAAAAGGTTCATTTAACTATTAAACAATGTCAGTCAATAACAGTAATATAAGATTGGTGGCCAAATTTAGTCTCCTTACTACAAATCCTTTTGTCACAGATCCTATTTGTCAAGATTTAAAAAGAACACATTGCAGTCACACTTGTACCTTCATCTAGAAAAACCATACTTTTTCATACTTCATTTGGAGAAATGAGAAAACACTTTACATTAAAAGTCTACAAAAAGATTTAGTAGCAAATACGACTTGCTTTTAAGATGGATCTCTCAAACAGCCAACATTATTGGCAAATAATATCTTAATATTTGGTCAGTGAAGCTAATTGATCAACAATAATTCAAAAAATCAAGCAAGAAAAAAAAAAAAAAAAGGTGCAATGCAATTTTAAAAAAGAATATAATCCACTGACCTCTTATTATTTAGTCTCCATCAGAAAATTCATGACGAGCCAATTCATCTTCTTTTTCAACCTCTTTTTTCACTTTCTGCCATTTCTGTACCAAAGAGGAAACATTCTTCTTTTTCAGTGTTAAACTTGTGATGACCTAAAAAAAAAAAAAAAAAAAAAAAAAAAAAGTAAAGTAAATTAGGATTTATATTAAATACAAATCAAAAAACACTACTTGGAAACATTTCTCATTGGCCAAAGCATTCTTCTGGTTGACTTGGAAAGCTTATGATAGACGAAAAAAAAAAAAAAAAAAAAAAAGCACTCTCCAATAAGGTGTTTGTTATTCTTTTTATACAATTAATACTACTCCCCTCAAAGTAGAACTTCTTTGAAACCAAAAACATACAGATGATTATGAACTTACTGTAGAAGTTACAATCTATTTTCTAATAATCTTTTCAAAGTAATTCAATTGGCATAAAATTAATTTTAGTTCATCCTTTGATGGTAAACATCTAAATGGAAAATTTGAGATGAAAAATGAGGATATCAAATTTATGTCAATCTATGTAGATATTTACACATTAGTGGAATAAAGTATATATGAAACAAGCAAGTTCATGCGACACATAGTCTAGAAACAATATTATGAATTAAAATAAAAAGTTGAAGATGCTGAGGACTTATCCAAGAGAAGCCAAACTCAAAATATAAATTTACCTATCCGATTAATTTAAAAGCACCACTAACACACAATGGGATCCATTAAAAATAAAAGAATCACAGAAAAACGATTTAAACTTGTGCCTCACAAGTTTAAATCGTTTTTCTGTGATTAAAATCATCAAAGCATTAAAAAGAATTAGTCAATCATACAAAATGCCAATTAAAAAACAAAAAAAGGAGAAAAATTCAAAAGCAAAGTCTGAGATTTAAAGTTTGTCAAATATAATAAATAGCAAATAACCAAAATGGTGAAAAGTATAAATTTACCTTATCTTTTTTCTTCTTTTTCTCTTTAGGATTTTTTATTGTTTCTATGGCTTCATTATTATCTGTCAGTTTTGGACTGTTGGATGAATCATTGGGTAATTCAGATAGACTGGAGATTGTCAGATGTGACATGCTTGGAGCATCACTTCCAGTAGTCTCCATGTGTCCACTGTAGGTCAGGGTACTTTCTGAGACTGCTGACACAGGTAAAGACTCTGCACCCGGTGCTGGGCGTGTGATGTGAGGTGGTTTAGATATCACAGCAGAGCTACTGGTATTATGGTTGCCAACAGTATCCTGCACTGACACAGTTGTTCCATTGCTTCCTGTATTTGCAGAGTTGATTTTAAAATCAGCTGATGGTAAGAGGGGAGCAGCAGCGGTTGCAACTTCATCTTCAGGATCAATTTCCATATCATCTATATCATCTGTCGCACCAGAAGCTGAAGTGCGTGCAGTAACAGGCTTATTTAGCGATGCCGCCAGCTTCATTACATCTTCCAGATCATCCTCAACAGTTTGAGTTAGTTTTAAAGGATTCTTATTGTCCAACTGTGGGCTGTTGGTTTCTCCAATAGAAGCACTGGACACAGTCGGAGCAGATGATTGCAGGTTAGGTTCTGTACCTGGTGGGGGTGGTTCTCCAGGGTAGACGCTCATTTCACAGCCATAATCCTTTAACTTTGAACAACTTGAACTTTCTGGGAGAAAAATGTCTATAATTATAGTCTCAAATTAAATGACATTTTCTTTTTAGAAATTTACATGCAATTATAAATAGAAGCGTGGTTTGCAGTATTATTTTTGCATAATTGATTGAATTTAGTTATTCAGTTGAAATGAATTCCAAGCAAAGTATATCAAATTTTCCAATAATAAGTCAGAATAGTTTCATTTTTATATTGGGTTGGAACAAAAGTTCTGTACCACATTTAAGAAAATTTCAAAGACAATATTTAAATAATTGTACATAGTGGAACAAAATTGCACATGAATAAATCTATCTTTTACCACCTTTTGAGGCAGCTACATGGTTCCATCTTCCCAGAATTTGAGAACTTTCTAGGTGACAAACTCTGGTCTCAGTGGTTTTTACAGTCTTATAGAGAACTGAAGTTATTCCATTAAGAGAATTTTGTAGGGAATAAAATAAGTGGCAATCCAAAGATACAAGGCCAGATGAATATGGCCGATGTAGTAGGACATCTTGACCAATTTCTCTCAGGTTTGCAAAGAGATGTAAAGTCTGGTGTTGACCTAATGGAAGATGACACTCTTCTGATTGTCTAATTTGGGATACTTTTCATCAATTGGGAACACTACTTGTCTAAATTCAACATTTGATTTTGCAGAAGGAACTTGTAATGCACTGTGCCTAGCCAATCTAATCAGTATCACCTTCAGATGCAAATCAGCTTTTAGAATGGTGGTTCCTTTCATTTTTCTCAGGAGCTTTTTCACTCAACATTGTTGTAAACAGTTTATTTTTCATCACATGTGAACATTCATAAAAAAAAGTATCTTTTTTTTTTCTTATGTTTGAGCAGAGAATCACAAATGGAAATGAAGTCTTAAATTTTTATGCTAAATTCTAAGATACCCAAACATTGTAGCAATCAACATATTCAAGCATCTTCAAATGCCTTACAATGATCATATGAGATATGTGGAGTATCTATACAATGCCTCACGTCATGTGACCTGGGTTATTTTTAATCAGTATTTCAATTTAATCATTGTCAACAATTGCAGGCCTGACATTCAGATTTTCAAAATCTGTACAGATGTTTCAAATTTCAGTCATGTGTGAAATAAAATCAAACACCACACAATGAAAAATGATACAAACTTTTTGTTTCAACCCAATATATTTAAATTCTAACAAATCAACACCATTTTATTAACAGCATCAAAAATGCAATGAAGAATGTATAAAAAAAAAAAAAATAATAAAAGAATTATATAAGAGAGACATCAACTAACTTAACAAAAACCAAGTGCTCAATTTTTTTTTCTTTAGGAATTAGAATTAAACAAAATGAGGGTATATTTTATTTTATTGAAGGATTTGATTTTGCTCATTATAAAAATGAATCCTGTTCAGATTCCAGCTCCAATTACCTGATTGTATAGATCAATATCTTGCTTTATTTAGAGTTGCATTTTGGCATATTAACAGTTGCTCCTATAAAGAACTAAAAATCTTGATTTTATATAAAACAAAAATACAATTATTCAGTAATTACTCTTCTATCAAAGCATTTACTCAATTTTGGAGTAGTTTGCTCATATTTAAAATCTATTCAGCCTGACACTTGCCTATTCTAACAAAATTTGAAAAGTCATTGGGTGATTACCAAATGACCTTAATTAACTTAAGAATTACATACCTGAACGAGATTTACTTTTTGAGGAATCCTTGCTTCTTGAACTTTTTGATGATTTGCTTTCCTGAAAGATGAAAAGATCACAAATGATAATACATTTTCTGTCAATAGTTATGTTTACAAGTAAAATTAATTTCCTTTTTTCAAATGTCAAACCGAGACAAAAAGAATTTGAATTTAAAATTGCTCTTGATCAGAAGCCAGAGTTTAGTGATCAAAATTATTTTCATGTAAGGAAGAGATGTAGAGCTTTCCGAACCCAAATTATGCCCAAGTCTTTTTAACTTTTGATACTGAATAAAAAATAAGCAATTCTTCAACAGAAATTTGATTTTGTTAACAGAAAGAAAAATTACAAACTTGAAAAAAATCTCCATGAAGTAAAATAGCCATACTAGATATTTATTCAAAAATTTCATACTTCTAGAGACAGATTTTATAAGAGACAAAAAAAAAAAAAAACATCCAAATGGTCTTCTGCAGGGAACCAAAATTATAATAGAAAGGGGGGGGGTTGCTTGTAATCAGATTTGGATATCAAATATTTAGATTCAACAGTTAAAGTAAAATTGTTAGCAGGAAGTTAAAGTGAATGAAAATTAGCATAAGCACATTGTCCTGAAGAATTAAATTTGTTAACCAAATATCAGCTAGTTGCAAATACAAAAGGTGTGCAGAATAACTTTTACTTAATTCTCAAAATCGGATCAAACATCAGATGATTTTCATTTTATTATTGTCTCCACCCCCACCCCCTGGAAAGTTCCAACCTTTTCAACACCCCTATGAATGTTACTTTCATTTCACTATTTTAAATTTATCGCAGTTATTATTCACACTTAAACTGGTTTGTAATAAATTAACATTTTTTCATAAAGTCATTTTGCTTGTGTCTTGTACAAATAATTACATTTTACCTTCCTACTCCTCTTTTCTTTCCGTCCTTCCGACTTGGATGATGAATATTTTTCCTTCTCTGAAGACTTGTCTCGCCGCTCATACTCTTTGGCAACTTTCTGATGCTCTTTGTCTGCTTCTACTGAAGCTTCTTGAGTTTTCTCTAATGACGAAGGTGATGAAGATGGTGGGGGATGAGGTGGCAGTAAAGGCAGGGGCAATGAGCCAGTCACTGACTCAAGATTGTCTGGGAGCTCATTCTCTTCTTCCTTAGATGGCTGATCAGGATACTCCCACTGTGAATGGCCGGTGGTATTATTGGTATAAAAATAACGCTTGCATGTTCTACATGGTTGAGCAGAGGGTCCAAAGAGAAAAAAGAAAAGAAAGTACAAACAGATGAATTTCTACTTTCAGCAAGACATTTTAAAAAAATGAGAGGGGGGAAAAAAAAAAAAAAAAAAAAAAAATTTTTTTTTTTTGTTGGGAATGTTTTTTTTATATTTGGAAACAAAAAAAAAAAAAGCTAAAGTGTACAGAGGTTAAATAAACAATAGTTATATATATATACATTAAGAAACAAACATACATATATATATATATATATATATATTTCACAGAAATAAAATATTCAACACGCTTATCCCACTGCATTTTTAGCAGCAAGATAATTTCAGTTTGAATATACATAAAAATACACTTTAGAATACAAAGAAAAATTCTAAGTTTTAAAAATAACTTTATCAATAATAAAAAAATTACTTTATCAATTTTCTTTAGATAAATAAAGAAGTTTTAATACAGCTTTCAAACTTTTTTTTAATGATTAACATTTTGCTTTTAGTTTTTTTTAAAAATATTTTCAAATGAATATAAATTGCCAACAAAGTTATTTTTTTTTGATAATAATACAAAAAAAAAAACAAAAAAAACAAAAAACAAACTAAAAGATCATTTTCTAGTAGTGAAATCTTTGAGAGCTTTTTAACATTCACTAGATTTAATTAATACAAGATGAAATTAGAATGCAAGATTGAAGTACAGAAGTTTTGGGTTTTGTCATTAGTTATGTGAAATTTATCATGTTATTTCAAAGAGAAATAATTTAAACCTAACAAAAGGCAATGGAAAAGCAAACTTTGAAACAGTAGGAAACTAAGAAAATATGAATTTAATATCTTTTCTAAAGATTATCGTGTGTGTGTGTATGTAAATATTCTCAGGTAGAAAATAATTTTCTCAAAAGTATTGAAAAAGTGAAATTGTTTAAGTTTCAAATGAATTTCAATACATAAATTAGATTGAGAGCAAAAAGCTTTCAAGATAAAGTTATTCAGATTGAAATGAACCAAACCCTATATATACAAGGTTAAACAAGCTAAACTGAAAGATATTAGTTATGTAGGGATACTATATCACAAGAGTGACCAACACTAAGTTACCTTCTAGGATAGTCTATTTTTTCTTTTATTTATTATTAAACATTTTCCTATTATCTCATTATCACTCATGTAAAAACATTCATTTTAATTTACTAGAAAATACTTTCAAATTTAAGGAAAATCTTCTCACCAAAACATTGAGCCTTTAAAAATGGAAAAAATCTATTTTTTATCCATTAATTTCTCTTGTAGACATCTATTTCATGAAATCTTGTTGGCAATTAAAATAAACCTAGACTAAAATGTATTTAGCCTTTAAATGTAGGCAGAAGTTCACTGTTCAGAAATAATATTAGAAATAAATAAACAGGACTTTTATATTTTAATAACATTAAAAGGTTTTCTAGCATGGTGCTATATTTTACTTTCCTAAAAAAAATTTAAAGTTTAACACATACACACTAGAAAACTTGTAATTTCTCCTTATAGGAAAATTCTTTTAAGAATATCAAAAGGAATTTATTCATACTTTCACGTTTACTATATACAAAGTTATCATTAGATTCTTTATACCAAGACTAAAAATACTGAAACATAGCATTAACAATTTTCCAAAGTACTAATTTTGTAACATTTAAAAACTAGTAATATTAAAATATTGGTATCTAAATGTGAAAAAGATTAAAACTATTAGATGTTCTTTTAAAACAATTGCATTTCAAATAGTGTTTTAACCATTTCTTTCAATAAACTTGAATGTATATGTCTTAAACTTAAAATGATAATTTTATTTGGTTATTAAGAGATTAAACCTTGAAGTAAAAAAAACAAAAAAAAAACAAAAAACAAATGTAAAAGATATACTTTACAATAAAAGTGTTGATTTTTTAAAAAAATGAAATTGCCTAAAATCATTTTAAATATAAAAGAAAAAAAATTCATTTATTATCACTAACATTCTTTAGAAAGAAAAAATATTTCCCATAGTACAGTTATGGTCTTTAATTTTTTAATTTGGTTTACAAAAAAAAAAAAAAAAAAAAAAAATAAAAAGTCATTTTTAAAATTTAATATTTTCTAATTTTTATCAAGATCTTATCCATGTAACATGAAATAAACTAATAAAACTCTTTCCAGAAAATTCTATGAAATTGCTAAGATTCTGTATCTGATGCATTTAAAATTGAGTTTTAATGTATGTAAACCATTTGATAAACTTGTAATTTTAGGATGAGATTAAAACTGAGCCAATAAAAAAGATTAAACTTCAATAAATCAATTTTCTATATCAGTTCAATAAATTACAGCAAACAGTACAAATCAATATCATTAACATGAAATGTACAATCCCTGATGATAAAAAGCAGTGAAATAACAAAGGAGATTTTGCCATTCTTTAAAATATCACAAAAACTGTTGAGAAGCTTTACAACATTCATCTTCATACCTACAAATTTCATTCACTCAGGGTCCAGTTGTTAAGATTTGAAAGCACAATTTTACAAATAATCATTATATTAAAATATATTTATAATATTTATTATATTATTTAAAAAAAATGTACATTTGGTTTTTACAAATGGTTTAGAAAATATTAAAAAGAATTTTTTATTAGGTTGGTGCAAAAATAATGTCGTTTTCTCACATGTGAGAAAACAACATTTTTGCACCAACCTAATAGTTCTTAAAAAAGAATTTAGTAAATTTTTAAATCTTATAAAAAAATTTGGTAATCTAAATCTCTGAAGTGATTTAAAAATATGAATTAAAATATAACTTAAGATTTTAATCAAGTTTTATTGTTTCATTATCTTTCATTTTGATTGAACAAATAAGTGTGAAAAGAATGCTCTAAAGGGAAATTTAAGAGAAAGCAATTAAAGTTGTCAAAAGTTCAACAGCAAAGAAAATAGGACAACTAAATTTCATAGAATGTCAATTAAAAATACTTAATGTCTTAACTCTTTCATATTCATGCAATAAGGAAACAAACAAACAATTGCTAGCTGTTGCTAATTCATCAACAAACAATATATTCATTTTTATGGAAACAATAATAAAATTATAGATGCAAAGAGAATTGCTGGTTTCAAACCAATAGGAATTACAGCAAAACACTTGCCCCTCCCCATTTTATAGGCAGAAGCATACAAATGCATGCTGGGATATTTTCCTAGACAATAAAATAGGTTGGTTCTTGGTTTCATCTGACCCAGTCCTGGTCTGCCAGTTCAGGTGGTTTGGGCTGTTGTCAAACTGTCTTCAGGCATAGAGGAACCCAGACAAGGCTATGCCAAAGGGCAGAGATACATATGGGGAGGTAGACAAGCCTGACCCCATGTATGTGGGGTCTATGGGGAATATTTGCCCAAAGCTATGGGCCCAGATTCACCTCACATAAAAAACGACCTTGTACCACATCCTGCATTGTGGGGAAGTGAGGTAAATAACCTCAGTCTGTCTTGAAGTCAGTTCGTAGTCCTAATTTGCTTTTGTGTGTCAAATCCAATTGTTAGCTTGTGAACTTTGTGCCATATTACTATTGCTATGCCTTGCATATTGTTTGCTTGCTATATATATATATATATATATATATATATATATTTTTTTTTTTTTCATGATCTTTTCTTTTTCTTGATATTGCTTTATTGAAAAACCATCAATTTTGTTTTGTTGGATAGTTCAATTATTTATTTTGCATTTGACCATGGCTACTCATTTTTGCTTGTATAGTAGATACACATCACTTTTGTAAAATGTTAGACAAAATTAACTACACAGATATTAATAAAGCTTTTTCAGTTGATTAAAAGTAGATTAATATGAAGGAAATGCCTGGAAGAGAATTATCAATGTTTTAACTTTTAATTTATAGCTATTTGTCGTAATGTGACTGGACCCTGTCAATGTTGATAAGTTCTCACAGCTTTGTTTGTGCAGTATCTTAATAATTTAATTATAAGAAAGTGGTTTCTCTAAATTTTCACTGTCAATCATCATAGCATGCCAGCAACAAAGCATTTTTTCAATGTATCTGGTGAATAAAACTGAGTGGAGGGGAAAGTGAATTCATGTTCCAACTTCAAAATATAAGGGTTAAATATTCAGCCTAAACTTAAAATCAAATTATTATTTTAAATAAGAACAAGATGAGATACTCCTAGACATAGAATGAGAATGATCTACTCCCATAGATTAAATAAAAGATTCAGTTTGAAATTTCCTGAAGGTTACTCAGATCAACAAGTAGCTGATGAAGGCCAGCATGCACAATGGCCAGAACATTGTAATAATAACAAACATGATGTAAATAATGATAACTCTTCAGCCCTGAAATTCAAATTCTTTGCTTATAGATTATACCACCTAGAACTTCTGTTTTGTCTTGTATTTTGTACAAGGTTGTATTTATGTATTTCTTTGCTAATGATTTTGCTTTTATGTATATTTTAAACTGTGAAATCTTTAATTTTGATTTTTCCCATTTATTCTCCCTTCTGCATTTTATCTGTTCAATCAAGTCACCTTAAAAATACTGAAACCAATTTTTATAAATTTTTTCTTTTCTTTTCAATTTAAGTCTTCAATTTAGAAATTCTTTGCAGTAAACATCCTAAAACATTTCAAATGATTCACTTGGATTTACTGTAAAGCACACTTAATAGGCTTCAAATTTTGACTTATTAAATATTTTCTAGGAAAGCACATTTATTAAATTTATATTTCTTTGAATGATTTCAGGAATACAATTTCTACATTGATATTTGAACTTTTCATACTAAAATACAATTATTTAGAATGATTTAGCCTTTTTTTTTTTTTAAATGTCATCTAATGACCTACCTACACAATACAACTTAAATTATATTTTTTATTTTATTCATATACACATATTTAGAGACATGTTTGCAAAAGTACAAAATCATTCAAATTATTAATGTCATTGTTAAAATTATAATAAAATTTAAGTAAAATTGTATATTTTTCAGTGAAACTTACTAAAGTATATCTGAACTTGTTATTTCCCCACCCTTGAAACTGACTACTACAAATTTCATTAAAATCTTTATAAAAAGGAAAGACTTGTATTCAACTAATAATTCTTTGCTTCAATTAAAAAAGGCTAACTAAATCCAACACAAAAATACATCAATCTAAAAGAACATCATATTCTTGAAAATAACATGTTTAAGTGTATACATTAAAATAAAATATTATCCAAAGAAAAAATTTCACAAAACAGAATGAATACATAGATATCGATATAAGTATTTGCATTTATTTGACAAAACCCAACTGAAAATAACAGAATGTTGTCATATATTTTTTTTTTTTTTTAAAAATGAAAAAAAAAAAAAAAAAAAAAACACATAGAAGAAAAAAAATTGTTGGAAAAGTAAAGGGGAACAATTCTTTTTTTTGACTGGTTTAATTGTTTAAAAAAAAAAAAACAAAAAAAAAAACAAAAAAAAAAAAAACAAATTCCTCATGGAAGATCTTTCCAGGAGGTCAGTTGCAAAACTTTTTTTCTTTTCATCCAGCTAAGGCCACTGAAAAAAGAAAGAAAATAGAAAATCAGGTTATCACTTATCTTTATAGAAACTGGGAAAAGGTCACACATTTCAAAAACTGAAATTAGCTAAAAGATACTGAATAAACAATATTTAAGAAATGATCAAAAAATATAGCTACAATTAATTTTTTTAAATTTATTATACATCTCTTATTCAATAATATAAGCTTCAGGTGCAAAATTTACAAATTAGAACAGCAGCAATGCTTCCAGTTATTTTCCAGTGGCAGATTATGTGGAAAGGACAAGATTTGCATCATAATCAACAGACAACTTATAAGGTAGCTAGGGCACAAGTACAAATTATTGACACAAAAAAAAAAAAAAAAAAAAAATGTAAAATTACAACTCACCTTTGGTAGAGATTTAGGCAGACAAGAGGGGGTGTCATCAGTGGAACAGCATTTCTATCTCTCTCTCTCTTGCTTTCTCCCTTTCTCTCTCTAGGATTAACTTTCTGACCCTGATCTTTCTAAAATTTGTTTTTGCACATAAAGAGGAATAAAGCTACAATAACCAATTAGCAAAAAATAAGTCTGTTCAGTTTGGCCCTCAATGTAAAAAATTGAGTTAGAAGTGCTGAAAATATTGCCATAAATTTGGGTCTTTCCCCGAAACTTTCTAAAAATAATGAATTAAGGCTTGTTTAAAACTTTAAGGATAACAGAAGCAGAAATATATAATTTCTATTCACATTCTTTTCCACTTACCTCATTGCTTATTAAATACACTGATCTAAAATATTTACAAGTATATTAACTGTATATTTTACACAACTATTGCTGAATGAAGGAAATAACCAGATCAAACACCATTCCAATAAGCTTTCACTTCTGTGTGAGATGACAGTTTCGAAGACAATCAAGAATAGCAGGGAAAGTTTTACCCAAAGAAAAAAGAAATCATGACTATTTAATTGAGATTTCTCTCTCTCCAAAAAAAAAAAAAAAAAAAAAAAAAAAATTTTTTTTTTTTTTTACAGCAGATCATTTTTTGTTTACCGCCCCCCGCCATACATTCAACCTTCAGTAATTTCTCTACAGTTGGCTATAAATACTTTTCTCCCACAAAATATTTATGATTGAGGATTGTACCATATTTGTTTTATTCACATCACAGAACTTGTCTATTTCACTAACTTTTGCTCATTTTATTTGTAACCATGACCACAAATATCAAAAAGTTTCTCAATGCAAATCTATATTTGAACTGTTTGTGATGGGGGGAAAAAAAACAAGTAGTTATATTATCATTGAAAAGTGGTTAACAAAGAATACTCAACATGATGTTCACAAAGTTTATAATGCCACTCATAAATTGTTATTGGTATAAAGGCTTAAAACTTTGCCAGCACAAGCTAAGACGAAATAAACATTTTATTAGTTTAATCAACAAAACCTAAATTATAATTATATATATTTGTCAAATTTTAGTAATTGTCAAAATCTAAATTGAAAAACTAATGGAATAAGTCAAATAAAAGAATCAACTTTTTCAAATCTGAAAAGTCTTAAAAATAAATATAGACTTTGGGGTCAATATTATTTGTGACATCCTGATTTATTTCTACATAATATAGAATTCAGTTTCTAATGCTCAAATTCCTCACAGTTTATTTATAATAAAAACATCATTTCCACTACAAACACAGTGAAACCTTTGATTAAGATTGTCTCATAATCAGAACAACTAAAGAAGCAGAGGTGATTTTCTTTTCAAAACAGGAAACAATGAAAATACATGTTGGATTTTAATGTTATAAATATTTCTTTCAGAGTGAAATTTTAGTAAAAGCTTAAAAATTGCTGTAAATTATTCTACTTAAGCTATTTTAGAAATAAATTCTAATTTTTCCTAATTTCTTATTTCTGCTTTCAAATGCCATCACATTTAAAGTTATTTGATTTGAGTGAAATAATTTTATAGATGAGTAATATTCAAAAGAATCTTGGTCTAACGTGATAATTTGATAACAAATTGGTTGATTGTAGTTTTGTTGTCCTTTTTGTGCAATCAATAAACAGAGCTGGTACAAAACATGTGCAAATAAAATACAAATCAAAAAGTAAAAATCTTAAAAGAAAAAAAAAATACAATGAAATATAACATTGATATTAACTTTCAGTAGAATATGCCTCTCCTCAAATTAAAACCAAGCATTCATTCCAAAAAAAAATTCTGGTTATTTCAGACAAACAAAATCTATAGGTTCCAACGCAGTATTCAAAAAGCAAAATAAATAAATAAAAAATTTTAAAAAAAATCATCAACATCATTTATCATAACCTGAAATAAAAACTATTTTTAAGATATTTCATTACAGAAAAAGTAAGTAATAAACTCTTCAACATCAATGCCTGGTAGTGTACAAGAATAAGAAACCAGCACAGTGTCTACATATTACTAAAAAAGGAAAATACAATTTCAAAAAGCTCTTGTTAATAAAATACATTTTAATATTTACTTAATATTATTGCTGCATATTAATTAATGCTGATCAAAGAGACTTTCATTATATCAAATGCCTTACCTAAAGATGAATAAATCTGAAAAATTTTGTTTAACTTTGAATATTTTACAATAGATTAAACTTAACAGTAAAAAGGAAAAGAAAAATGAATTATTTTCATTAACCTATTAAAGACCACTGTTCCATTTTTAGCAGAATTCTTATGTTTTTTTTTGTTTTTGTTTTTTTTTAAATATAAACCAATATACGGAATTTTTTTTTTAATTTTTAAAAACCTGTAATTAATACCAGATTTTACATATGCTTATTCCAATACAATGGATAAAATATATGAAAAACTACCAGTTTATTTTTCTTGATTGTTGCATAGGATTAATACAAATATAAAATTTGTCACTTTGCTGATTGACATCATATTCAGCACCTCAACTTCAGAGATTTGTAGACAAACCTTTCTGTAATCATTTGGTCCACTTGTCAGAATGTTTCAGCAATTGACTAGATATTTGTCAAGTATTAAGAGTCATTTTTAAGCCTCATTGAGTTTAGATATTTACTAACCTTAGGCTAAGGCTATATAAGTGGGGGCATGACAGTAAGAAGATTGTGTAGCATCAAAACCTTCAAGTAGGGAAAGGTGTGTGTATTTTGAAAAACCCAAATCTTGGCTTTTATCTGGGCTTGAACACCTACCACTGATGCCAGTAAGAAATGCATAAAACTATAACTGGGTTTGAATTCATATGCTGTTACTACTGTTGTTTTTTTGTTATCAAAAGTTTAGGTTTCAATTCCTGTCAGTGTAATGTAGCAACAACTTTAATGTTTTTATTTCTATTGCAGTAACATATTTACCAATCAAGATCCTAATATCATGCCAGGTTTGCATCCATATTAAACAAGCTAATAAAACATAATGCATTCTCATGATATGTATAATTGCTCATATGCTGTAGTTCAAGTCTACAGTTGGCACAAGCTTCCTTCCCTTAAAAGACAAACTATCAATTAAATATTGACAGATGACTAGATTGAATAATATTAATATTTAATAATGAACTCTGTCAAACCTCCTGCAGTGGAATGGAAATTTATTATTAATTACATTACATTAATTTAAAATAAATATATGGACTTGAAGGGATAGATCACTGGTGCTAAAAATTGTTTAAGAGCAAAAGAAATTTTATCACTTCTCTATTAAATATTCTTTTCGGAATCAACTGAAAATTAAAACAAGTTTTGATGTCATTAACTTGCTTGAAATTTTAAGAATGCTAAAAAATTGATTAATTTATTTTACTAAAGTTCAAAATATCTAAGGGAAGAAAGCATAATGAGAAAATTTGATTTATAATTTACTTAATAAAAAGAAACTTTGAAAGAAAAAGATATTCTTGTTTTTATAAAAGTGGAGAGGCAATTTCTCTACATACTTTCTTTTATAAATTAATCACATAAAATTAAAAAATCTCAAAGCAGACACATTTATATTATTTATTTTGTTTACTATAATCCAACTTTTATAGTGGGCTAAAAAAAAAAAAAAAAAAAAAAAGAAAGTACCCATCAAAGAATATTCTTAAATAGAATAAAATTTATCATTTTTATTTATTTTGTATATGACTTAATAAGCAATTAAAAATGTAATCTAATCTCAGTAATTACAATCTTTTCAAGACATAAATAGGTATATTTGATGTTAAATAATGAAGTCAATCTTGTGAAATAACCAAAGCCTGTCCTAAAATCATATAAAGTTTATACAAATCCTAATACAGTGTAGGTATTTGCATATTATATTCTTTCATAAAGGTTTATTTTTTTTCAATTATACATGAAATTTTTCACTATCGCAAAAGTGAGTCAAAAAGAAGTTCTTTAAATTCCAAAAGTTAAAACTGATTTTTTTTTTTTTTGCCTAATCTAAATTTGTGTGCGTGTGCGTGTGTGATTTAGGAAAGAACATGGGTCAAAAATAAGTCACACTCAGTGGGAAGAGAGAAGTTTAATGAAAGGCTTTTCTAAATTGGAATAAAGAACTAAAATAGAACTTTAGTTAAAATCATTTTACTCTTAGTAATTCACCTTTATGCATTCATTTTTCATTGATTAAAAAAAAAAAAAAATTATTAAAACAACTCCACAAATTAGTCAAATTCCAAATTTTTGATTGTCCAATCTCCAAATTAACTTAACAACAATGATCAAATAGTAATGCAGATATATTTAAAAAAAAAAAAAAAAAAAAATCCAAAATTATAAATAAATTAAATGATCATAAGGTATCATTTTATGATCACCTTGAACTTCATTAAAGAACTTCAAGCTTACATTAACTTTGTCCCTTCAAAAAGAAGAACTGATAATCCACAATGTTGAAGAAAAGATTTAGTATATTAACACATACACAGACTGTGCAGCATAAAGTACCATAATTTGGTATCATAGTTCTTTTTGTAAAGTTAACAAAAATAAGTCAATAAAAACTGCTTTTAAAAAGCCATAGACTAAACAAAAAAACAATTCCTTGACTTTACATCATGTTTTTTTTCTGTAGCTAAAAGTTAAAAAACTGTCTATATTACAGTTGGTGAATAATATAATTATAGTGTAAATATAAAAGGCCTACATTTCAATTAGGGAATATTGATATTGGATAATACAGAATGAATGAAATATTCTAATTTACTCAAACCTATTCACATACAACAAGGATGCACAGTAGAGTAATGGATAGCAGCTCAGATTGATGAATCAGAGAGCAGAGTTCGAATTCCAGTCGGATCCATTACATTCATTTACATGCTAATACCCTTGAGAAAGAGTATGACTCCCCCTCTTCTCCCCCCCCCCAGCTACAGGCAAATAGCAGGACAGACTAGGTTCTATAACCTTGGGTGGCATCCGGTCTAGCAGAAGGAAAAACTGAATCCAAAACCAGCCTGGAGAGGATTTGGGCTCCATCAGGCTATCTTTCCCAAGAAACACTACTTCTACTCTAGCTGCAGTACACATGGTGCCCACTATGGGTCACAGGATAATAAAAAAAAAATCCACATACAAACAGCTGTCTTACAATATATATCTTTTCATATAATCTAATGTGTTGTCTCAAGTCAACAAACGTTTGCAAAAAAAAAAAAAAACAAAAAAAAAACAAAACTGAAAATAAAAAACATTAAGTAAATGAATATTATATATATATATATATATATATATATATATATATATATATATATATATATATATATATATAAAACAGTGCCAGCATTGACAATGAAAGATACAGAAAAGATTGAGGACTGAAAGAGAAAAGAAAAACAAATTAATCAAACAGAACAGAAAATATTGAACTCACCAGAATAAACCCGGTTCAACTTGTCTTGTTACGCAGCAAACACCATTTCAACACCAATGCCATCTGCAGTCAGCTTGCTTGGGAATACATTTATTCCTCCCTCTTTGTTTTTTCGCTTTATTGTTTGAATTTTTGCCTTTCTCTTTCTCGGTGATTGCAACACAACCATTCACCGATCCAATAGAGACAATAACCGACAGAAACAAAGCCAGGAATTGGCCACAGAAACAGAAGCTCAGTCTCAATCCTAAATTGGGATCCCAAACAAAAAAAGTGAGCTAGCCATTTTTACTGCCATTTGCAAAATGGCAAGGACTTGAACACTTTTCTATATTGTTGCTAGTAATCACCATTTTGTCATTTCTTGTCATGCAGTCAATACCAGTCAAAGTTTTACATGTTCTCACGTTTAACTTTGTTTTGCTTTAAGTCCATTCCAAAACATTAGTTATTATTCATGTCCTTTAATTTATTTTAACAGTTTTTATTACAGGTTTGCTTTTTTATCTACTTTACTTTACCAAGACGTATTTATGTTGAGCAACTTTGTTTAAAAAAAAAAAAAGAAAAAAGAAAAAAAGAAAAAAGTCCAAGCTTTTCAGTGGAAAAGTAACAATATCACCATCAAATAATGAAAGGATTTAAAAGAAAAGAAAAAGTCCCTGGTCACAGCTTTGTCAAAAAGCAATCACTGCCTTCCTCAGTCTATGTAGAGCAGTCACCTGTCTCAGTGAATTGTCGGTTAGAAAGATGATTTCAGCCTATGCCAGATACTTGTGCAACATATGAGCCAACTCTAATCGTTATATCCAATAAGAACAAGAGGTGGACGTACCTGTCCCAGTTGACCGACCAGCCTGCGGGAGCTCCACTTTTTTCATATTGCCCAAGTTGTTGGTTAGCTTCTTGTAGTTTGGCATAAAAATATTTCGTGGACAGACCTCCTGCATGCCAATCTGAAATGCGTGTCTGCAGCAACAAACAGGTATAAATAATTAAGTAAAGAGGACAAATGATGGAAACTTCACAAAAAGAATTTATTTGAAAAAAATTATGTGTGTGTGTGTGTGTGTGTGTGTGTGTGTGTGTGTGTGACTTTCTTACACTTTTACTATTGTCCTCATTTTGTTGTATCACTGGTTTTCATCAGGTCAATCCAGGTACTCTTTAAGGAATAATATACAATTTTCTAGATAGCTTCCAAGTGAACAGTGACTGGCCACAACTAAAAGTTTCATACATTTTCATGCAATCATAAGGTATTCAGCCAAGGGCATATAAAATGGCCATTTTCACAAAAAAATGGTTGCAGACTAGCTGATGATTGTTTGAAAACACATGAAACTCTTGGTTGTGATTGGTCACTGTTCACCGAGAAGTTATTTAGAAAATTATATGGCATTGAGCTCTTTACCTCCAGTGTGCCTTTATAGCATATTCATCCAGGAGTTGCTTACTTTGTACTTTATTTAAGTATATAATTAAACTCTTTCTTTCACACAATGTTCATTAATAACAATAACTGAAAGTTTGCATGTTTTATTCTCAGAGTCAGGTGAACTAATTCCATGTCAGGTCAAGAGGACTTTTACACCAGAAGTCATTTAGAATGCAGAAGGAATATAGTGAACTGAAAACCATAAAAGTATTTGTGCAGACATATAGCACATGATTCATGATACAAATTAGATGCTCTGTGTGTAATACTCATTTAATTTCTTAAGATAATATTAATGTTACATTTTATTTTAACCATGTCAGATTTACATATATGAACAATCCTCTAAACAATTAAAGATTCAACTGAAGTAGATACCATAATAGCCAGATAAAGAAAAAGGCTTATAAAAATTTAGTTCTTGTATTCTCTTTTAATATAATGGATCAACAGGACTCAGTGATTCAAATCAAAATGAACAGAAGTTATTTGGGATATAAAGGTTAACCAAGAATATCAAACTATTTTAATAAAAGGAATATTAGGAAACCTGTATATGTTTCATTAAATGACAATGACTAATTAGTAGTAATGTTTTACTATTAATTCAAATTACTTTTCAAAGACGGCAACTTAATAATGCTTTTGAATTTGTTGTACATATGCCAAGAGAACTTACTGCAGAAATATATTTTAATATTTGAGATTGAACAAAGAAGCAATTTATATGAGGAGGTGCAGAAAGTTCTCAGCACCCAAAATCTAATCAAACAGAATTTATTTTGGAATCAATCCCGGCTTGGTCAGGCCAAGAAACTTTCTGCCTTCCCTCATAATAATTTCACTTCAGAATAGTTTGTAAGAGTTAATCATCTTTACCTTAAGTTGAACATATAAAACTTCGAGCTTGGATTGCTTACTGACATCAATCTCAAGGAAATCCATTTTATCCATCACCACCTGACTCAAGTCAAGTGCAGATTCCTGAAATACAAACAAATAAATTAGAAAAGGCTTACAAAAAAGACTAACAATACTATTATACTTAATATTAATATAAATGATACAGAATAATGACAACATTTACTTAAGTATCATGAAACTGCGATTTATCTAATAAATCTTATACTCGTGTTACCCCCAATACCGTTCTGAAGTAAAGAAATTACTGTATTTTCTGACAGTGAATGCACTATTCCTTTCCACCTTCAATCAACTTGCATTCTATAAAGCAAAAGGTTACATGTTTATTTTACCTAATTTTGTTTGTTCATTCTTCTCCCCACAAAAGGCTGTGTATACAATGCCAGAAAATATGGTAATGAGTATTTACAATTTCTATCCATAAACACACACACAAAATCAGGGATAAAACTGAGGCAAACAAAAATACAATTACTTACTCTCATCTTGTTTTCTTCTGCATCATCACAGGACCTTGATTTGCTATCACCATGATCTTAAAACAAAAAAAAAAAAAAAAAAATTCTGTCTTAAACTTTAGAAATAAGAATATAGAAACATGAAAAAAAAAAGCAAGAAATTTTGAAAATTTAATATTAAAAAAAAAAATCTAGACAAACCTTTAACTTTTTTAGGACGAGACTCTTTCTTTGATTGGTGACTTCTGTGAGATTTCTTCTGGTCACTACTTCTAGACTTTTTAGATGATGTACCTAAAGGACTAGAGTCATCTGAAGAGATACCATTTGTTTCATCTGGAGAGGAAAGGGGAAAAAATTCTATATAATTTCACTATTTCATAATAGAAATTGAATTTTTCCTCAATTTCATGAGGAAAATCAGTTAAAAAAAAAAAAAAAAAAAAAAAAACGACCATGATAAATATTAATTATTTTATGGAGTTTTTCATTTTTTAACAATTAGGTTGCCCATATTTCTTTTTAGTAAAGGTTTTAGTCAACTATTATATAAAACATGTAAATTATTTTTTTCCGAATGGAGTTAAAAAAATTTCAAAAGATTCTTTTTACTAAGTTAATAAGTAACAAGAAGCTCTGATCTCATAAACGCAAGTGAATTGGATCTTTTTCTCTTAACTTTGCTAAGGCACCTTTAAAATTGCCAAATCTCTTAAAGTGAAAAGATTTAAAAATCACTGTTACAAATATGTATAAATACACCAGTTCTATGACTGAATGCTGAAAAATTCTCACCCTAACCCACTTCCATCAGTAATTTTTTAGATAAAGGGATAAAAAAAAAAAAAAGCATGAGAAATGATGTGCCATGTTAAAAGGGGGGGTGGGGGTGGAATAGCAAGTTAAGGTAAGTTTCATACCTCTAGTTCATTCCCTCCTTGATTAGCTGAGAACTTTTCAGCCTCCACCCCATCTCATACGACAAAAATAGATTTTGATAAATCAATTTCCAATTTCTCACCTTTTTTGTGTTTAACCTTCTTAGAATGTTTCGATGACTCTTTGTGGTCTCGTGACCTTTGATCTCTTGACCGTTTGGAAGACTTTTGAGTAGAGACTTCATCAGCAGAACTATCGTCACTCACTTTGTCATTGTGATATTTTCTTTTCCCACGTACTTTTACACTTTCATAGGATTGTTTTTCTTCCTCTTCTAAGCACTTCAGTTCATTCTTTTAAAAAGATAAAAAAATTAGACAATATTTTACACTGATAATTCTGCTTGTAATTTTAACATTTCAATTTTTCACAACAAAACAAAAGTAAATAAAGACCTGTACACAACTGTAGTAACTATTTCCTGCATTAATTATGATAAAATAGAAATAATTCTTAGTTCTTAATTGGTTTAAAAATAACCAGAAATTAATTGGTTTCTTCTAATTATTTACATTTCATATATTTGTGTCTTTATCAAAGTGAGAAAAATCTAAATCCTAAAATGTTATCCCAAATCAAAGAATTTATCTCTAAATAACCATCAGATAAGTTGACTATTCAACCAAACAGTGATGACAATTATTTTAATTTATTAGGTTGGTGCAAAAATAATGACATAATAATGTCGCTTTTTGACGTATTTTTTAACGTCAAAAAACGACATTATTACGTCATTATTTTTGCACCAACCTGATATTTAATTGTTGAACATTATTTAGACAGACACAAATATTTAAGTAAATGCTCTGTTTATAATAAACAGCATTAACAATATTTATAGCCTAATGTGCTATACCAGTTTAACTATGATGGTTGCATTACTGCTTTTAAACTACAAATGACTGTCCCATGTAGGATACAAGTTTGATTCCTGTCTGAGGACACATATTTTCTATGAGATTTCTCAGACAATCAGGCCGGTAAGTGTTATTAATACTGTTTATAATAAATAGAGCATTTATTTAAATATTTGTGTCTATATAAATAAAGTATAAACAAAATTATATATATATATATATATACATACACACACACACACACACATCTTCTTCAATGCCACAATTTTCAAAAAGATGCAAGAAACAATTCCTAGAATCTTGTTTTGACAAGGCATTTTAATCATTTTACTTTATAGATTCTAGATTATCAATATATTCTTAATGGTTTATAAAAAAATATAACACTCTACACCAAAAACTATATTTGCAACAATAATGGCATTAAGATTTTACACACAATTGATCGATCCTGTGACAAACTAATAATTTTGTCAATTATGTATTCCATTGATTATTATACTTTTACCAGTGTAAAACTGATGACTCAAGTTCCTTTTTGTTATTATTTTAGATCATAGACACATGTATCAAAAAGACCATAAATGAAACCATTTTTTCTTTTATTAGACATAAAATTAAGTCTGAGTGGTTGTCATTCTCTATGAAAAACAAATCTTTTGTTTTTGCTAATCAAGTTCAAATCTGAGTTAAAACTCATATTCTAAACATGAAATGAAGATTTTTTTTTCTTATTAGACATAATCTACAATGTATGTGAATATATTTATTAAATTACATTTTTTTACAAAACTATTATCTCTGGGATAAACAGCATGCACAAAGCTTTTGATATATATAATTCCTACCATAGTATTCACATAATAATTTACAAAGAGTGGTAAAAATAAATCTGAATCAAGTATTTTTAGCATTTTTGTGCATTACAGCTTTTAAAAATCCACTTAAGTCTCTTTACAGAAAACTTCTATAGCTGTTCAAGAGATTGTTCATGTATCTAAATGTATTTGCTATAGAGAAGCAAATTCAGTCCTACTGATCTTTCCAAACAAAACAGGGTTATTTTAAACTAGTTTTCTCACTTTCTCTTGCCTTAGTCCTGATCAGATGCAACATATAAACTAGACATCGTCATACATACATATTGGTTACCATCAATATTTGGCACCTACTGACAAGAATATGCTTTGATATATTTGCAAATATGCTACTTGGATAAACTTACTTTTTTTCTTTCAAGAGCTAGTTCCAACTCTCTGTCAACTTCATCTATATCTAAAAGCCCTTCTTCAAAATCAGTTGGAAGTGAATTGTCTTTGGCTGCAGAGTCCACTGACAGTGACACAGAGGATTTTCCACTTTCCTCTTCTCGACTAATCCGAGCTTTGAATTTCTTCTTGCACAATTCCATCATTGCCAAATCGGCAGTCAGAGACTCCCGTGTGCTATCTACATTCACAGTCGTTGTACTAACAGTTATTGTAGCCGTAGAATCAACAAGACTGCTTGTGTCTGTTACTGAAGTGGTTGAAACAGCAGCAGGTTTTTTATTGTCTGTTATATTATTATTATTATTATTATTATCTTCCCCCTCCTCTTCCTCCTCCTCAGCATTATCTCTTGTTGTATTATGCATGCATTTGCCAGCAGATGAAGAACTGCTAGCATCAGATTCTTCACTCTTCTCCTTGTTCCCTTCTGGTGCAGTGTCAGGGTTCATCATTGGTCCATATATTGGTTCCATTGATTCCTTGGATGATTCCTGACTTACAGTGGCTGGTCCAGCAGTTTCTGGAGAACTGCAAGTGTCTTTAAGGTTGTTGTTGTTGTTGCTGCTGGATGAAGGTAGATGTGGTCCATACTCTACCTGAGGTTCTACACTTGAATCTTTTGATGAGGTTTCAGATTCGTTTTCATTCTGCTTCACCTTGCTCTTTTCACTTGCAATACAAAAGAAAATGGAAATAACAATCAAGTAAATATACAAATCCTAACAACCAGCTTTGATTGCTAACATATAAGTTATTTTCTTTTGTATAGTCTATGACACACAAACCATGTTGTTAAAAGGTTTATACAGACTTATGTAGATATTTACCAAATAATTGGTTAACAGTATTTTAAGGTTTTAGATTTAGACTTTCTCAACATTGCATAGAAAAAAAGATATTAGATTTAATCTGACAAGTAGGGAACACTCTTAATTCTGTCTATCTAAATCTTTTAACACATATGCTTTTCTCCATTCATCTTTTTACTCATTCATATTGAAGATACGGGATTCAAATACATTTTGAATATTTAATTTTGGTTATTTGCATACAGTGAAGTCAGCATATTCTTTATGATATTAAATTTCAAATACAAATGTTTTCCAAAATATATAGGCCAATTTTAAATAATATATTGGATTTCAATGATTTTATATTGCAAAATGTAAAGTAAAATAAAATATAATAGTTTTAAATGGTTTTGTTTAATAAAATCTTTTTATCTAAAACACACAGGATCAGATCTTCTTATTTGATATTTTCTGGAAAAAATATTGTCCTTGCTAAGCCTCACCTCTTTTTGTGTGTTTTCTTCTTTTTTGGTTTTGTTTTTCCCTCTTTCATAAGTTTGGTGATTTTCTCTTCATATTCCCTGTAAAGTAGTAAATATTGTGTAAACTCAGCAGGGATCTCCCATGTGACTTCATTTGTATTGATGTTCCAGTAGTAACAGTGCTGTGTATTTTCATCATAACATTGTTGCCATTCTGTTGTGGGTTCTGTGAGGAACAAAAAAGAAGAAAAAAAAAAAAAAGAATTTATGAAGTTTATCATTATCATCAAGCAGAACTCTGAATGAAATATCAGATCAAAGGCAATTCATTTTCTCTTCCAATTAACACTTAAAAAGGATTAGTATATTAAGCTCCTATATAATATTTAAAACCCTGCATCATTTATATTTAATATTACAGAGGTAGACAAGGTGCAAATAGTGATAGTCTATGCCACCTAAATAAACATTAGTATCAACTATATCTGGAGTATATTTTTAGTCAATTTAAAAAGAAAATAATAAAAAAAAAATCTGATTAATTTCACTGAAAGTAAAAGAACAGATACTACATTTTGCTCTTCAACAACCAATGTCAGATTTAAAACTACATATCAATTTAAATGCTAACTTCTTAAATTTAGGCATTTTGAAAATTGATATTTGTTCAATTTTCAAATACTCTGAAGTCACCATAGATGATAATAAAATCAAGCAACAAAAATGAATGATACTCTTGGAATAAAAGATAACTTTTCAACTTTTTAAGCATAAATGAATTAAATAAATCTACAGTTGACTGCAAAACAAGACTTCCTGACTTAAATCAGGTTAACAATAAAAAATATTCTTCGCTGGTCATAGTGCAAACACCTTCAAGTAATAAGCTGACAGAAAATGTGGTTGGTATGTAGATAAATAGAAAAAAAGTGTTTAATTTTCTTAGGTTTGAAATGATAAGCAGTCAAAATTTTCATTAATAAATGTCAGTTATTTGAGGTTAAAATAATAATAGCTCAATCAATAAATTTGTGAAGGAGTGAAAATTTCCATTTGACTGGATTCATGATGTAAAATGATGTAAGCATTTTTAAAATATTAAAACTTCCTGGCAATAGTTGCCATACATGATGGTTTTGAGTTATAACATTACTTTGTGCTTCCAAAGTACATAATGTCAAATCTAGCCATTATTTTTTCAAGCAGCCAAACAAAATAGTAGTAGTCATTAAAGCTTTCAGAAACAAGAAAGTTTTTCTGGAATGCCAAGCAATCACATATGATTAACAATAGTTATGTTTACATTAGCCACTAATTCAAAATATTTTTGATAAATCAACAGTATTCATTCCATCAACTGTCAGCAATGCCACATCAACTGACAAGTGAATAAGAAATGAAGATTGTGTGACTTAGCAATGGCTGTGATAAAGTTGTTCAAGAAGACTGCTCTCATAATATAGCTGAAGGAAAAGAGCCTTGAGGCATCTTGCTTATGCTTCTTCACTTATTGGAATTAGTGACTGGACTATTTACCAGTGTTGGACTTTTGTGGACAATTTGGCATTACTGGAAACTTATGCCTCTTCGCACACAAAGTTTGAAAAAAAAAAAAAAAAATTGTTTTTGGGTTTAGTTGGTGAGGGATTGAACTTCACAAAAATTATTTACTCAAAACAAAATCTTACCATCTGGCCAGACAATTTTTTCTTCTTGGGGCAGTGGGGGTGGCTGTACTCCTACTGCATTTTCTTCAACTTCCTCTTTAGCAGTTCTGGAGGTGCTTGTTGTAGCACTATTACCATTCAGAGGGTCTTTGTTCTTAGAATCAGATAAGGTCATAGAGGATTGTACATTCTGTTCCCGATCAACACAAGAACCCCTATCACTGATGCCAGTCTCATTGGATTCTTCAACCTTTTCTTTCTCTTCTTCATCTCCAAGAGCATCGATTTCCTACAAGAGTTGGGTGGAGAAAGAAAAAAATGAAAAATCGGATGAAAAAAAAACAAAAACAAAAACACACAATGATTTCTACAGACAACATTTATAGCTGTCAAGTATGCTCCTTGGATATTTTGCCACTCATTTATTACTGCACACACTTAAAGAGAATTTTTAAAATATCAAAAGAAAGATCCAAGAATGGCTGGTTTTAAAAATGAGAAGGTATACAAACAGGAGTTTATCAGCTGGAGATATTTTACAAAAACTTTGATATAAAAATTATCAAGAAAAATGGTTTTATACAGCTTATTAAAAAGAAAAATAATCATACAATCCATAATCATTTGATATGTAAGTAAAAGATGTCAAAGCAAGTTGCCCAAAAATACTGAAGAAAATAACAAGAATCATACATACGGCAAGAAAAGAGGCAACTTGAGAATCTATATCAGGTGTCTTCAGTCCACTGGAAGATGTTTTGTTGATTTTTGTCACAGAACTGGCATCTTCTGAGGATTTTGTTGGATTCTCTTTCTGAACGTCTTTTAATGATGAAATTGGAGAGCTTTCTATATTCTCCTTGCTTTCCTTTTGGAAAGCAATAAATTCTCGATTATATACAGGAGCTACACTTTCCTTTTGATAAGCTTGAAACTCTCGAAGGAAAATATCAGCTGAGGTTTCTTTCTTAATGCCAACAAGCTCCAACATTTCTGCTTGGAGACTATCATTTTTCTCTTTTACAAACTGACTTTCTTCACTCTTCACCACTGTGTCACCTGAAAGATACACAATTACATAGTACAGAAGTACTTTTATTTATTTTAACATCCACACCTATCTGCTTTTGCCTAACAATGTATGAAATTCAAAGGGTTATCATTTTATTACTAATAAGAAAAGAAAGGCAATTAATGCATGCAAAAATTTTTTTAAAATGATCACAAGTAATAAATTTTTGCCATGACTAAATGCAAAATATAGCCCAAAACTGATTAGCAATAAAAAAACAAAAAAACAAAAAAAAAACAAAAAAAAAAAAAACAAACAAACAAAACAAAACTGACCATTAATTTTGGATTCAACATCAGGGTCAGTTTGTTCTGCTTCTCCTTCAGAATCAGATTCTGAATCTGAATATTCACCAACCAAAGACAAACCAGCTGAAAAAGAAAAAAAAGTCAACATTAGAATCAATAAAAAGAAGACAGCATTTTATAGGATAGAAAAATGAATATTCAAAATCATATTTATTAGTCATTAAAAAAAAAAAAAAACTATTTCAAATAAAAGTATAGAAGCTCCTTTGTAAGAAAGAGACTGAAGAAATAGAACCATTAACCTAGAAGCACAATACCATTTTAGAATACATAATTAGCCATATAAGAAACTTATGATACAATCTAATATCTTCTTATAAGTAGAGTCACTTTAGATATTTTTCTGAAACCCATTCTTTCAATTTGCTACTGTAGATGCTATTTGTAGCAATACAACCCAATGTGCTTTGGTCACTTCCTTTTCATACAAGAGTTATGTATCTTTCCAAGCATCAATAAATAAATGTAGGCCCATGGCTTCTATTGTATTACTAACATCATTTGTGTGTGTGTGTGGCCATTGTGTAAAGAGGGATAGTGGATTGTAATGGTTTGATTTCTCTGCTTCCTGTTATGGCCAAGGTTGTTGATAATGAAACAGGCCATGCTCATTCATTTATGAAAATTAGTATCAACATGTTTTTATTATGATACTGATTTACTCAGACTAATGTTCTAAAAGCAAAAATGTTTTTTGTTGGAAAATATTGGTTAAACATATTTCTGAGGAGATGCTGAAAAGTTCTTGGACCTATATAAGCATTATTTTGTTATTACAGAGTTTGTTTTTTTTCATTGTAAAGTGTGAATTTGCACTTTTTTTTTTTTTAATTGGTTTTAGATCATTGTTGAAATAGGAAGTGTGGAATTTTCAAGTGTTCAAATCTATGCCATCATGAAATCTGCTTCTGCAGAAGAAAATGATTAATAGAATCCATGATCATATGATACAAACATTGAAAGACAATTACTATCATACTTAATTGTGGTGTGCCAACTTCTAGCATGTAGATTCTGAAATCCAAGATGCAGGACAGGTTGGGGAAGACTTCAATGGAATAAACTGAAATTGTTGATAATGTTCATGACTTGATTTGAGCCAAATGACAAACCTCAGCTAGAAGATTTACTGAGAAACTACAGATCAATCCAAGCAATGAAAGTTGCTTAGGATTCATGAGAAGTTGGATATACAGAATTTGTCAGCAAGTGGCTACAAAAATATTTGATGGCCAAGCAGAGACGATTTGCAAGTTCATTTTATAACATTATTAACAATTTGGTGATCATTTTTCGAAATGACAATGTTGATGAAACAGACCATGTACTACTGATCAAACAACAGTCAATGCAGTAACAGCACTTGTAACATTTATGACAAAAAAAAAATGAAGATCCCAAAATCAGCAAGAAAGGTCATAGCTACAGTTTCTTGAGATAAGGAAGGTATTTTTGTTAACAATCATTAGAAGGGACAAATAGTTTATGCAGAATACTAAATTTACTGTAGGAGTTAAAGGAGACATTGAAAAAAAAAACTGTGTGGGGAAACTGTGAAAAATTGTTCTCTGATAAGGCTGGCAAAATGGTGGAAGTTTTGAAGAATGCCGTATACACCACGTCAACTCATCCCGATTTCCTTCATATTCTATTGGAAAGGAAGTAAGTTCCACTCAACTTCTTCCCCAAAATTGTAAATGTGGAATAGACACTTGAGGGGATGCTTCCTTGATCATTACAATCTTAAACCCTTCAAGTCAAGGATCAACAGTTATCTATCCTACATATCATCATAATATGCAACCTTTGTTCCTGCCCTATATGCTGTTACAACATCCCCATACCTCAACCTTGATTAAATGGTATGTAGGCCTTGTATTGCGTGAACAATACTAAAAAGAATAATAAAATTTAAAAAAAAAAAAAAAAATATTTAGTCATAAAAGATGTTATCTTTTAAGAAAAATTGATTAAAAATTAATCTGTACATGATTTTGATGTAAAAATAATAACACCTAATTACTTTTGGTTTATTTTGGAAAAAGTTCAATAATTTCAAAATATAACAAGAGAATTTTTGTACATAGATTTTTTTTCTGCAAGCCAGCCAAATTTATGAAGATAGATTTGAAGCAGCTGTATCACTGAGAAAAGAAGAATGTGAAAAAAAACAAATTCGCCAACAAGAGAAACCTTCTTTCTGGGTTTGAAAAAGCAGGCAAGATTCAGCCAAATATTGATTATTCCAATCCAACAGGAGATAAAAGATTTGACAAGAAACAAACTGCATGTTCAAAGAAAATGCATTTGGCTTATTAAGAACCTTATTTAAGATTGTTTATTACTTAGATAACCCTGTTTTGTGTGTATCAGTTCTGAAAAGAGCAGACCAAATATTTGAAAGAGAAATTCTAAGGTATGTAACAAAAAAACCTTTTTGTAAAGTCCCAGAATTGGGCTATTGGTGCCTAAGAGTATATTACCAATGTTTTGTCTAAATGATGAGATTTCTGTGAATGTTTCAAATTATTTTCTTTTATTTTGAAAGAGCTGTATAACACAAGTATATGTATTTTTTTGTGCCGCATTTCATCTATTAGGATTCCATCAGACTGGACTTTATTGACGTTGGTACATCTACACATGCATATGAAACAAGAGACAGGTAGTTTCCAAATTTATGAAGAATATTTTTCTAAATACTGTTTGTTTATATATATATATATATAAAGAAGAAATATAGTCTTAAGGTGTGCTATATTTATGGAATAAAGTGCTCAATATCAGAGATAGAGCGTGTGTAAATATAAATATATATGTAAATATGCGAACAGTACAATGCTTTCTAAGTATATCTGGAAAATTAAAAACAAAACGCACATCACACCAAAAATATCTTGGAAGATAAGGAAAAGATCATCAGCCTACAACAACCAATCAAAAACCTGCAAACTTTGCTTGGAGGAAAAAATAGCTATCATTACTTTCCCAGACCAAAATAAATTATTAAATAAAAGATCTGAGCTCATCTCAAAATGCAGACATGAAAACAAATTTTTACTACATTACTTAAAAATTGAAAACGGAAAAAATAAAAATAAAATAAAAACAAATAAATAAACAAATAAACAAAATAACAATAAAAATAAGCAAAATTAATTAATCCAAACAAATTACGAAATCACACCAGTTAGAATAGACAAAATAGAATAATAATAATAATAAAAAATAAAAAAAAAACAAACAAACCCAAATAAATAAAGTAAGTAATAAACAAATTAGCAAACCATTATGACCAAAATATTAGTTAGACTAAAAAAAAAAAAACAAACCTAAAAATCGGACAAAAAAAAAAAAATAGCTATAACTGTTATATAACAATAAAAATATAAAAATAACAAATAGAAATAAAAATAAAAAATAAATAAATACTACGTCACTTAAAAATCGAAAAACCAAAAAAGAGAAAATATACAAGTAAAATAAATTTACCTAAATTCATCCAAGTAAATAGAATAAACAAACCAATCCCGATAAAGCTACCGTTAGAAAAAAAAAAAAACAAAAAAAACAAATAAAGATAATCAACCCAAATAAATACAAATTAAAAACTGTTCCTGACAAAATAATAGTTAGAATAAACTACAACAATCAACCCCAAAAGTGAACAAATAGCTTTAATTAAACAAAACTATTAAATAAGTGATATAAACAAATTTTTACTATGTTAAAAAAAAACACCAATTAAAAAAATAAATAAGTAAAATAAGAAACAAAAAATAAAAATAAAAACAAGCAATATAATTTAACCCAAATAAATAAATAAATGACTTCCGGTAAAATAACCGCCATAATAGACTACCCACAATGCACTACTGACCCGTATATATATATATATATATATATATATATAAATAAATAGCCGAGAAAAATAACAGCCCGTGTGGCCTGACAATTGCATATAGCATGAAACAGACTGTTGCCTATAAGTGTTGACTTCTATGTTCACTTTTTTATATATATATATATATAAATAAAACTAAGTGATAAATTTTATATTTGTATTGATCCTATATAAAGAAAAACCCATAAAATTAAATAATTTAGTATAACATTATTAATGGTCTAAAAATCTTCAGCCAAATAATAAATTTGTGCAATTAACTTAATTTTTTGATTGCTTAAAAATCTGCATTGATTCTATTGTAATTATTTTTATATTTGAAGTTTTATTGTGAATTGTCAGAATAAAGATTTTTTTCTTTAAATCATAAACATGAAACAATCAATTCCTTTTTTTCTCCTTTACTTTGTTTCTTTTTCTTTATTGTTACCATATCAGGAAAGTAAGCAAGCACACATGTTTTGAGTAAAAATGATATATGGTGTTTCTTTATTTCTTTTTCCAATAAATATCCTTTAGCTTGGACAGCAGAATGAGAACATTACCTCCATGTATTAAATAAAGGGTTTAGTTCAAATTCACAAAAGGTTACCAACTATGACAAACACCAGAAGGTTAGATTGTACAAATCCCAAAATGTGATTATAACAACTAGTAGTCTGAGTAAAATCAATGTTTATTACTGATAATGCTTTGTTTCAAAAATCCAAACAAAATGTATCAAATATTTCTGTAAATTAATATTCTTCTAAAAACAGTTTTTGCTTTTGGAAGATTTTTATATGCATGAATGATATTTTTTATATAAATAGTTTTCCTATACATCATAACCCCTTTTTAGCTTTTCATTCTTTCAGAGATGTAATCTTCTTTCCCCTATGGAAATTTTTAATTTAGAAAACTCATAATAAAAAAATAAGCCCTTAATTTAATAAGTACAAGCTGAGAAAATTAGTATATTTTAATTCCTTTTTGTGAATAAGAAGTGTATTCTTTCAACATTAATGCACATTTAATATAAAATTGGAACAATGTAAAAATTTATTCTCCTGTACTTACTTTTAACAGAGTTTTTGCTCTCAACAAACATATCATCAGGTCTATAACATCCTGTTTGAGCTGTAGAAAATAAGAGATTTGAACTAATAATGTTAAAAAAACAATGTCATTAACACAATTACAAATCTATAAACTAAGTTTTGTAATGTAATGTGTGTGGTATAATCAAATTAATTATTAGGACAAAAAAATTGATAACTTTTAAAACAGAAAAATCACTAAGTTAAATATCCCATAAAAAATTTCTGTATTTGTATAATGCTGTGGAACGTTCTTGTCTCTGCACTACATGACAACACTGTCTCGTCCTCAGTCACCATTGTGTCCATGATTGAATCTTGCAGCTAACCCTGGAATTAGTCACTTTGATCTCCCTGTCCCACATTGTATTTGTTTTGATCACAAGGCAGGCAAGGATCGAATTGCCACCAGATATCGCTGGACTGCTGTCATTCAGGCAGGACGATGTTATAAGACAAAAAAAGAAAAAGAAAGTTGTATAGATCAACAAGGTTTATATAACTGAGCTTTATACAAGAACACTTTTTCATATAAGAATATACAATCATACAGGCTAACAACCATTCCCACATAGTCTAATTTTGTGATACTTTATTTCTCATTCCAAGTTGGAGTCAGGGTTTCAAGCTTTAACTCAGAGAATGCTGACAAAGCACTCGTCTCCCTCTCTCTCTCTTGCTGGCATTATATAAAGACTTCCAATTCCTCCACTTTGCAATTTTGTTAGGGCAAGTTGTTCAATTGATCTAATAGTCTGGAACAAGGCATGAGTCGGGAGTTCTTTGTGGCAGAAAGTCACATGGAAATTGACAAAGTGGTCGTCTTTTCCTGGAGTAATGGAAGTGTGTCTCTGCCTCAACCGCTACTCACCTGTTCCTCTTTGATCTGATCTTTTTATTGATTCTCGCCCAATGCTGGGGTGGGGTCCAACACAATCTGGGGTTCCAGTATTTTCCAAATATCCAATCAGAACTCTCTGCTGACAGTGTCCTGGGAAGCAATTTGCATGTCCAAATTTGGGAAACCTCTCCTCCAGAAAGTAGTGGTAGCAGGGCATCAACTTGCCCCACTTACTCCCTCCTCCTCTTATTTGTACCTTATATGAACTACCCACAATGGGCATAGTTTGTTTTCCCCCACTTTCACTCATTCATCAATCGAGGTCTCTCGACTGGGTGGCATGACCAGCACAAGTTCGTTAATTAAAATTCACTTGCCCTTTGTCATAAAAAGTTTTTGATATTTTCCAGATTTCTCATCTTGGATAATTATAATTCTTTCCTTGTTTTTGGGGGAGACTTGAACAAACTGTTATCTTACCAATTGACTGAATTCTTCGGTATTCGAATTCTGCATTGTATCCAACGAGATCTTATTTCTTTAGTGATACACACAACCTCCACTCCTATCAACAAGTGACATAGAATCATTTCCTTACTCCCTTCTACTTATAGCCATAAAATTATTATCTGCAACTAGCTTAAGGGTCTCAAGTCCAGAAATGCCAGCCTTAGTCGATTCATGGATGTCACCACACTTCCCTCCATATCGTCCCTCACACCTCACTTTAACCAGATGTCCAAGTGGATTTCAGCATTATCTTTTAGTGAATTGCTTTATTCAGGAAATGAGGAAAATAAATAAAAGTATATTTTCTTCTGTTTCTGGTATGCATGTGTTCACTTTTGATTTAATTTAAGCCTTTTATCTCTTCAAATTATTAGCATTCTTACAGCGTCACATTTGTCCAACATCCAACTTCGCTTTCTGATAACGTTTTACATCTGAATCAAATTAATCTTACTTAACCCTGACATCTTTACAAAACAAGATCAGTATTTTTCTCTTTCAATCAACCTAACCATAGAAAAGCTTCAGTATAAGAATTCCCTAAGATTGGATTTTAAATGATGCTATAAAAATTATTGCCAGTTTCTATAAAAAAAAAAAAAAAAAAAAAAAAAAAAAAAATGATTTTCAAATTAAAACCTAATTAAAAAATCAAATACTTACTTAAATAACTTGTTTTTGTATTCTCATCCAATTGTAAAACATGCCTGCGACGTCCAGGCATCCCTCTTCGTCCCATTGTGGAAAAGGTATCTAAGATAAAATAATTTTAAGATAAATTAAAGGCATTGTTACAAATGTTTGGAATTAATTTTTTTTTTTTTGGTGGAGGAGGGGGTATGTTCCATAGGAAATTTTTCACATCAAACATTGTCTACCATGAAAAAGAAAGAAAAAAATTAGTCATTACCAATCAGGGATAGCTGCAACTGCTTTTTATGTTCACCATAAAATCTGATATTAATTATAAATATTAAAATAGATTCAGAATTAACTATAGGTTTCTACCTGTAGCATATCAATGCCCATCCCCAAAATGGGATGGTGGGCGTTTACAGGCTAATATTGGCTTAACAATATAAAGAATAGAGTAATCTATTACTGTAAAGCTGGCAATTGTTGGTTTGTATTCATCTTGTGGGTGACCAAAGAGATAGAAGACCCGGTCAGTTAAAAATTAGTCTACAAGGATGAATGAATAGTTGAAACTAACCTCCAAGGACACTAGGGTGTTATCACAGGTCAAAACTGCTATTTCTAGTTAAATTGCAAAATGTGATACCATCACATAATCAGAGCCAATTTAATTGGAGGTATTCATATAAAAACTTATTCCTATTATAAAAAAAAAAAAAAGAAAAAAAAAAGTTGCTAGTGGCCAAGTGGTTAACAGCTTGGAAAACTTTGCATTTAAGAGAGGCATGTATAGAAATAAATGATGCAATTAATATTGAAAATATATTCTTGATTAAAAAGAATTCACACATACTATGTACATTAGTGCAATATTTTTTAAAAAAGGATTTTTTGCCCTTGAAAAAAAAAAAAAAAAAAAAAAAAAAATCATAATATAGAATTATTATTGGTACTTATATATAAGGTTTGTAAATTTTTATCAAGGCAAGATAAAACTATTCTCATAATTGCTTGGATGCAAAAATTCTGTTAGAATCAATTGAAGAATGCTAGCATTTTTTTAATCAATTGATACAATCTAATCATAACAGGACTCTTAACTAACTTTCAACCAACAGGCTAATGATAAGCACATATTGCATCTTGTCCATGTTGGTGTACAAATCAGGAAAAGCCCACTGTAAGTTCACAAAGGGATCAAAGATAAAAATAAATGCCACAGTGTGAAATCAGGACTTGAACCCTGCTCCCAATAAATTTAGGTGTTTGTTTCAGGGATTTACTGGGTGTGTAGGTAGGTGACACTTGGGACAACTTCTGCCATGTCAGTCTAACAGATTAGCTCTTCCCCCTACCAACTACTGCATATCTCAACATCACAATGGACAACATCACAATGGACAACATCAGGACTACTCTGAGGACAGTCTGTTCCTATTAACAGACTGTGCAGAATTCCATTCAATCCCAACTGTGACCAGCAATGAAAAATCCTCAATGTCCAGTTTGTTGTCATTTGAGCCAGAAAGTTTTCACATATTTATATTTTTTTTATTCTCTTTTGAGTCAAGTGGCCGACTACTTTGAAGACTGTATATTCTAAACTTTACTGCTGGAACACTTAAGATCAAGATAAAAATCACACACCATCTATGTGGGTGTCCCAATCATAGAGTCACAACAAAATGTAATGATTGTATTCATTTTAGGTATTTAAAAACCTAAGCAAAGCTGGGTGCTTCTGCTAGTTCAAAAAAAAGAAAAAAAAAAGAAAAAGCTAAGCTTCATTTGAGCAACACTTAAGAAAATTCAAATAGAAATCAAGATATGTCAATAGTCTGATCAGATCAGAAGTAGCAGTTGTATTTAAATATAGATTATATGAAAAATAAGCCCTCCCATGATCCAATAATAAAAATTGAAAAGATTAAAAGGTTTTCCAGAACTTTGTTTAATAATAGCATTTATATTATAGTACATAGACTATCAATTTCTTTTGCTGATCTTCTCCACTAGAGTGATAGCTAGTCATCAAAATTGGCAGTTGGAGGGTATTTATTAACTGGCATTACATGTGTTATGTAAAAAATCCAACAGACCTGAACCTGAAGTAGAATTTCTCCATAGCTAGCAATATATACAAAAATTTAGCAAATGGAAATAAGTTCTCTTCCTGCATCACTCCCCCGCCTAAAAAATATTTGGTATGGATGTTGATTGGGGTTTTTTTTAAAGCACTCATATTTCAACTAAGTATGTGAAAAATAAAAAGCAGAATTATTCTTCTCTTTTACATAAAAAAAGAAAAACTCTTCATAATATACACTAATTACAGAGACTGTTTCATTCTGGTCATACCGTTCCAAGTTTTGAACTTATATTAATTCCAATATTATTGTAATTTCAAACTTTCAAATGAACAAAAAAACTTTTGATTGAAAAACCATCAATTTCAATGTTTCATTATGTTAAAAAAAAGAAAAAAAAGAAAAAAAAAAGTTCATCAATGCTCATCATGTATAACAAGCCCTAATTTTAGTTTATATCAATAATCAATATGGTTTGATGTAATCAAAATGTGATTAATAAAACTAAAACTTACCACTGTAATCCTGCAACTTAGTAATGCAGAACAATCTAGAATGTTTTAACCAGCCATATATGTACATGCACAACAAACCACCAGACTCGAACAGAAAAACGAAAACTGAAAATAACATTAGGCCAGTCTTCCTGGCACAGCTATGCTTTTATTTTTCCTAACTGTCCTACTTCCAGTTTTCACTTGCAAAACCTGATATATAATCCAAGATTACCTCTCAGTTTCTTCAGAGGTAGAGGGGCATAAGTTCAATGCTTCATTACACACCCCCTCATCATAAAGATCAATTTATATAGCTTTAATTAAATGAAATTTTCTATTTACAGATTTTTTTTATTTATTCCATCACAGTCCTTGTAATCAACAAAGAAGGTATCTTTCTCTTTGTGGTCTTCATGGAGATTTCAACCAGAGCCACTTTTTGTTCCTCATCAAACTAACTTCTGTATTAGATGTGTTTGAGAATTCAATTCACTGACATTATTCTGAGATTGGTGACTACATTCCTCTTCCTTTGCAATACTTCTCCAACTTTGACAGATACATGCCTTACCGCTCCACTTGTATCTAAATACTGCTCTTTGCATCACTATCACCTAACCTGAGTGATACGTTATATCAAGACTACCATGAGCAAACAAAATGGGGTCCTTTTGATTGTAGCCTTAATCATTCTGTGGTGTATTTCTATTCAGTTTATATGCAGCTCTAAAATAACTCTTAACTTTCCACCTGCCCAGCAATTCTTGTATCACTGGTCATCAACACTTCACCTACTGAACCTCTTCCTCCAAAAAACATGTCACCACTATGACCAAGTCTCCCATGTATATTCTAATGTCTTGCTATATCCCTACTTGCCCAGAAGCACAACTGATCATTGAAAGACACACTGTTAAAACATTGGATGAACTGATAATCAAACTTTTTCAATTACTTGCAATATGAATTTTTACATTGTGCACATTCAGTGCAGGATTGATCAATTCGCATCATTCATACTCTCAGCAGTTTGTGGACAGTCTTTCTAGTGGCATGCAACTTCCTCTCTAGAAATAAGGTCCCACCTACCCCATATGACACACACCATACAGTTCCTCCAGGTCTCTGTTCTCAAGACAGCCCATAATGGCAATCTCTCATCTTAAATTTGAAAATTAGCTCCCCTAGAACCCCTAAATAATGTTTGATGAGCATTTCTACATTCCCTTTAATTCATGCTCAATTTTAACTTTGATGTTTGTAACCCCCTCTTCTTCAAAGTCAATTAAGACTCTTTGTTGCTGCTTTGATATGGACAGCATCACTCCTTTCTTAGCTAAACTACATTTTCTGACTTGATACCCTATATCTCCAGAATGACACCCATTGCTATGCTGCTTGCTTCACACCACACAACCACCCACTTTTCACTTTTGGTATGTAACATCTTCCCTTTTATGGGGTTATTCCATTTCACCTCTTCTACAACATTTTTATGTTGACTATTCCTTCATCCTCCTTGTCATCCCAAACTATTCCATCTATTGCAATTCATAGCCAACCAAAAACAGGTTAGTACCTATCTTCCACATGCTAAAAACAACAATTTACTAACAACATCACTCAACTGCAGGATCTTGTTCCTCTTCCAAAGGTTACTACAATCATATTTCTCAATTTAAATCCTAGTACCACTCCTGATTCCAATGATTTTAATTATTCTGTAGTCAAATCATAATTTCTAAGGTGACTTCTGCCATTACCATTGCAAATCCAAGTGCCATTCTGGTCAGACAGTAGGTTCTACCTTTCTAGTTTACCAGCTGGCATTTTTTTTTTCAGCCATATGGAGCTGTAAATAGGCTGATTTCAGGTCAATTCTCATAGCGGCTACTATCAGCTGTCTCACTGTTCACAGTCTTGCAGATGTTTGTTGCATCTCCAACACTAGTGTAACATATTTTGACTCAGATATTTTCCTCATCTTCCACTGAAATTAAAAAAAAAATATTCAGGTTTGTTATGGAGTGGTTTCACAGTGGAGGCTTGTATTTGTACTAAGTCGGTCCTAAAATAGGTTCGATGTACAAAACGTTAGGAACTTGATATAATAGGTAATGACGCAGAGAAATCTAGTTGTGGTTGCTGATACTTTAGTATCCGACTAACAGTCATCAGGCACCGACTGACTGACCGACCCACTGAGCGACTCCTACTACTCCTACTTATTATAGGTGGGGAGAGTCTATTAACTATAGAATAGGTGTGTTCCACTATAACAAGGTTTAGGGGTAAATATCAGTGTTTAAGTTTTTTTGTTAAAAAGTGGTTATTGAGATATCAAGACACAATAAATATAACACTGAGTAACTCTGAACTGACTTATTGTCTTATTTAAGAATTTTATTGCACATTTAGTCTTATTTGTACAGTCACCTGAATACAACACACCAAGAAAAGCATGAAAACTGACTTCCAAAATCAATATTTGACTAGGTAATGATATGAACAAAATTTAAAAAGCCTTTCAAACTGAAAGCCACAAATTTAAAACGCCTCGGCCATGCTTAAAAGTATAAATTTTTAAAAATTGCTAATGTCTGGACCTCATCAACTGTGACCCTGTCCCTTCAGAGATGAAATAGCTTGTGATTGAATGGTAATATTAATATTAGCCATTTCCCTATAAGGAAACATTTGGCATTCATTGATCAAGCAGCCAATACTGCTTTCAATTGAAATTTATAAATTTTCCTCTTAAAACAATTTTTCAGGAAAATAGGTTTCTAAAGCCAGTAGCTGTATGGCTGAGAACAACAAGGCTTTGCTTACTTGTTCTTGTGCAAACATACAACACTATAAATTGGCAACTCAGTAATGCAGAACCATCCAGAATATTTTTTTATCTTTTTTAAAGAAGCAAGATACATGCTTGCACAACAAATCACACAGACTCAGAGAAACAAAACTGTCGGCAACAATAGCAATAATAATAGGCCAGCCTTCCTCAATCACCTATGCTTTATATCTCCAGCATCTGGTTTTCACATACTGAAATCTGGTCTATAATCCATCTCGATTAATCTCTAGTGTCTTCAAGCAGAGTTAGGAGAGCATGTTCAATTATTCCTGACATAAAATATTTGCTACATTTGACAGACGAGAAAAATGAGGACATATAAATAAAAATCCTATTTGAGTCATGTAAAGTTTTTAATATAAAACATGCTATAAATTGACTATCAACATGCAATTACTTAAATATAGTCAATGAACATGAAGAATATAATTTTTATTACTCCAAACATTTTTTTTTTATCCACTAAAAATAATATTTGCTATAATAAAAATGCTGGATTAAAAATAAATCCATAATATACAATATATTATACAGATACAAAATTTCAAAACATTTACTGAAAATCACATACACACAAAAATCTGATTTTGTATGTAACACAAATGTTCTTGCTTTTAATAGAATAGAATCCAATATAACTTATTACTTAAAAGAAATCTGAACACTCTTCAAATGTTAAACATCAACAAAATTAACATCTTATTGAAAAATATCAACATACTGTAGTTTTAAATGAAATTACTGAGTTATATTGTAATTATTGGAAAAAGGAAACAAAAACTAACAAAAAATGTAAGGACGAGATGTGAAAAAGATTAAACAAGCCTAGACACAAATAAAACAACTATTGGTATAAATTAAAAACAAATTTTCTAAAATGTTCTTATCTATTTTTTCTTGCAAGGGCACAACACTAAACTGACTTAGTCAATACTTTCTCTGCTCAAAATAGTAGAAATAATTATATTTTTACCAAGCAATGAAGACATCAAAATCTGGTGACTACAATATGAAAAATTAGACAAGTCATTTGGAAAAAAAAAAAAAAATAAGAAAAAAAAAAAAAAAAAAAAGGAGAGTTCACTTCAATAATTATTGCAGAGATTTATATTTGGACTTTCTTAAATTTATAAAATTTACTAATATTTGTTTGAAAAGCGAAAATAGTATTAAAAACATACTTATCAAATGAAAGAACATACAGTTTAAAAGAATAACCAAACCATCATTTATACTTCCAAAGGCATGAAAATTTCATAAATATTTGTCTAAATTAGGTACCTCTACAAAAAACATGATGCCTAAGAGTTAGAATTAATTTTTTTAAAATGAAAAATCTTCCTTGAAGCTTTTATTTCAAGCTAATAGATTAAAATTAATATTTCTAATAAGTAAAATACTTTTTCTGTATTTCAAAACTAATTTAAATTGAGTGGAAGGAGTTTTTTTGAAATAGCTAAAATTGCTAATTCTAGCACCATTTTTAGCCATCTTTCATCACAATACAATTCTCTTTATTAAAAAATCTTTCAAAAATTAAATATGCTTTTCTGAAACTTTATTTGGGAAATATTGTTAGCACAAACACCTTTTTTATATAAATTTTTAAAAACCCATTAATCTTAAAAATTTAGGAAAATATTATCCATAATCTAATGTTTTGTTGAATTTTAGGTACTTTGTCTTTAAATTTACTAGTCATCACTCATTTTCTGATGTCCTGTATGGACATCCATATTTAATAAAAATCAGCACAGGGTAAAATGTTCCAAATTGCAAAAAACTTTTCCATTTACGATTAGTAAATATGGTTTTTACTTAAAAGCAATATCACCTAACCATTACAAATTATTACAGAAATTTAAGATTTGAAACTTTATAAATTATTCTAATTAAAATTTTCAAAAAAATAAAAACAGTTCTTCTAAGAATTCATTAGTCATCAAAAATTTTTTTTTAAGACAATAGCATCTACAATATATCTTATTCCTAAAAGCAATTAAAAGCTTTTCTAATTAGTATGTCTTCAGGTGATTGGAATTTCAAACTGAACCCTTTATTTCATCCACTAGGGTAGATTGTTCTAGTTTCATACAACGGCATACAACGACAGAAATGTTGTGAATATGGCAAGTCTTAGTTTTATTACATTTTTTATTTTACGATCCAGAGCCAATTTTTGATAAGTGTTCCAGTTTGAAAAAAATAAATAAATAAAAAATTGATTTAAATTCGCCAAAGGAAATATTATATAACTAATATAAACATTAAACAGTACAAAAATTAATTTCTGAAAATTTCATAAAATAAGTGGGCTAACATGGTTTTACCAAATTTTTCTGGAGAAAAAAAATAAAACAAAAAAACAAACCAAACATTTCTAAAATAATTTGAATAAGCACAGAATGTTTCATTAAAATTTGACAATTACTTGATTTTTGCATGAATTTCCAAACCAATGTATTTTTCACCACAAAAAAGATGAGAAATAATCTTTGGTCTCCCACTTGACACAAGAAAAACATTTTTAACCAAAATTTTGAACATTCTAAAAAAAAAAGGTTACTTACATTATTCGGACAGTTATCCTCATCTTATCATATGCCATACTCAAAACGTTTCGGCTGTTGTACGCTCCAGCCTTCTTCAGGTGATTGGAATTTCAAACTGAACCCTTTTTTCATCCACGAGGGTAGATTGTTCTAGTTTCATACAACGGCCGAAATGTTGTGAATATGGCAATGAAGATGAGGATAACAGTTCGAATAATGTAAATAAATACCTCATCTCAAAAATTTAAGCTGATATCCTGAAAGGGATAATAATAAAAAAAAAAAAAAATAAAATAAAAAATTCCTTTTGCCTTTCCTCTTAAAGATTTTAATGATAAAACTTATTACGTTTGGGGCATTTTTTCATTATGGTATACTCATTTTTTAGCAAATCTGTGGAGGTATCTAATTTAAATTAACAGATTCACAAATTAAAACACTTTTCAAATTTTCTATTTTTAATCCACTACAACTAATAAAAAAGGAACAAACAATAGCAAGAAAGCGAAACAATCTTAATTAAATTATTCAATATAAGCATTCCTATAGCAAAATAAGTAAAAATATTCTAATTTTATAAATTAAATAGAAAAGAAAACTGAATATAAAAGAACTTAAAAAGAAAAATAAGAACATTACAAAACAGAAACATGTTTTTCTTGCTAAGAGCAAGTTTAAATATAATCTTGAGAGTGTCAAGCATTTTTGTCTGTTTTTAAAAAAGAAATAGATTAAAATAATAGAAAAATATTTAATCTTGATAATTTCTTTGCCTTTTTTATCAGCAGATAAATCTGCTTTCATCTGGTGATTCATATATGCAACCCTGCTTCATTCAGTAAAGTGGCAAGGAAAGAAAGAGCTTTCAGTGCTGTAATTTGCTTCTAGTCAAAGCGATAAAAAAAAAGAAAAAAAAGGAACAATCAAATCTGCTGATTTAGGAATGAGATCGTCAATGAAAAACAGTCTTTAAACCTTTCTGAATTTGAAAGGTAAAATAATCTAAGAATTCTTCTTCAGACAAGACTAAGAGGTATTCATTAATGAATGCTTGATTTAACACACTGAAACTGATGCCGGACAACTTCAAACACGAGTACAGGTTGAAAACAAATCAAAGAATTTCTTGTGGATTTTACAAAAAAGCATCTTCACAAAAGGCAAGAAGGAGAGAAAGGGTAAACTGTAGTGTAGTGTAAAACATATAAAAACACAGTGTGTGTGTAACACTTTTCACTGAAAAGTTTTCAGAGTGCACAGATAATACTAAAATAGGTTGATCTTAAAGTGCAGATCCATACACAAACAATCATGCACTTTGCTAGCAAAAAGATAATATCTTCAAGTGGGCAAATCTGATTTTCAGCAATTAAGAAACAGACTGGGCATAGTTTATTTGTGGTATTTCAAGGATAATAAAATCTTTTTAATAACTACTTCTTGTGCCTTTTCAAAATCTACATTTCCCCCTCTTCCACAAAAATGCAATTGTAAGCATTTAGAGACAAACCTTGCCATATTTCTACATTAAAATTTTGCTTTACATGAAATGAAAGTTTAACAAGCTGAAAATGGAAGATTAGGAAATTAATACATAAGTGCTAGTCTCTATACTTCACTCAAGGACATTTGATTTTATATAGCGTTGCTGATCTTTTAAATATCTGCCTCTGAAAAGGCATAACAAACTTAAAGATTAACTATGAAAAAAGTACACATTTGAATTTATTTAAAAATAGAACATTTAGCTCAATGTATGTGTACAATGACAAGTTAAAAATTAACATGATTGTGTGTACAAAGGCGAGAATTTTGCTTTTCTTTTTAAGATCAATGCAATGCCAGTAATAAAAACGAAAAGAAAAGGAAAAGGGCAATCAATCAATGTATCAAGCAAAGCAAAACTATTTCCGGGTTGTATTTTTTTTCTAAGTATTACTGAACATAACTTTTTTTTATCTTGATTCTTGGTAATAGAAATAAGCAGGATAAATTATTGTTTTAATAAGCTAATTTTCAAAATTTAATTTATACTTTCATGTTCATCTCTTGTTTATGACAAAAAACAGCATTTCAAAAAGGGTTTTTTAACTTTAAAAAGCATGTTTGGAGATCAAGAATAAAAAATTATTATTGCAGATCTTTAAATGAGGCAGTGATCTATTTCTGATGAAGGTTATCAAGTATAAGATTCCCCCCCAAAATGCAATTTCTTAGACATTTCCTGTGAGAATTATCAAAATGCCATCAGCTCTCTCTCGAACGACTGGGCCGAGTTGAAATAATAAATTAAAGTAGAATAGTAGATACATTCAAAGATTCACTAAAAAAACGAGCGTACATGATGAAAAAAAGATGCATAAAAAAACTTAAGAGGAAAAACCAAAGGATTTTTTTATGTAAAAATTATTTTTTAATACTTTTTTTTTTTTTAGAACCTTTGTTGACATTTTGGTTATCTCGTTTTTTTAAATTAATTCAGTTAATTGTAGATGAAACTTTAAAGATTTATTTACAAATGAATTAAATTAATTTTGAAACGTTTCTTTTTTTTTTCTTCTAAAGAAAATCTTGGTAAAATTATTATTATTATTTTTTTTTTTACATCTGTTACCCTCCAAAAAAATCTTATGCAATTTCTATAAAATACATTTTTTTTGTAATGTTTCGGCTTAAAATTAGTTAAGGACAAATCCTAGGAGAATTTTTAAATAATCATTTTTATTTATTTTGCCAAACTAAACAGAACACCCAGTCACAGAAAATCTGCTCTGAATCATAAAATAAAAATACGATAAAAAAATGAGTGCGCGAAGACACTGAAAAAAAATTTGTTTTATTTACTGAGACAACCTCTTTCCAATTATTAATCATCGAATGACAAATAAAATAAAGTTCATAACCGAGTTTTCAAGCATATCAATTTAGAAAAAAAAATTATATTATATATAGCAGCAGTTTAAAAGTTTATTTAACAAGCAATATTCTCTAGGATTTTTTTTTTTTTTTTTTTTTGAAGAGGTTCTTTTTTTCTGTATTAGTTGGTTTCAGTGATTAAAAAAAGAATTCAAGATATTTAAACCCACGAAAACGTTAAAAAACGATAATTTATAATTTATTTTTAAAAAAATGTTTAAACTTTAGACAAACAACAAATGAACATAGAAGTGAACTTTAGTTGGCGCAGACAGAATGACTGAACTGAATTAATTTACTTTAAAAGTAAATATTATTCAGCATCTCCAACATGATAAAAAGAGAAAACAAAGCGATACAAGATTGTCTACAGGAATCAGTGAATGCATTGAAGATTTTCTCTTTTTAGTGTAAGATGTTGTCTAGAAAACAGATCCCTAGTCCCTAGACCGACTAAGTTAAAATTTTTGTTTGTTTTCAAGTTTTTTCCATAAATATTCCGAGAAAAAGTTAATTTTCTTTACTTGACAGAAACAAAAACTGTCATAAGTCGACAAGAGAAAAAAATCAACCCTTTTCTTTTCAACTTATTTGAATATAGACCAAAATATTCAAAAAAGAAGAAAAAAATAGAATGTCATTAGATAATTGAAGCAAGAGCAAGCAATGACGAACAGGCGCCATTATTTCTTAATTTATTTTTTTTTTTACAGAACTTCATATTGCAATTTATGTTTTAAGGAAGCGTACGTAGAACTTTATCATAAGTGTGTATGTGTAGGAGAGGATCTAACATACTGACAAAAACAAAATCCCGAAAATTTGATTTTAATTAAGTACGTTTCATAAAACAGATTAAGATCGTAATAAGATTCGGGTATCTGTTGACAAAATAAACGTGTTATTGGTAAAGAAAGAGTAAAAAGACAAGGCCAAGGGGCAAGTGACCCTTTCCATTCTAATTCGGAAGAGGCTTGTCATCAGAATTGTTTGATTTTTCTTATGACACTTTGAAGATATGGTCTGTCAAAAGTTTTATTTTTTTGCAATATTATGTAAAATTAAAGTTTATTATTATATATATTAAAATAAAAACGAAAAATAAATAATGAAAAGAAAGATTTAAGCCTTAAAAAGTGGGGTTCTAAATCACGTTTAATAATAAATTAACTGCATTAATTTTTTTAATGAATTTATCTCTTTAAAATAAATGTAACCAGTCAAAATAAAATACTGTACTTAAGAGTAATTTGCAAAAGGTTAATATTTATTCGCTTTTGTAGTTCGAAAACAGTGGCACAAATTCAGCATGCATGCAGGTCATTATATTGATTGATCCATAACATTATTTGTTTATAATTTTCGATTTAGTCAATACCGATCGACATTTTAACTTAATACTTTCAAACCAACTCAGAACAAATGGCATGCAATATATTCCTAATTCGTTTTTTTTTTTTATTTCGAATTCCTCAAACATAAAAAATAATGGAAAAAAGAACGTTTACTTTTTTGATGCTTTCTTTTTCTTTCAAACCATCATTGTCATAACATTCCACAAGTTAGCTACAAGTTTGTGTTTAAGCCTACTAAAGGAAAAACATGCTACAAAAAATAAACAAATTAATCACCTTACCTTTCTTTTAATCCCAAAATTTAATATAATTCCCAATGAACTAATTACATATAAGAAAAACAGAGAGCAAATACAGCTCACACGGCGTTTAAGTTAATGTTACATCGGCCATGATGCCTAATAAAGCGTCATATAAAAGACCAAATTTGATTGGTTCTTGTTCAACTAGTTTCGACTAATCAAAATTGCTTTTATAAAATGTAGAAAACTACTTATAATTTTTTCCCAAAAAATTATTGAACTAAAAGAGAATTATTTTGGGGGTATAAAAATATAGAAAATAAAAATATTGACTTTAAAAAAAGTGTAAATTTGACCATTTCTCGTCACAAAAATTAATCTTTTTACATTTGTTTAAATTAAAAAATAAAATATAAATATAGGTATATATATGTCAAAAAAATTATACATGAATTACACATACTTGACATTGTTTTTAACATTATTTTTGCATACCATAAAATTGATAGAAAAAGCTATTGGTAACACTTTAATTTTATTATTTACTGTCTATGCTACAATTATATGGATTTTCTCATATACAAAAAAAAATATCAGTTACAACTCTTTAAGTGCACAATAAAAAGTGGACTCAGTGTGAAATCAAAACACAAAGAAATTGTTTACAATAATTCTTATGCAAAAAGAAAAATGAATGTATAGGCTGTTGCTTGAAATATTCTTTTGAGAACCTAAAAAAATTAAGTTAAGTAGAGAAAATATTAATAAAAAAAGAGTGGCCTTACAGTAGTAGCAGAAGTTATAAAAGTTGTTAGAGAGAGTAAAGTTTCAGCAAAATTCATTAAGTTCTCAAGCAGTCCTTTGAAGACAGAATATATATGAGGCATTCTGGGGCTGGTAATATCAATATAGTAGTACCCTTCTTGCTGAATGGAAGAAGTTGCAAAATAAATGTTGTTTGTAGAAAACTTTCAGAAGTTGGTACTGCTTTGTAGAATTATAATTGAAGAGAGTGAGTGAGTTGTTTCTTATCAAGGAAAACTTAGTCTGGTTGTGCATTTGTTTAAAAAAAAATGTTAAAAATTATCTGTTTTTATGTTTTTGCATATAGTCCCAGAGTTCTTTGTGAGTTACAGGTATCTCAGAACCTAGTGACCTCTTTTCTTAATTTAGTTACTTGCTCTGATGACTTACATTTCTCCATGATTATTGATGCTGTTTCAACTAGTGAAGGGCATTGATACCAAGATCAAGTTCTAGAGAACTCTAATAAAAATCTTTTTTTTTCTCAGGAATCAATGGGAGTTGAACCTGCCAAATTTAGTGGCATGTGCAAAATTCATGGATAAAAATTTAGCAACACTCTTAAGCAAAGAACAAAATTAGAGCAATTATACAAAATAAGTCTAACTCAGACCACTTTGACAATTCACAATTTGTAAAAACATTTCTACATACACAGGGCCAGATTTACATGAAAAGAGGCCCTAGGCTATTCCACTTGTGAGGCCCCTCCAAATCCCCCATTCTCATGATTAGAGGAAAATGGAAAAGTGTTGAATTAAACAATTTGAGTGAAGCTGAGGATGATGATGGGTGTGTAATGGTTCCTTTTAAGAAAATAAAGTAAATGGCCAATCCAGAGATCTCTTTCACAGTATTGTTGTAACCAGCATGTGTCAGGTTACCTCCTCCTAATTTTCAAAACCACTACTAGGGGATACTCTCAAGACTATAGATATTGTGCAATAATTTTTTATCATTTGCTTCTGATCTTATCCATCAATATGTAACCTCTTGCAGAGAACACGTTCCCTTTGGGAAATGCATGAACAATTCATACACACACACGTGCATACACACATTCACTCGCTACACATATTTTGGACCAAAAAGGTTTTTCACATTCATTTGACACACACACATCTTTGTCCCTTGTAACCCTTTATTGTCAATACATTATCATTATTATTGTTTGTACATATATATTGGACTCACATCTCAAGTCTGCCATGTTTGTTGTAGGTATTTTAGGAGACACATGTGTATATCTCTCAGCACATACACCAGCCTGCAACACATGTAATGAGTCCTTTGATTGGTCAATAGACAAGCCAATCACAGTCCTGCTTCATTTCCACTTTAGTGAACTTTTTAGAAACTATCTCTCCTTTGACAACTGACCCCAAGTTTGATAAAAGCAGTAAAAATGCACCAAGCTGTAAAAATGCACCAAAGCAGTAAAAATATACCAATCTGCTTTCTGACTAATGATGTGGAAAGGTCAAACGAACTTGTATGTACCATTTAAATAAATATCTCTAATTATTAGATATATATATTTGATATTTCATGTTATTTTAATTCATGTTTATCTTGTTGTGGCTCATTATTAGAAGTGGACCCACATTGTGTATAATTGTAACAGTGCAACAGCTGTTTAAAATTACTAAAGGGTTATTTAGAGTCTACAATGTGTTATGATAGCATGTGTAAGAAAGTATATGACAGTGCCAAAAATATTATACACATTGGCTGGAGTACCCTTTCTCCGCATTGATTTTAAGGGCTGAAGATTCAACATGCTAAGCTTATAGGTAAATCTGACATTATTCACTTGCATATTTATCTATATTTCTGAGATGAGGTAATGTAACTATTTACATTGTTTGGACTGTTGTCCTCATCTTTATTGTCATATTCTCAACATTTCAGATGTTGTATGCTCCACTCTTCTTCAAGTGATATAAGTTGGAATTTCAGACCAAACCCTTTATTTCGTACAGTGAACTAAGCAAGAAATATCTCTACATTCTCATGTAAAGGGTGAGAAAAGTGTTGTCCTGAAAAGGACAATTTCATAGTCGCTGAAGCGCATTGTTCTGAAAAAGACAATTTCATGCGTACCATTATTGCTGGCAAAGATGTGTGGAGTGATGACTGTATATTTATTGTATAAAAATACAATTATGGCACAAGGTCAAAAAGGGGTTGAGGCTGGTCTTCACTATCTTATACCTAGCTAATCCGATTCATAACCCATTCGCTCGTTACAATTTACACATTCACCACAAAAACTCATCCATCACTAATCAATCCTCCATACACCATAATACCGCATCCTCTCAGGGAGACCTACAAAATGCACTTCAAGATTTAAAAATTTGGTGATAACAAATATTTCCTAGATAAAATTTAGCATATGACAATGAGAATGGAGAGAATGAACCCCAAAACAAACTAAATACCAACACAGAGCAAACTAAAACATAACTGATGTTAGTAAGACCCATCCATAGATGTCTGGTTGTCAGCTGCTACTAGAACAGATACTACACTTTGATCTACACCATCTTTACCGTGAAACACTTCTTAATTTCTGCTTTTGAGGCATTTTAGATTCTGAATCGATCTTACAACAATACTGGTTAAGCTTTTTCTTCTGGTTGTTTGTTAAAAAATGTAGGAGTGTCAACAGGATATGACAGACTATCCTAGTTCTACAAGCCATGCATTTTCCGGATATCTCAGTTATTTCCCTTTAGTAACTCAATTCTCCAAGTTTTTGTTCATCTCTGCTGAAGCCAGGTATTGAACTCACAACTGTGGGTCAAATCACTGGATTAATTCAACCAACACTTTTATCCACTAAGCCATGCATCATTGGGGGCATTAGCAAATTAATTTCAGTAAAAGAAATTCTTGTTGCTTGATAAACCCTGTTTAGTTCTTTTTTCACTTATTTTGACAAAAAAAAAACAAGCTCACCTTATTCATTTTGCCTTTTCTTTCTTTCCATCATTGCTTTGCCTTCTCTTTTTCTACTTAGTTGTCAACTACCTATTATTATATAACTGACTGATCAAGAAAGCTAATATGTAACATAGCAACAGTTATTTTCTCATTTTGCCTCCTCATAAAATTAGTGGCTACTGTCAACTAGTTTTTGGCTCCAATAATCGCTTTTTGGTATTTCTTTGATAAAAAAGCACCAAAAATAAAAGGAAAGAACTAATAAAAAATTAATAACAAAAATAAAAGTGCTTATTTTTAATGTAAATAAGAATCCTTGGAAGATTCCATGAAAACTGCAAATAGATTAAATACTGTCATTTGAAATATAGATTAAATCCTGTCATTTGAATCTTTTGCAATTTTTTATGAATTTTGTGTCCATTGTTTAAAAACTAAATTTAACTTAGTCTGGCACAACGCCAGCTGCATGAAGTGCTGAGTGAAAACTGGAATCATGGCATTAGTGAAGTCATCTGTAAAGCAAGTATATTAATCATTGTATCATGGTAGACACTCCCATACTTTTTTTTATAGAATAAAGTCTGAACTAAAGAAATAGAAAAATAAATTATATATACAATGATGAAAAAAATACAATTCTAAAAATGAATCAAAGCTAGAAATATAAATCAGCATTTGCCCATGTTTCATTTTATAACACATTCACACTCAAATGTAGATTCTGTCTATATTTCTGAGATGAGGTATTATGTACAGTATTTACATTAGTCGGACTATTGTCCTCATCTTTGTCGCCATATTTGTCACAACGTTTCGGCCGTTGTACACTCCGGACTTCTTCAGGTGGTTGGAATTTCGAACTGAACCCTTTATTTTGATCACTAGGGTAGACTGTTCTAGTTCCACATGCCATGTTTGATGGATGTCAGTTATCAGTTATCTCCTGCTAATTTTCCCTCTGAAAGTTCTCCACTGCCTTAACCGGGTATTGAACTCACACTCTTTGGGTCTGTCACTGTCACTGGATCTAACCAACGCCTTTATCCACTGTGCCATGTGCCCAGGACAGGTGATCGCTGCTGGTCATGCAGATGATCGCTGTTGGTCGTTGCAGTTGAAGTTGATGTTGGTCGTTGCAGATAATCGCTGCTGGTCATTGTAGGTTTGAGGTTGATGTTGGTCATTGCCGGGATGCCAACTTGACGTGTTGGGAAGGAAAGAGGAGCTGGCATTGCGATGTTGTTCGTTGCATGTCTGCCAGTCGAGTCCGATATTAGTAACCTCCCGTAATAATTACAAATGTAGTGTACGGGGAAAGGTTATGAACGATGTGCAGGCAGCCAGTAGGGACAGAATGCCAAGCGTCGAAACATGGCCAAGGAGCCATAAGTAAGAGGCAAAGTAGAGAGAGAAGGAAAGTTTCCATCGTCAAGTTGGCAGACAAAAAGAAATGGGAGCATTTCGGAGGCCAGAAGCCTGCGTAGCGACCATTTCAGTCGCCGACCCTAAATTTAGCAAGAAGTCACTGTCTTGTGGTAAGGGAGACTAGCAAGAGAATTGGTAAGCTAACACAGTAAAGTCTATCTAAAAAATGAGTAGAGCTTGGCTAAAAAGAAACCATGGCCTAAAAATGCCTAGAAGTATATTACGACTAAGTTCGTAATATAACTAAACTGAAAAGGTAACTTGCTAGTCTCTACCTTGGGTTAACAGCGTGTAGGGATCACAACCGAAAGGTAAAGGTCGAAATGACCTGTTCTCTTCCGGTTTAAGGAGCCAAGGAGGAGCTAACTCCGACAGTACATCAGCCAAAAAGTTGTGGTACCAACAACAAGGATGCAGACAATAGTTCAAATTTAAATAGTGTAAATAGTAACTTGTTTTTTTCTGTATTTGTCACCCAACTACAAATATTCAAAGTTTCAACTGAACACAAACTATTTCTCAAATTTAGTGAACATACACCAAGTACTCAAAAGCTAGTGGCTTTTTCTACTTAAAACCTTCAACTCAGTCAAAACTTGGTAACCATCCAATTAAACTAGTAAAAAGATACAAAACTAGTATGCTAAACCACATCCTACAATAGGAATTCATCTAATTTCTTTATACTTTTTTGTTTGTTGTTATCAAAATTGTGGTTTTAATACACACTCCAAGTTGACCCTATACTATTTTTTGGTTTTAACAATTTAATTTTTTTATAAGTCATTTGAAAATGATTTACTACAAACTAACTCATCAAACAATTTTTAAAATATAAAGAAAGAAACTTAACAAATAGTAACCAATCTATAATTAACAAACAAGAAAGTGTTGTTGATTCTATTAATATTTGGATGATTATCATCATCAGATAAGTATGGGAAATTGGATTTCATTTTCTCTTCACTAGAAACTAAAAGTTTAAAATTTATTTTTTTTTAGTTGCTGGCAATATACAAATTCTTTTGCAAAGATATAAGACAAAATATATTTGCAAAGATATAATAATAGATAATATAATAAGAAGTTCCTTTATTGAAACGCTCTTCCAGACACTTTCTTTCCAGTCAACTTTGATCTTCAAAAATTTAAATGCAATGTCAATCATAATCTTCTGCCTTCTTAATTCCTGTTTTCTCCCCTTAATGTTTCCTTTTTCTCATATTCTTTCACACTCTTGTGTCTTAGTGGCTTTATTGCCTTGCTTGGAGTGAAATGATAAAAAAAAGCATATCCTTCAAAATAACAACTACCCTGTAAACATAACATCAGCGCCTGCAGGTGGAATCAGAAGGTTCAAGGAGGAAGACCAAAAAATTGTCACAGTCTGTCTGCCTCACATCAAAGGCTTATCTGAAAAGATTCAGAAGATTTGTCATCTATACAACATCAGGACAATATTCAGAAGCAGCTTCACACTACAGAGAAATCTCTGCTGAGTCAAGCCTAACATAGGAGAGAACATGACCAAGAACTGTGTGTACTGCATTTCTTGCAGTTGTGGCAAAGAATATAAAGGTGAAACAAGCTGCCCCTTAAGTGATAGGCTTCAGGAACATCAAAAAGCTGTAGTGATGGGTGAGACAATGAAATCAGGCATGGTTGATCATGTATGGATGGAAAAGGTTAGTTATCAGCCCCTGTGGTATGAAGTGAAAATACTGGACAAGGAAGAACACTGGTGAGTTAGATGTCAAAAAGAATCAGCACATATGCTAGGCTATGAGGATCATCTTAGTAGACCTAGTATAGAAATAAATATGATATAGGAGCCACTAAAAAAAAAAGAAAGACAAATGTCAACAGGTCTTCAACAGCAGTGGCAGCTGTTACAATCTACTTCACTTCAGTTAAGCATAACAAACATCAGCAGCACTCATCAGCAGGCAGGTTAGGCTCCAAGTTCTCCACAGAGAATTGTCTTATGAGAAAATAGCCTATTGTATTAAAGTGTTGGTTCATGAATTTAGTAACATAGTAATTATGAGTTCAATCCCTGGGTCAAGTAGTGTGTACTTGGAAACAGGACAAGCAATAATTGAGCAGTAATAAAATAAGAACTAGATGAGATATCCTTTGTCACATCCACCAATATGGCTATTGTTGGATTAGCTCCCTTGTTTGGAGAAACTAGTTAAAACTGATAAAATCCTCAATTTCTCAAAGTTGACACTTGTTAGTAACATAAAATCTAAAAGGACCTTTTCTAGATTCTTTTGGAAGGATTGGCAGAGGAGTAGGAGGAGTAGGAGGAGTGTTTTTTTTCTTGTTGGAGTAGATGCTGCGGTTGTAGTATCTGTTCCATTTCAGAGGCCATCTCTTCTCCTTTGCATAATATCTGTTACGTAGCAGTGGTATGACCAGCTTAGACAAGTTAAGACCAGCTTAGACCAGTGGCCCAGGTGTTTCCACTCGGGTCCCTACGTGAAAAACCAATCTTGTGTCACAACCTGATTCAGGGGGGAGGTTAAGGTAAATCTTGGGCTCTCCTCCGGATTCTTCCGGAGGGATTAGCAGAGGAGGAGAAAGGGTTTTTTCCTGTTGGAGTAGATGCTGTGGTTGTAGTATCTGTTCCATGCCATTGTGTTCTCCGCCCCATCCTTGCATAACATCTATTTCGTGGCAGTGCTATGACTGGCTATGACTAGCTTAGACAAGCTCTGAGCAGCTTAGACAAGCTATGACCAGCTAAGACCAATTTAGACAAGCTTTGACCAGCTTAGACAAGCTAAGACCAGATGCCCGAGCATTTTCACTCTGGTCTCCACGTTAAAAACCAACCCTGTGTCATAACCTGACTCAGTGGCAGGGGGGGGGAATTTTGGGCTCTTTCCCCAGATTCTTCTGGAAGAATTGGCAGAAGGATTTTTTTCCTGTCAGAATAGATGCTGCGGTTGTAGCATCTGCTCCATTCTGGAGGCCTTCACGCCTCACTTACATTCCCCTCCTGCTGCGTAACACCTGTTCTCTAGTGGTGGTATAACAGGCTATGACTAGCTTAGACAAGCCCTGACCAGCTTAGACAAGCTCTGACCAGCTTAGACAAGCTGGCCAGCTTAGACCAGTGTTAAAAAACCGACCTTGTTTTATAACCTAACTAAGTGGGAAGGTTAAGGTAAATCTCGGGCTCTTCTTCCAGAATGAAATGTTTTGTGGGGAGCTGCTTCAAGGAACTAGCAGTTGACTTCAGCTTTAATTAGCCTTGAGAACAATTCCTTACTTGTTTTTGCTTTCTCTTTCCCTTTTCACATCTATTCTTCTCGGAAAAATGCTTTTTACAACTTACTCAACTAGAAATTCTCTTTCTAAACTTTACTTTGCTTTCTGCTCTGGTTAACGGTTGATTAAGATCCTGCTTAACCGTAAAGCAAACCCAGACCCATTGTTGTTGAATTACTAACATTGTTTTGTTAATTTTCTAACACACCACATTCTGGTGTAGTTTTTGCCATTTTTGTATTTTTGCCATTTCCTGCATGTTCTATTTCTTTTCCTGCCAATTCTTTCTTGGTCGTTAAATACAGCGTTTGTATATTTCTGCTCATGCACATCAAATATTTTCTATGATGTCAACCTTCTGTTTTGCACCTTGCCATTTCCAGCATGTCCAATTGATTTCCTGCCAAAGAATTCTGGCTTAAGTCAACATCAATCAACCTGCAGACATCTTGAATTCATTTCCATGGATTTTATTCACTGTCCATTACTCAAGGATATCAAGTGATTTCTTTTGTGCTGTATCAATGAACTATCCTTTCTTCAGTGACACACATAATTCTCCAGACTACACAAAATGAATTTTTTGTTCCTCTTAAAGGACTATTTCTTAAATCTTTTGTACTGATATTAACATCCATGAGTTTTCGCTATGAACTCTTTTGCTCTTTGTTTAGGACTATCTTTGTTTTGTCCTTTCATCAATGTTACTCAGCTATTAAAGTCTACAAGATATTGTCGGAGTTACCTTCTCTTAAATTTTGAAACCACTACTTGGTTTTGCTCTTGAATACTATATATACTCAGCAAGTACCTGTCTCATTCTCTCTTTCTCTTCTCATTTTTAGTGGACACTACAACAATGTAAAGTTCTCACAGAAGAAAGTGTTCCCTCTTATGGGACATGCATGAACATTACACGCACATACGTATGAACATTCACTCACGCATACTTTGAAACACAAACTTTCTACATTAATTTGTTACACACACATTATTGTCTTTGTCATTTTTTAATCTATTTGTTGTTTAATACATTATTATTTATCTGTACATATATATCGGTTCTTGTTGTTTTCTTCACATTTTCCTTTCACATTCCTTTTGTGGACTCATACATACCGAGTCCGCCATACTTGTTGTGGACCATTTCAGGAGACAGTACATTTTCATCTCACAATGCATACACACCAGCCCACAACAATATTTTCAAACTGCTATGCAACTTTTATCCAGGATAACACCACAACTAGAACTTTCCTTAACATTACTTCAGCACTAACATTACCAAGTTTCTTTTATACAAACTCAATCTTTCTTCGAGGACTCTACTTCAAGTACATGAACAAAGGATCTTTTTTGCATGCATTTGTTTACACTCTTTTTAATACAAGGACATTTTTGATTAATCAAATGCATAAACATTCTTTATACCTTGAAAGGACTGATAAGCATCATTTGATATTTCTTTTCAGCACATCCTTGAAAATCACTTATCCTTCTTTCGCTTGAATATCTTTTGTATGTATTTGGTTTTGTTGCCAAAAAATAAAATTTGGCCTTATCAAATACTACTACCTTGTTGCTTTGTACTCTGTTGTCAACTTACTATCTCTTGAACAATTTTGTTAGCACACCCTTTCATCACAAACATGCAGCCTACACACACTCTGCAACACTCTAGAAATGGGTATTAGAATGAGAACAATCTACCCCCTAAAGGGTTCAAATTGAAATTCCATGTAGGCTATCCAGATTGATATATACCCACGGTGATCCTTATGGTTAAGGATTGCCTTTTATACACCTGATGTTGATAACAACAACAAAAATGAAGAGAATAGTCTGCATGTAAATAATGTAAATAAAATTGCATTATTTTCAATTTTTTATTCAGAATATTTAATTATAATAGTGACATACAGTCTACTGTAATTTATATGTTCTGTGTAAAGTAATTTGCACATTATTAGTGAAAATATTTCTGTTGCTCACTTCATTAGTTTTCTAAAATTTATGAAAAATTAAAAGCCAAATTAAAATTTACTTTTGAGTTTCAAATAGATGGGCCAGGAGAAAAAATTATGTTTTAAGAAAAAAATCCACCTGGGACATCCTTATTCCAATCACCCCTTTTATTAAATATTCAGAAAATTTTTCTCTCATCCCTCAATTTAGGCTGTAAAATATTCAAAGACAGTATTTCATTGCTGAAAATTAATAAAAAATATAAAAATATTCCAGATATGCCTTTTATTCCAGTCACCCCATCTATTTGAAACTCAAGTGTATGGAGTTCCTTTCCCTCCTTCAGCTGCATAACTTTGTAACATTGTGGAAAGTTGCTTTGTTTACCCAAATTTCATGATAGATTACAATCTCATACCATCTTGTAATCCAGTATGAGAAAGTTATTTTAGAAAAAAACAATGCATTATATTATTGTAGTCACTACTTCTAGCTTAGTAAAAGCAATGATTAACCAAAAATTTCAAATATAAATGAAAAACAAGCAAATATTTTTTCCTGTTTACATTGTTTGAACTGTTGTCCTCATCTTTACTATCACATTCACAATGTTTCAGCCAGTGTACACTCCAGCCTTCTTTGGGTGATATTGTATTGATATCAGGTGTTGGAATTTCAAACCAAACCCTTATTTAGTCCACAAGGGTAGACTGTTCTAATTCTCAGTTTTAATTAATTCAACTTGATAACTCTCCAATTTTTGTTTTTTCTGAGTGTTGTTATCTCACAACTCTTTGGGTCAAGTCACTTTTTGATCAATCAACCAATGCTTTTGTCCACTGGGTCATGTGTCCTTGAGACTTATAAACCTAATGTCTCAGTAACTATTTTTCCCAGAGCTCTTATTACAATTTTTTTTCACTTCATTTGTTATTGTTGATTTTCTCTAGCTCTCTGTATTACTGGTTCCCATATTGTATTCATTTCTATGCTTGGCTAGCTTAGGAGATTTTTGTAGTCTAACATAATTGCTGATTCCTTAAGTTTTTGTATTTTCCAGTGATATCCTCCATTTATTATTTCAATTTCATCCCCCAGAGGGTGATGATTTCCCTTTTTTTTCATATGTGTTCAGCCATACTTGATTTTTCTATTTCTCCTCATTTTATGGCCTTAGTGCATTACTGTAGTCTTATCTTAAGGGGTTGGTATGTTTCTCCTTTATATTTCTTGCCACAGCTGCATGGGATGGAATACATGCAGTTCTTAGTCACTTTTCTCCTATATGGATGGTCTTACTTGGAAGAGATGTTTGTTGAATCACTCCTGAAGTTTGTACTGATGTCATAAGGACCACAGATATTTTGTATCTTTTCCAATAAGCTCTTACCATAGGGTAGGCAGATCATGGCTATTTTCTGAATGTTGTTTTCATCTTTTACCCTTCTATTCCAGTTTAGGTGAATTAACTAAAACTGAGATATCCAAAGGTATGGTACATGGAATTAAAACAATCTACCCCCATGGATTAAATAAAGGGTTTGTTTAAAAATTCCAACAAATATCACCTGAAGAAGACTGGAGTGTACAACAGCCAAAAGATTATGAGTGTGGCAGTAAAGATGAAGACAACAGTTCAAACAATGCAAATAGTGTAGTTAAATACTTCATCTCAGAAATATACACAGTTTTCCTGTTTCAAATTAAAAAAAATATATATTCTTACAAAAATTATAATTTTTGGAAACAGCAAGTAAGTGTATGTGTGGATGCATGTATGAGTGCCTGTAAGTGCTTGACAGTTGTGGCAAAATTACTTATATGCTGAGCAGCAATTGTTCAGGGAACAGAAAAATATGAAAATAAAAGGAAGGTTTCTAAAACTATGTTGCTTTTTATACTAATATCATGTGACTATGTGTCTAAATGAGATAATCCACTTCCACTATATATGTTCCTGTTTATTTTATTTATTTGTTTATTTTATTGTTTGTGGTTTTGATTCCCAGAATCAGGAGGAGATAATGTTTGGTTTATTTTTCATCTGCCCACACACATCACATTGTCAATCAAAATGAAAAAAATAATGCAGGATATACATATCTTTGCATTCAGAGATATAATTAAGAATATATTTAGATATATGCAAGTTAGGTGAATGGAAAAATTAATTAGAAGCCAACATTTTTGGTATCATGAGTACATTTTCTTCAATTATAATTATACAAGAGTAGAATGAGATACAAATGTGTTGATTACTAAATTACAACTGAGATAAATTTCACTCTAGATTATATTTCCTTACTGAAATATAATAAGTTAGAAACAATGGTCTTCCATAGGTTAGCATGCAAATCATTGACAGGTAAAATATGTTCTTGACTTGATTTACTATAAATAAGACAATGATCCTCATTTTCTTAGATATATTTTTGTTAGACATGGAAATATTTCTAATAAAATTAGCAATTACGTTAATTTTCACAAAATTTAATGGCTATTGAAATTATCATAAACACAGAGCCAAGTTTCTTCTATTGTACTTCTCGCTTGTGGAACTCTTTTGTGACTTCTTGCTTCACAGTCAACTTTGATCTTCAAAAATTTAAAAGCAATGTCACTTGCTATCTTCTGTCTTCTTAATTCCTCTTCCTTTATTGTTCTCTTTTCTTAATGTTTTCTTTTTCTTATATCCTTTCACACTCAGTAAGCCCATGCATCTTAGTGGCTTTATTGCCTTGCTTAAGGTGAAATGATTAAAAAAATATTTGCTATTGTTAACACAATGTTTTGGCTTATTCATTATTTAGTCCCTGCTATTCAGGAATTTTTTTCCCTGAAGAAAGAAGTTTCCTTTTCTTTTTCATTGAATATACCTGATGAGAGTAAGCTGCTTACCAAAATTGGTGCAAATTGATGACAAAATGAGAGTAGGAGGGATAGTAAGAGGAAAAAAATTGCTAAGTTCTATAAAATATAGGAAATTGTGGAGAGCCATATTCGCCAACATCCTGAAAGGACATGACACATATATAAGAAGGGCAGAGTGGGGGAAGAGAGAATAGAAAACTATTTTCTTTATAAAAATGCATTGAGTTTTCCTGTAGATATTTATTAAACATATCTTAATTTGGTATAGGGTCAAAGGAGATGAACTAAGAGTAGAAAGATTGTGTTGTGCCAGTCTTCCAGGTGAGCAGAGCTAGCTTGCTTCGAAAATTCATTAAAAATCCTAAATTTTTACCTAAAAATAATCATTAGCACTACTTGTTTCACTGTTACATAAAATCTCAGTGACTTTGTTGTAGTAAACAAAGTTTAATAAATATAATATTTCTTAATTGTTCTAAAAAGTATCATATACTTATCATCTCAAGACCTCATTAACATTAACACTGGCTTTCTTAAGGACTGATCAAATAGTTAGCTTTGTTTCTGAAACCAGATACTTTGATAGGCAAAACAAAAGATCAAGGTCCCAGTATAAAAGTGAAAGACAATTCCACAAGCATTCACTGCACTCAACGACCACTTACCAACTTCAATATAAACTAAGGAAAAATAGGTGTAGGGATAAAAAAAAGTGCTTATCTCCCTTTGGTGGATGATAAGTCCCGTGGTCGCATGACAACCCCTTCATGACATCAATACATACAGTGACCCAAAACAGGAGTTGATTTTCAGTTTGTGAATAGCAAAATTGAGAAGGTTGCTTTCTTCTAGCCTGGGCCAAAGTCCCAGGCTGAGGCTAAATCTGCTTTCCCAACTTACATGGGCATAATGTCATTTCCCTTTGGGACATAGATAAATGGGCCTTTGGCCCAGGCTGAGACTAAATCTGCCTCCCCAACTTAGAAGCACATGATGCAGTTTCCCTTTGGGACATAGATAAATCTGGCCCATTTAAACCTAGTCTTCTCCAGGTTAGGAATATCTTCAAATTATATGTAAGAACTTCCTTCTGTTACTCCTTACATTTTGCTTTGCTATGTAGACATATGTGGTATATAGTTCTCAACGTAGAACCTGCATATATATAATGGTTTTGTGTATGTTGTAGTATATAAAACCTCTCTCTAAGAACAAAGCATAGTTGTCATTCTTTTTCCTTTCAGCCATTCCGTTCTGGCCTGTCTGTCAGTTTTGGTGTTATATCACGGATATAACAATGCCCATAACAAAAGAAATGTAAGTGGGAGAATAAATATTTTTTTCCCCTCGTTCTTGCTACATAGGGATTTGAGGTCAGTTCTCTCTACCCCTTGACCAGAATGTAGAACAAGCTGGTCCACTCCATTCTAACTACCAAAAGAACCAACTGTTAGAAAGAAGAAAAAGTCTCTCTCTCTCTCTTTGAGCAGCAAACATAAAAAAAGTAAATAAACCATGCAAAACATTCATTCATTTTTTAAAAAATGTAGAAAAACAATACTCTGTACTAACTGACACTGGTGACCCCAATGTGATACAGAAATGCTAGGTGATAAGGAATTACCAATGCAGAAAATTTATTTTTAAGAGCATGATGTGATATGGAAGTTTGGATGTGGTTTCGTATTTTCAGCACAGAAAACATTTTCTTTTTCTCACCTAGAGCACAGCAAAGCATGAAATACAGCCAACAGTCAACTCCAGATAAAAACAATTCAAACATTTTACATAACAATAATCCCAAAATGCAAGAGTAGCAATTCTAACAATTGGGCTATAGAAAAGAGAATATGTTAAATGCTTTAAGTGAAAATGAAAATTGTTAAATTAATATGGAAGAAGACAAATCAAAGACTGAAGATTTTATAAAAATTTCATCAGTTACTTTTTTGAGGGTGCCATTCTTAATGTTGCTTAAAAACTACATATTTTATCATTAATAGTAAAGCTCAATATGAGCTTGATTTATTAGTGAGAGACCTAAGTAAAACTGATTCCTGTAGGCTACCCAGACTCATATTCACTTGATGAAAGCTGGGGTGTACAAGAGACAAAACAGTGTGACAACAGCAAGAAAGATAAGGACAATAGTCTGAATATAAATAGTGTAGATAGTAATGAATACTCATCCCAGAAATTCAGGCATAAGGTGATGAGGTGATAATAGGAACAATGATGATGACAATAGTCTGAATATAAATAGTGTAAATAATGATAACTCATCAAGTTATCATTATTTACACTATTTATATTCGGACTATTGCCCTCATCTTTGTTTTTCTTATCACTTAATCAACTTCTGCCTTAATTTTCTGGCATAATGAGTTATCATTATTTACACTATTTATATTCAATCCATTGGCCTCATATTTGTTTTTCTTATCATTGATGAACTTCTGCCTTAATTTCTGGGATGATGAGTTATCATTATTTACACTATTTATATTCACACTATTGCCCTCATCTTTGTTTTTCTTATCACTTAATCAACTTCTGCCTTAATTTTCTGGCATAATGAGTTATCATTATTTACACTATTTATATTCAATCTATTGGCCTCGTATTTGTTTTTCTTATCATTGATGAACTTCTGCCTTAATTTCTGGGATGATGAGTTATCATTATTTACACTATTTATATTCTCACTATTGCCCTCATCTTTGTTTTTCTTATCACTTAATCAACTTCTGCCTTAATTTTCTGGCATAATGAGTTATCATTATTTACACTATTTATATTCAATCTATTGGCCTCATATTTGTTTTTCTTATCATTGATGAACTTCTGCCTTAATTTCTGGGATGATGAGTTATCATTATTTACACTATTTATATTCAGACTAATGTCCTCATCTTTGTCTTTATTATCACTTGCTCACCTTCTGCCTTAATTTCTGAGATGCTGAGTCATCATTATTTACAATATTTATATTCGGACTATTGCCCTCATCTTTGTTTTTCTCATCACTTGATCAACTTTTGCATTAATTTCTGCAATAGTGAGTTATCATTATATACACTATGATAATTCATTATGCCAGAAATTAAGGCAGAAGGTGATCAAGTGATAAGAAAAACAACGATGAGGACAATAGTCTGAATATAAATAGTGTAAATAATGATAACTCATCATTCCAGAAATAAAGAAAGAAGTTGATCAAGTGATAAGAAAAACAAAGATGAGGACAATAGTTTGAATATAAATAGTGTAAATAATAATAACTCATCATCCCAGAAATTAAGGCAGAAAGTGATCAAGTGATAAGAAAAATAAAGTCAAGGACAATAGTGTGAATATAAATAGTGTAAATTATGATAACTTATCAAATCAGAAATTAAGTCAGAAGGTGATCAAGAGATTAGAAAAACAAAGATGAGGATAATAGTCTGAATATAAATAGTGTAAATAATAATAACTCATTATCCCAGAAATTAAGGCAGAAGTTGATCAAGTGATAAGAAAAACAAAGATGAGGAGAATAGTCCGAATATAAATAGTGTAAATAATGATAACTCATCATCCCAGAAATTAAAGCAGAATGTGATCACGTGATAAGAAAAACAAAGATGAGGACAAAAGTCCGAATATAAATAGTGTAAATAATGATAACTCATCAACCCAGAAATTAAGGCAGAAGTTGATCAAGTGATAAGAAAAACAAAGATGAGGAGAATAGTCCGAATATAAATAGTGTAAATAATGATAACTCATCATCCCAGAAATAAAGGCAGAAGTTCATCAAGTGATAAGAAAAACAAATATGAGGACAATAATGTGAATATAAATAGTGTAAATAACGATAAGTCATCATCCCATAAAATTAAGGCAGAAGGTGATCAAGTGATAAGAAAAACAAAGATGAGGACAATAGTTTGAATATAAATAGTGTAAATAATGATAACTCATCGTGCCAGTAATTAAGGGTTATCAAATGTTAAGGAAAACAAAGACGAAGATTATTGTCCGAATATAAATAGTTTAAATAATGGTAACTCATCATTCCAAAAATGAAGGCAGAAGTTGATCAAGTGATAAGAAAAACAACAATGATTACAATAGTCTGAATATAAATAGTGTAAATAATGATAACTCACCATCTCAGAAATTAATGCAGAAGTTGATCAAGTGATAAGAAAAACAAAGATGAGGACAATAGTGTGAATATAAATAGTGTAAATAATGATAACTCATCATCCCAGAAATTAAGGCAGAAGTTGATCAAGTGATCAGAAAAACAAAAATGAGGGCAATAATCCGAATATAAACAGTGTAAATAATGATAACTCATCATCCCAGAAATTAAGGCAGAAGTTGATCAAGTGATCAGAAAAACAAAAATGAGGGCAATAATCCGAATATAAATAGTGTAAAAAATGATAACTCATCATCTCAGAAATTAAGGTAGAAGTTGATCGAGTGATAAGAAAAACAAAGATTAGGACAATAGTGTGAATATAAATAGTGTAAAAAATGATAACTCATCATCTCAGAAATTAAGGTAGAAGTTGATCGAGTGATAAGAAAAACAAAGATGAGGACAATAATGTGAATATAAATAGTGTAAATAATGATAACTTATCAACTCATAAATTAAGGCAGAAGTTGATCAAGTGATAAGAAAAACAAAGTTGAGGACAAGTGTCCGAATATAAATAGTGTAAATAATGATAACTCATCATCTCAGAAATTAAGGCAGAAGTTGATCAAGTGATAAGAAAAACAAAGATTAGGACAATAGTGTGAATATAAATAGTGTAAAAAATGATAACTCATCATCTCAGAAATTAAGGTAGAAGTTTATCGAATGATAAGAAAAACAAAGATTAGGACAATAGTGTGAATATAAATAGTGTAAAAAATGATAACTCATCATCTCAGAAATTAAGGCAGAAGTTGATCAAGTGATAAGAAAACAAAGATGAAGACAATAGTCCGAATATAGATAATGTAGATAATGATAACCCATCATGCCAGAAATCAAGGAAGAATTTGATCAAGTGATAAGAAAAACAAAGATGAGGACAAGTGTCCGAATATAAATAGTGTAAATAATGATAACTCATCATCTCAGAAATTAAGGCAGAAGTTGATCAAGTGATAAGAAAAACAAAGATGAGGACAACAGTCTGAATATAAATAGTGTAAATAATGATAACTCATCATCTCAGAAATTAAGGCAGAAGTTGACCAATGATAAGGGAAAGTAAGATGAGGACAATAATGTGAATATAAATTATGTAAATAATGATAACTTATCAACACAGAAATTAAGGCAGAAGTTGATCAAGTGATAAGAAAAACAAAGATGAGGACAATAATGTGAATATAAATAGTGTAAATAATGATAACTTATCAACTCATAAATTAAGGCAGAAGTTGATCAAGTGATAAGAAAAACAAAAATTAGGGCAACAGTCCGAATATAGTTGTGTAAATAATGATAACTCATCCCTTAGCTGATTGATGTTACCTTTAGTATCCCACCCAACTCCAGTTGTTTTCTAGGTGAACCTATCCTTTCATTCTTCAGGGGTTATAGTTATATATATATATACATATCTCTCTCTCTCTCTATATATATATATATATATATATATATATATTTATGAAAAGGCTAAAATGCTAATCAACCTCACAACCTCAGACAAGTGGATGGATATACAAGCCAAAGAAAACTGTTCCAATATACCAGAACACTGGAAGTGCGTGGGTAAAATTATGAAATGTTGGAAGGAAAGTGAGAGCTGAAAAAAATTCTGAGGAAAATAGCTCTACATATTTAATTTTGTACTTTTTATTGAGTACTTTTTTGCTGTCTATCACTTTTAGGTGCAGCTGATTTCAGTCTTTTTTTTACGTTTCTATCTGTATATATATATATATATATATATATATATATATATATATATATATATATATATATAATTCAGTTTTTCATATAATCATTTGCTGTTCATACATATATATCCTGAATACCGAATAAGAGAATATCCTTAGCCATGGGCTGTGTAATGAGAACTGTCTACCCCTGTAGATTACATAAAGTGTTCAGTTCAGAATTGCTATAGGTTACCTAGATTCATATACTTCTGAGGAAGGCCAGTTGTAATACCACAATATTTACATCTTAATGCCAAGGTAGTGGGGTAATCCATTTACATATGTAAAAAAGAAATAGATTGGTAAAAATATGAACTGACTAAAACAAAATAATTTATACATCTTTATATGAAAAAGATATATATATATATATATATATATATATATTAGGTTGGTGCAAAAATAATTTCGTTTTCTCACATAGTAATATATGTTAGAAAACGAAATTATTTTTGCACCAACCTAATATATATCTATATACATGACTTCATACATTATTGTAGATAGTCTTTAAAATAAACGCCCCATTTATATTCATTAATTAAACAGTGTGTGTTACATTTATTGGTTTGCACATTTGAGTAATCTTATTAAAAAAAATGTGCTCACTAGCAGTGATGGAACCTATGTTCCCTCGCCTCTTATAGTGGAAACCTGTGATTGATCCAGTGTTCTTTACACTCATCCCATTATATATATATAATAATATATCTGATAAGAAAAGAACACCTGAATTTGTTGACGAGGGCCTCAGACTCAACACAGAGTCCTACATCAAGTGCCTTAAGGATGTAATGCTGCCCTGGGTGAAGAGGGTGGCTGCTGGAAGACCCTATGTTTGGCAACAGGACTCTGCAGCATGCGACACAAGTAGGAGAACCCACTTATGTTTGTTGGACAATTTCTGCGACCACATCACCCCTTACATCATCTAACTCCCCAGACTGCAACCCCCTTGATTATTATGTGTGGAGCGCTGTTGAGCAAGAGACCAACAAAACTCCTTGTAAAACCAAAGATGAACTGAAGGCAAGGATTATGGCAGCATTCACAAACTTAGACAAGGGGACAATCCAGAAGAGATGCAGGAGATTCTGAAGTTGTCTGCAGGCTGTGGCTAAAGTGAATGGCGATTTTATTAAATAAATTTACTCTTTAGAATTTCAAGATATTTTTGTGTAAGTTTGGTAAATATATGTTAAAATGAGATGTCAGTGTTATTTTCATTTTTGAGTAATTTAGACGACAATTTATCCATCGCACCGTGTGTGTGTTTATATATATATATGTGTGTGTGTATATATATATATATATATATATATATATATATATATATATAGAGAGAGAGAGAGAGAGCTGTACAAACTGTCATCACTGCATAGTGACTGTCAGTTTCACACTTCTATATAATCTTCAGACCAAATGGAACTACATCTTTACTGGTCTGTATGCATAACAGGTTGTGTATATAGATCACATGGGAGTTAAAAGTGGGGGAAGAGGAAACTGGAACTTTCAGGACTATAAAAGGAAGGAACATAAACACACTCACTCTCTTTTTGCTCCAGGATGCTGTATAGCTCCAGATCAGAAGGTGAACAGAAGGCTCACAATTTGTAGTGAACAGGTGGTACAAGATTGTAATGAATACAGTTTTGCTGTCTTTCAAAGTAAATGAATTTAATAGTTTCCAAAGAAATTAGTTCAACATGTGAATGATTTTATATATATTTATATAAAGAATAACATAGCTCACAAAAGAAGAGAAAATTATATTTACATCTATCCTTAAGAAAAGCAGAGAAAACATTTATGTATTGATTTGTAGTGTGTGTGTATTTGAATACATGGATAAGTGTACTACATGGTTGTGTGAAGTTTAAGAAGTTATCCAGTTGTTAATACTACTGCATTTTGGAGCAAGAAGATTGAAAGTGTTTATGTCTCTTCCTTTTATAATCCTGAATAGAATGACACCTCGCTGACAACCTGACAGACAAGGTGAGGTAATCCACACAAGAGAACTAATTTCTGATAATTCAATTATTTCTATTTCTCTTAGTCTTCATGTGTTATCTTTTAAATCCTGACTTTAGTGACTAAGAAAATTTTGAAAGAGATTGAATAAAATGCTTCTTGGCTTGTCTTTATTTTTCTCTATACAAATTCACAAAAGTCAAATTTTGATGAAATTTGAAAGCAAAGAGTGACAAAAAATTATCACTAAGAATGAAAACCATTAATGGTGGGATAATAATATCACATGTTAGGTAAATTACTAAATAATGAATGAGCAATGGAAAAAAGGAATATTCTCTCATTTACATTTCCCCCATTATGGGCATTATAGCCACAATATAATAACACCTTATTTCACAGATGGAACAGAATAGCTGAAAGGAATGAATGACAAACATTCTTTGTTCTCAGAGAGAGTTTTATTCTGTTAAGTTGTAACACAAAATTATATATATATATATATATATATATATATATATATATATATATATATATATATTTTAATATGTGTCCCATGTAGAGAAACTATAACATGTATGCAACAACAAACAGTGTGAAACAAGGACAGAAAAAAGTCTCATGTATAATAATTCTCAATGGGAACTGAAGCTGCTGGAGACTCTTCTATGTTTCCAGAAGGTCATAGGCTTGTTAGCTACACTATATGGTTGGGGGATGCAGATTTATCCCCAGCGCAGCCCAAAGGACCTGGCCTAAAAAAAGCAGCTGTTTTGTTTGACTCCTGGAAGTTGACTGACTGTAGGACAGATTACTTTTGCCAATCTATGAAGTGATGCCACTAATTGGTTGTCATGTGACTTCATCTCAACCAAAGGGAGATAATCGTCTTTTGTATCTCTACACCATAAAAGAAGTATTAAATAAAATAGAATTTTATTTTGTAACATTATCAGCTTATCTTCATTTATTTGGAAGCTATTATGGATAACTGTTTTGATACAGTGTTGCTACTATATCTATGCACTGTTTATGAAAAAAATTTGTGGTCAATATTTAAGTAATAAAATGATACCAAAGAAAAAAAATAATCGTGTTGAGAGCAAAAATTTCATAAAATCTGCAATTTTAATTAATTTTCTTTCCATTCATACAACAAGTGTTTTAATTACCCCTAAGAAGCAAATATCTGAAATACAATTCTTCCTTTTAATGGAAACTGATATGTTGAATGAAATTATCAGAATCTCAGGAAGGTACACTACACAATGAATGATGTGTCAGTTTAGATTATCTCCCTTTGATCATGATTCTTGTTGCCCAATTGCATTAGAAGAGTAAATGCAACTCTGGATAATTGACTAAATATAGTTTTCTTTTACTTTCAAGAATTATATTAAATTGTGTTTAAAAAAAACTTAAGAAATGTTTAGTGTAGTAATAGGTAGATAAAGCAAATGTTTTATTTTTACTGAACAAAATAATTAGAAACAATGAGTTTTGTTTAAATAATTTACATTTTTAAGACTTTTCTGCATTAATCCATATGGATGGCAGAGGTGTAAATCTTTATTCTGTTACTTTTTTGAGCGTAAAATGCTGAAGAAAGTGAAAATTTTAAAGCACAATACGAGGTTTTGATATTTTATATAGGTTATAAGCACTGCTATTTTTATTTGGTTTTGTATTTCTTGTTTTCAAAAGAACAACTTGTTATGACAGGTATTCTCTCTGACAGATGTAGTCTTCAGGAAAAGATAACTCTCCGATAGGTACTGCCTTTTATACAGTATCTCATTTACATATCACTACACCTCCCTGAACATAAGAGGCATTATACTTTTAGTTGATCTCTGACTTCTACAAAAAACCCAGGGAGATATAATCAGTCTCTCAGAGTGAGTCCCTTTATTTCTTTTTATGGGAGATCTAGGTTTTAACTGATTCTCCTCATTTGAATCATCATGATATCTCCAGTCACTCTCCTCCCCAGATTGTTCCTCACTAATACTGGATACACTCATTCTCTTCTTCCTCTCAGGTTCTTCACTTTTATATATTTACTGGTCTTCCTGATCACTCTCAATACTGGATTCATTCATCCTTTCTTGTATTGTCTGTTCTGCTTCTTCTTCCTCCTTTTCCATAACTTCATGCTCTCTTGTCATTCTAAATTGGGCTTCATGAGCCAGTATGCCCTGTCCCTTCTTTGTTAACACAGCTGTGTTAAATCCCTTTTCACCACAAAATTTGCCCTTTCAGGACTTGAATCCATGTCCTTTCTGTACCACACTTTCATTCATTGCAAGTGACTAGGTAATTGGAGCTCTTATTTGTCTTCCCATTAGTGTGGATAGGCTTTGTCTTCTGCCTACATGTGGAATAGCTCTAACTTAGTAGACTGGGTAAATAACTCTCTATATCACAATTCACTGGGGAGAATGCTTTTAATCCCATTTTTACCATTTGAACCATTCTCTACCCAATTCCATTTGACTGTAGGTGGTAAGGTGGTATTTTGTATTGAATATAGCCAATACATTTTAACCATGTACATGAACTTTTCGTCATAAAACTCAGGTGCATTGTTGTTTTGGATCTCCATTTCTTAAAAACACTATCCTCAACAACTGTTTCACAGTAGCAGCTTTTCTATCTATGATTTTAATGAATACAAGTTTACTAATATCAGAAATAGTCTTATACCTTTAATGTAAGCATGATCCATATGTACTTATGTTCACAGCTCCATTCCCTTTGGCCAAGAATGAATTTTAGTTTGCCTAAATTTCTTTATTTTTGCACACTTTGGGCATTTTTTAACATACTCTTCTACATGTCTTGAATAGTCTGACCACCATGCTTGCAACTTTAACCTCATTTACATAGCCAATATACCTCTCCATCTATATTATCATGCATGGCTTTAATTACTTCTTTTTTCAGAGACTGTGGAGGTACTATGATATCTCCATTACATATAACTCTTTTTTCTATTGTTAATTTGTGTCTTGATTCTTTATACAGCCTCTCAGCCATAGAGCAATTACTCCATGGATTTCTCTTTATTCTATTCATAATTCTATTCAACACTGGATCCTACCTAGTTCCCAACCTAAGCCGATTTAAGAGCAATACATATGTTTCTATCCAGTGCAAAATCCTATTCTCATAATTTTCACTTGCTTCAGCAATTTTACTCTCAAAATTTAACCAAGTTAATACATCCACATGCAGAATAGTATTTCCTTTACTATTGTTGTGGCCTTTTTAGGAGCCAGAAATAAAGACACAAAGAGAGGAATTGAGTTAAACAAATATATTAACAGGAACAGTAATACAAACATATACAAATGAGAGTGTTACAGCAAGAAATGTTCAGTCCGACTGTCAGAGCTGACTACTGGAAACTTCACCCCCCCAAAGGCAGTACCTGCTCCTATTTATATCTAGGAGTGTCCATGCATGTGTGGGTAAATTACCATAACAAATATATACAATGTCAAAGTTGAATGCCATAAGCTTGATCACCCATCTTAATATCCTGGCATATGTGATCTTCTGGGGTAGAATATAAATTCCAAAGGCTTATGACCAGATTTTAATAGCAATTTCCTTCGCAGCAAAAAATTTCTAGCTCTTCCCATACTCCACACAACCACCAATGCCTCCTCAATATTTGAATAATTTGCTTCCACCGATGTTAGTTTTCTGGATTACAGGCTGATCCTCCTGTGACAATATTGCAGCTGTAGCACAGTCAGTGACATCAGTTAATGTCAATTCTTTGGCTGGGTCAAAAATTTTAACAACTGGTTTGTTTATGAGTGCCTTTTTTAATTTCTTGAAAGCAATCTCCTGTCTTTTTTCCCATTGAAACTTGGTATTCTTCTTCCTTATTTCGTTAAATAGTTCCACAAAGTCACTATATTGTAGTAGATATCTTATAGAAATTGGTTAATCCTAAAAAAGATTCTAACTCTTTTTTTATTTCTGGGTGCAGCTATCTCTGATATCTTATTAATGAGTTTATCATCCAGTGATATACCATCTTTGGATATTTGATATCCTAGGTATGAAATTTTTTCACAATTAAACTTACATCTATCACAATTGTCATACCCACACTGTTAATTTTCTTAAAACTTTCTCCATTTTACTTTTGAGCTCTTCTTTACTGCATGCACTAATGTCAATGTTGTCTTGATATACAATTATATTTTTAATCCCTTCTAAAAATTTTTGATGACTTTTTGGAAAATATGACTTAATGTTTTTATTTCAAATGGCTGACAAGTCCATCTTATTAATCCAATAGGGATGTTCATTGTGGTGACTTCTTGAAACTTGCTATCAATTTTTATCTGATTATATGCTGACTTAAGGTCAACTTTAGCAAAGTATTTCATACCAGCAAACACATAGCATGCTATTTCAATGTTTGGCAAAGGGAATGAATCCAAACAGATCTAGTGATTCATGCCCACCTTATAATATCCCCTTAATAATCCAATCCCTCCTGTTCTACAGACTTCATGGAATTTATCAGCTTCGATATATCCAATCTTAATATGTCAATTCCTAAAATAGATTTTTTTGCAACACGTGGGACTCCAAAAAAATTGCTAATTGCTTTTCAATTACTGCTACATTGATCCATTCAATAGGCAAACAACAAAAGCCTTTTCTCTATTGTCTTTTTTGCTTTACTCTGCAGTATGTTGACATTTTGAGTCAATGTACAGACTTCTCAGTCATTTCAAAATATTGACTCTAGCAAACAACAAACACAGCACCATTACACTTGACTTGATCTCAACTGGCAGACATCTTTTCAACTTTAATCAACACCGTTTCTTCTGGACTCATCAGGTAAAGTGTGACACATCTCTATCCTTTTTTTTCACTCATCAATGATGTCACTCGAACAACCTTTAATAGAAATTCAATTTTGCCACAATGCAGCTTCTATTAAATTTTGTGTGCCAACTTTATACCCACATAGCAAAAAATGAGCTCTTTTTCCTGGTATTTCTAGGAGTTTTTGTCTCCTCACTATCTTCGTCCCTCTCCCTAAGAGATTGTCTAGATATAGGAGATCTTGATCTTTTTTTTTTCATAGGTGTGTTCCTCCAACGATTGTCCTTGTTCATCTTCAGAGTCTATATCACTCTCAATTTCACAGTCTAGTTTTCTTACCTTGACATGACAGTTTCGCCTTCATTACTTTCAGGCTCACAGTATATTTCTTCATCACTATCGTGTTGCAATTGCAATCTAACTTGGTCTGTATGCGCTAATATCCCATTTTCATTTTTTTCTATTATCATAGTGTCCTGTTCACTTTACATTATGAATCTTGTCTCTTGTAGATTAGAGTCATTATTCTTTTTTACCATAGTTTTTGTGGTGACATAGGACATGATCAGTAGGGCTCTAATTTGTCTACCCATGAAGGCAGACAGGTTTTTCGATCTTTCAGCATTTAGTATTGTTCTATAACTTAGCAACAATCTAAGATGAAATGTTTCTATCTTTTCTTTCCATTATACACATATTTTTAACATGTTTTTATAGTTTACACCATCCTTTATGCTAATCTATTTGATTGCTGATGGTATGGGGGGGCAGTTATATAGTTTGCATCCAATTTTGTTCAACCATTGGTATAGTTCCTTATCACAGAACTCTGGAGCATTGTGTTTTCGAAATTCCATTTCTTGAAAATATGATCCTTGTTGCTTGTTTCATGGTCGAACTTCTTTTGTTGGAGACCTATATTATTTCTGACCAGCCTGAATATGAATCTACCAGTATTAGTAATAATCCCACTCCATTAACATGATCTATGTGTACTTTGTCCCAAGATTGGGACTCTTTAGGCCATGTACATGTTTTTGTTTGTCTAAATTTTCTTTTTTCAATGCACATTTTACACCTTTTTACATATTCTTTTACATCTGTAGAATAGCCTGGCCACCATACTTCTAGCTTTAATCTTCTTTGCATAGACACTAATCCGCAATGAACATCATGTAGACTTTTTATAATTTTGCTCCTTTGCATTACTGGCAGAACCACTATGTCTCCATTACAAATTAAACATGTATGTAAATTATCAATGCAAATGAAATATACCCTTTTACAATAAAAGTTATAATTCTGCATAAGGTCCTCAGAAAAGAAAACTACATATAAAATGTTCATAGTAACAGCAAAAAATAGAAAAAATCACACCAGCCGAAGACTTATCCTTGATATGGGAGCAACTTTGATGTTTCTTTCAATTCTCGTCTGGTGGTTGGCAAATTTCTTCTGTATTGGTTTTTCTTTCTAGATAGAGGTAACCTAGGTTCCAGCAACAGACGTTCATTGACTCCGGTGAATTAAATCCAAGACCACTCTTTTATAACCTACAGCTAGGCTCCAAATTCACTTTTCAGAATTTGGAGGGAAACCTTTTGATTTGTTCTGGATGAAAAACAAATGCAGCTGTTTTCTCACAAATCGAAATGTGCTAAAATTATTTTTGAAATTCAAAAATTAAGCAAGAGCTCAATACAATGTCTGCTTTCTCTCAGAAAAGCAGAATATACACACTCAAGTGGTTTAAATTTCTCATATGAGTTCTTGACAGGCAATCAAGTGTTAATTTATAGATAACTATATATATTAATTTAAATGGAGGCCTTCTTAAGGCAGTTGACATTCTGATATACTCCAGCAGTGAAATTGCTTTGTTAGTAAAGATGGTTTTCAGTCAAGAACTCATTAATTTACAATATAACACCTATGTAGTGTGTGTGTGTGTGTGTGTGTGTGTGTGTGTGTACATGTATAAAAGCCTGTGTCTAATAATTTTGTTTCTCTTGTGGTCATAGCTCAAAATTCACTGGTTCCAGATTTTCTCAATCCTCTCATTTTAATTTGCTGTATGGAAAGCAGGCATGTCACCAAGTGACCCCTACATGATCTATTCCCTCATCTCAACATACATTCTGACAAGGAGCATGATGGACTCTAATATTTCCCAAATCGGAAAATTGGGTTAAATGCGAAATTTCATTGAATTCAGCCAAGGCATCATGGGAAAATACATATATGTGAAAATGCTTCCAAACATGCATAGATGAGAGTGGGTCAACATATCTGTAGCCTGGCACAGTTATTAGCTGAATTTTAATCTGAAATGAATATATAAATTATCAGTTCATGCTTTTGTTCATAATCAAAATTTGTCATCAGTCATTCTGCATTTCACATGACACCTATTTAATTTGGTGAAACAGCTTTTATTTTCATATTAATTCTTATTTTTAACCTCTTCAAGTAAAAGATAAATCATTATCTATCCTCTTTATCCTCATAATCTTCACTTCCTAGCACTTACTTTTCCATATCACATACTGCCTTCAACATAAACATTTTAACAGTAACCCTCTACTTTGAATGGTTCTTGAGCCTTGTTTGTATTGGGTGAACTTTAGCCTTAAAAAGACTTTAAACATAAAATTGTAGAAAAAGTTGTGGGAAAATTAAATAAAATCGATAATTAAAATAATAACAATGAATAATAAAAAAAATGAAAAAGAAATACATTTTTCATGATGCTAAGAGTAAAGGAACTAGAAATATTATTATTCCACTTGGATTCATAAAGCACCATTAGGTGACACTGTTAACGTCTATAAAACAACATTTTCCTGCTTCACTCTCTTTTTCCCTTTTGCTCCAAGATGTAGAACAACATGATAATTATGTTCCCACTATGAAATGTTAGTTTCCCCAGTCCACTAACTCTTGAACCAAGAAAAAGAAAAGGAACATTCCATAACCATGTTTAAACCTTCTAATGATAAAGTAAGTACAAACTTTCTTTACAGTTTCTTAAATCAAACTGCATTCCAAAATAACTTAAAAAATGTCATAAAACACACATATCACCGCCTATAGTAATTGTCCACACAAACTTGTATGTGCAGAAAAACATCTACCAAATTCTGCACATACAAGTTTGTGTGGACAATTACTATAGATGTAGTATCTACTTCAAAGCCCTTAAGAAAATTAAATTTCAGCATTAAATGACCCATAAGTAGTTGATATGCCATTAAAAAAATCAGCTAAGTAACTGAACTTAATAATGTTTTCTTTTTCTTATATTCTCTCACACTTAGTAACCCCTTGCATCTTAGTGGCTTTATTGCCTTGCTTGGGCTGAAATGATTTTAAAAAAATCTTTTATTTGATGAAGTTGATTGAAATACTCTCAGGAGCAAAGAGAGTGAAATGCAAGAAAATAAAGAAAGCAACTTTCAGAACAAACAACCAAGTTTTGCTTCATTTTTTTTCACCTGAAGCAAGGTAATAAAGTCACTAAGATGCAGGGGATTATAGGAGGTGAAAGAAAATGAGAAGACTTTAGTGAGGAGGAGTGAGGAAAGGACAATAAAGTAAGAGGGTTTAGGAAGGCAGAAGATGTCAGTTGACGCTGCATTTAATTTTTTAAAGATTGTAGGTGGCAGGGAAGCAAGATAACTAAAGGGAGTTCCACAGGTGAGAAGTGTGAGAAAAGAAACTGTTAGAATAGAAGTGGCCATTGTGTCTAGCTAGTCCAACAGTAAAATGGTGAAACCCAGTTGTCAATTTGGTAGCATGCTTAAATTCATGTAGTTGAGGCATCTGCGAAAAAAACTCCTCAGAAAAGTTGCCATGAAAATATTTGTAGAAAAGACAGAGTGAAGCCATGTCACATCTGTGAGAAAGTGACCAAAGTTGAGATTCCTGGTTAGGATCAGTTACATTACTTTGAATTTTGTCAAGAATCTTGAAATGTACAGCATGAGAACCAGACCAGATATCACAGTATATTCAATGCATAGTTGAATGGTAGATTTATAAATGTGCAAGATGGATTCTGAAGAGAAAAATTTGTTGAAACAGTAACAGTTTATTTGCCAAGGGTTACAGTTATTGATTTAATCCTTCTCAATTCTGCGGTACTTTGGTCTACTTGATTGTAGCCAATTTATGAGTTGGTAAATGTTAGTCTTATTCATGACATATTGCAAAAACAGCAATGCCCCAGACTAGTGACTAGTAGCTGAATAATTCAATTAGGGAACTTAGATCTTGAACTTGTAGACAACGTTGGTCTCCAAAATTTGTTCTCTAATTCTTCCACTTAGTCATTTGTCTTCAAACAAATATTTCTTAGTTGACCGACCAAATTCTTCTCTTCAGTATCTTGCAAAGAGTAGTGGGGTAGGTGGTTATCTCAGCTATCCTGCTATATTTCATCCTGATAGTCCTCTAACTGCTGTCTCATGACTGTCTCATTTTGTCTGATGGGGTTCCTAACTTTATAGAAAATACATTTCTTTCAGGTGTCAGGTTACAAGTTGATTTGCATATGTGTATAGTAACTGGGGAAATGTTTTGGTGATGTCATTCTCCTGTCATATATAATCAGGGTCTCCAACTCTTTCACTCATTTGTCAGTCTGTAAATGTAAACTTCTTAGGTGAAGAAATCCTTTGGAAAATTTCTTCAATTAATGAATTTTTTGCAGGGTATTGGGGTAATCTCTTGGAAGCAGGTGAGGCAGATGATGAAGTGGAGTGATGATGTGAATCTGTGGCTGTCATTGGCCTATTCAACGACCTTACAGTGGTATGTATAGCTACAAGATGGTATCTATACCACCAAAAATATTTTAACAAACGATAAAGAAAAAAAGTAAATACTTGACAGTTACAAAAACACAATGGCACTGAGAGATGTTTTGGAATGAAGAGTGTGTTTTAAAGTTTAGATTTTATCTTCTGCTAATGTTTTATTCTCTAGGCTATGTGTCTTACATGGTACAAGGCCTAGTGAATAAAAGAATTAATTAAGCAAATTGTGTTAACTAGTGGCTGTAGGTTCAATTCCTGGGTTGGGTAGAAGAGACCATTGATATTATGATTAAAGAGAATTAACTTAGATATCCTTTAGCACTGTGTTCCCCTAAGTGGTTAATATCAACCTCTGGAAGTGAATGGGAATATCCAGTGGATCAATAGATGTATACAGGTAAAGAGGGTCAATAAATCATGGTGATTGTGAATAAAAACTATCAATTTCCAACTAAATATCAATACCTTTTCATTAAACATCTTTCTTGCTTCCTTTTTAGTTTAAACAGGAAGAAGGTAAACTAAAGAAATTCTACTGTTCATTAAATGTATCCTTCCTATTAATGGTACCAACCAATTTAATAAAAAGGTATATTCATTTATTTTTAATGTATTTATTATTACCTATATTATTAATGAAGTTTTTTTCATTATTATTATTATTGTTCAAATATTTTCAATCAATGAAGTGTGGATGGAGCCTTTTTTGATAATCTTTGCTTCTGAGACTAATGGTGGCAACACAATGTCTGGTACTGAGTAATAGGAAAAGGAATGTTCAAGAGGAAAAGACTTGAGAAGAGAATTCCATCTTAAGATTATTTCCAACCAATAAAAAGCTGGAATTTGGAACTCAAGAGAGTTTTAAAAAAATAGTTTATTGAACTGGTCAGAACAGATATAAAAGAAGTTGTTAGCCAGCTTAATCACTATTCAACAGTTCAACCCTCACTGAGTACTCCATACTTTCAGCCTTGTACCACACATCTAAGCTATGCTGAGTAAATTGCTATTTTTCACAATTCACTAAGTCAGTAGATCAAATAACTTCAGCACAATGTTCAGAAAAAAAAATCACTATAAGTTCTAAGATACCACTGACCTGCAAAAAACTCTGTGACAACATTCAAAAATAGATAATTTTGAACATGTTTATCTGAAAAAGACCCACAACCAGACCAAGTTTTTACTTTTCAAAGATAACTCACTCTCTTCAATTATAATTCTACAAGGCTGTATATAGTTCTGAAAGTTTTTCACAAATGACAATGATTCTGCAACTCCTTCCATTCAACAAATGGATGCTACTATGTTGACCTATCAACCTCTGAATGGCTCAACAATATTTGATATTTCCACATTCTCTCTTCAAAGGATTGTTTAAGCACTCTGTGAACTTTGCTGACACTTTACATTTTCTACTAAGCACATCTGTAATTTTTGTTACTACTTTACCTAACTTAATTTTTTTAGCTGGTCAAAAGAATATTTTGAGCAACCCTGTGGCAGACTTCAGCACATTAATTTAATTTTAGATTAGGAAACAGGGCTGACGCAGAAAAGGATAACCAAAAGACATTGTTGCACATAAAATTTGTATTTAACAAGATGTACAATATCAAACAATGATGTAAAAGAAAGCATGCATTTAAGTAAGAAAAGGTTGAATAAAACAAGAGTTGTCTCTCTTTACCTGTTATTTTAGTGTTTTAAAGTTCACTGGAAGAATGTTCATGAAAGTCTCTTGTAATGTTTGTTCTTGAAAGCTTTTGCTGTGTAAGAAAACATTATGTAAGTGTATACAAGGTATGTACAGCATGTGAGTGATGTGTGTGAGTGAGAAGGTTGGCACATGGTTTCAAGTGTTGTGGATTCGTTTGGCAGTTTGATCCTCACTAAATAGGGTTAGAAAATTCTTGCTTAAATAAGTGACTGTAGGCTCCAGATCGCTGCACAGGAAGAATTATTCTTCACGTGCAGACGATCTGATTGGTTGGCATCGACCAATCAGTGAGTGAGCTTTGGGGAGACTTAAGAAAGCTTCTGTGATCTGTTTCTCCCAAAATTGCACAAAACTGACTACATAAAAATAGAGCAATTACAAAATTGTTGCATTGCTGCAATTTGTAAATTGTCTATAATAATGTAGTGGTGATTAATTAACCAATGAATGCTTCGCATTGTATGTGATTTGGATTTTTGTATGTACGTATGTTTGTGGTGATAGATTCGCATAACCTCTATACTCATCTTCCTTTTCACATAAAAAAATTATTGTAAATAAACAGTTTTTTTGTTTCCATTTCATGCTGAGTAAGAATCCTTTTTAAATTGTCTGCTTAAAGAATTATTAATTGATCATTTTCTTTGCATGTTGCAAAATGGGAGAAAATGAAAATTTTTATATACCAGGAAAATCAATGACAAAAATTTTCATGTGATACATTTTGTTCTTTAGGACTTCATCAGATTAAAATAATGTTTACGCTAATGTAGCTACACATGAATATGAAGAAGAGAGGATGGTGAAATTTTAAACTTTTAAATTAAAATTCTTTAAATATGCGTTTAGAATGTTTATATTTTGGAAAATCCTCATATCTCTTTTTGAATATTTTTCTCCTCTTTCTCTGTCTTCTCCTAAACCATCTTTGAAAATCAAGAATTTATGAAGCATCTCATCAGGATCAAAATCAATAACTATTGCTTACCAAACAATTGCTCAAATTCAGGCACTTTTTCATTTTTATTATTCATTATGAAGTTTCAGATAGTTGTCATTAAAAACCATGTCACTTTTTAAAAAAAAGATGAAATAAGGTAAATATTGCTAAATCATTGACTAGACCTCTGTCAAGGTTGGCAATGTGTGTAATATTTTTTTACTGTTACTACTGCCTTAGTGAGTGGTATGTGTCACTGTAGTATTAGAAAAAATATTACTTAGTTGCTAAAATACTTTTCAAAGTTTGCCCATGTTGGTTCTACATTTCCACTTTCTGTCATGACAATAACGAGACCATTTCTACCAAGATTTATAACTTGGGAACACAGTGGAGGGATGTTGAATTTTTACTTTTAGGCTTTTCTCGAAGACAACTACCCTCAGCCGAAATTAGAACTCGTTTTGCCGATTCCGTTTTTCATGCTGATTATTACATGCCGCACTGATTGCATGAATGATATCATAAAACTCAGAAAATTATGCCAAAAAAAACTTACTTTATTAGGAAATATAAAAGAACGAATAAATACATCAGGTAAATAAATAAAACGAGAAAATAAAAAAAAAAAATTTTACGCTAGTGATCATCCGTAAGTTGTGTAACAGTAAAAAAAAACATTTTTACATTTTCAATTCGGTAAAGAAAGGAGGAAAGCCTTTAGGCTTTAGGTTAGCCATTTTTAAATACTCACGCAAGAAGAGAGAGATTTATAAACAAAATGAAATAACGTTACAAATTTGTCATTCATTAACAAACCATCTCTGAGTAAAATTAAATAATGAATATATTTTTTAAATTTATCGAAGCTATTCAATAAATAGTAAGAAATGAAGAAAATATATTTTACAAAATAATAGCAATATAGCTGTTTGGTGTTCTGTGTAATATTGGTTGTACTGAAGTTGAAGCTAATCTGTTCTTCCTCCCTTTTGTTATTTATATTAATTGTGGCTGTCAATCGCTAACTTGAATTGGCTGTTTTTCTCCAAACAGTGAGTGAGACTTGTATTTAATAATAATAATAATAATTTCTTCTTATCCAACTTGTAAATATTGTTCCGTTTTTAAAACCGTTAAACAGCCTTGAAAGAAAAGTAACCAAAGCAACAATAACATTTCATTTATTTGGATTATGTCGAAGAGGAGAGAGAAGGTATTATTATTGGATTTGGAGAAAGAGAAGAAAGCTATGCCTTTCGATTTTTACTTAGTCCATCCATTTAATATTCAACCGGCACGCGATAAGTAAATGAAAAATTAAGTAAGAACATTTTAGTAATGTTAGTAAATTAATCTATTCTTATAAAAAGTAGTTGCATTTGTTTGTAGTTTTGTTTTGTGTAGAGAGAGACATAAGAATCAATCAATAAGCAACTAACAAAGTAGTGATAATTATTACAATAGGAATCTCTATCAAATATTAAATTATCTTACAGATTTTCTATTTCTATACTAACTAGCTTGTTTGATACTTACAAATAATAATAATAATAATTAAAAAAAAACAGACTACTACAATCTACTTAAAGACGTTTTTTTTTAAATTTCATCTTTGGGTTCCACTTCCAGTTTTTGTTTTTTTTCCTGTCTCTTTTTATTTTAATTCTAATTTTTAAATTTTTCCGAAAACTAAAACATCTTTATTTTTCTCAAATTTCTTGTCTTTTTGCATTTTATTCACTGTCAGATATTTCGTTTATTCATTACAATAATTTGTATTCACTTTGTGAAGTTTTTAATACACAATCACATATTTTTAAACGATTTTTTCCAATCAAAACAAAACGAACAAACGTTTGGCTTAAATAAACTTTAACATTTTGCTAATTTAAAAAAAATATAATAATACAACGTTTCCATAATTTTTTTACTTATAATTCAAGTAAAAAAAGTAAAGTGTAAAACTACAAACATATATGCCCAGCAACACGCATTTGTCACAAGTTTAAAGAAAACATCTTTCTTGCTTCCTTTTTAGTTTAAACAGGAAGAAGGTAAACTAAAGAAAATAGCTCTCTTTATTTTTCCAAAGTAAAAAAAAAAAAACATCAACAAGAAGTCAAGTCTTCCTTTTTGATCATTGTAACTGGGATTAATTTCTGAAGTAAAAATTTATTGCCGACATATTTTTGTTGAGCTTTCTTTACTACACATCATCAGCGAAATGGATGAAGAAAATTTGATTCAAGTATTTGAGAATGGAACTGAAGAGGATCTTTGTCGATCACTCAAAGAATTTAACACGAAAGTAAGTACACTTTTTCTTTTTAAAAATAAAAAAAGTAAATCTTTATTTTCTTCAGTTAAATTCTTCTTTTATTTTCTTAAATGTATGTTGCTACTACTTTTCTTTTTATTCAGTTACATTTGCTTTTAAATGGCAATCAATCATAAATTAAAAATTACTTTGTAAAACAATCGTAAAAAATCTATAAACAAATGCACAATGTTTAAAAAATGGCCAATAATAAATTGTGTTGTTTCCGTGAATAATTTTCATTTTTCAAGATATTTGTGTTTAAAATAGGCTGTAGTGTAGTGTAAATGTTTGAATTTCATATTTTTAAAAAATGTAATATTCCAGTTAGATATTCTGACAGTTTGTTTATTTTTATTTTTTCACATTGATCTTCTGATGTTTCCGTTTAAAAAAATCAGGCAAAGCATATATCGCTTGAAAATATTTAATCTAGTAATTAATTATTTTAGTTATAATTTATATAAGGAATGCCAAAATATGGTAGATATTTTTATTGTAATTTTTTAAGTGTACATTGTGTGAAACTTGTCAGCAGGATGACTGTTTTCATTGATTTATGAATGAATGGCAAACCAACTTATGGTTGTTTATATTATGACGTAAGGAAGGCTGAATAAAAATACAGGCGCTACTATCATCAGTAGTAAAAAAAAAAAAGAAAAAAAGAAGTCTACTACTAACTACTGTCTGCGTGTCGTCTTTCTTTTTTCATACTTGTCAGTAAACAAACATATTTTCATATAAATCATTCATTCCTGTTTTAATTGAACTGATTATCATTAAAAAAAATGTCATTCCCTTTTTCTCTTTCTTTGCCTGCTTGTGTTTTCCTGTCTTTCTTTTTCCTTACTCATGCATTCATTGATGAATTCATCGGCGTACCTTGCCAAATACTCTTACAATAAACAACACTGCGACTACTAGCTTTTTTTGCTTGGAGTGTCGTTTTCATTCTTTTTCTTTCTCTTTTAGTCATGTTTTTATTAATATTCATCATTAAACTTTTATTACAAATAATTCACACAGCTAGATTTTAAAATTGTTTTTGCACTAAATTGTAACTTTCGGATGAATGGAAAAGAAATATGTGTTAGTGTTGTGTGTGTGTGTGGTGTGTGTGTACCTTTTACGTTTTTGCAAGTTGCATGCACTTTTCTTCAATCAGAAAATGGTCACAAAAAGGGGGAAGATTTATTCCTTAAGTTGAAATTGTAAACTGACTCCCCATTTTCTGCCCATTTTCTTTAGTTTTACAATCTGGTGTTTTTAAAAATGTAGTGTAAAAATGTTTACCAGCTAGTTTCTACTATTCAACAACAATTCACGATTGACTACTGACATTTCAATTTCATTAATCATTTTGCTAAAAAAAAAAAAAAGTTAACATTAATTATTATTAAATAATGTTATATGATTAATAATACCTACAACAATTGCATTTTCATGGCGAAAAACTAGAGAGAGATCTATTTTAAATAATGTTGCATAATAATTCCAAGAAACCAGAACTCTACCTTTTAATTTCTGGATCAGAAAATTAATCTAAGTTTTAAATGTAGAAAGAAACGTTTTTAGATAAATTTTCTAAATCGACACAGTAAAAAAAAGTAAATAAGGAAAGTCTGCTCTGAAAATTCTTACAATTACAATAATGAAAAATTACATTTATTTAACTGGTAACAGTTAGAGAATAAAAATACCTACTCAACATTCAACATTTGAAATTGAGAAATAATTATTTTCATTCATTTCTCATTGTTCATTGATTGTAGAGATGTAAATAAATTATTTTCTCATGATGTCAATAAACAGTCTGCAATGTTTGAAAAAATCAAGAATTGCCTTCTCTTGCTATTTGAAGGAAAGAAATATTTTTTTAATAGAATTACATTTGTCTTTGCAATTTAGTGCATCTCTATCACAATCACAATGTCAATACTGCAAGCAAGCTTTCTTCATTAAAAATCGTTGACACTCGAAGACATTATTTAATCAATATTCACACTTTTTAGCTAAATTAGTGATTTTTTTTCCTCTGAGTTTATCTTCCAACATTTAAGGAAAAAAATGAATAAAATAATATTTGGTATACCTAAATCTCGCTGGATTTTATTTTTATTTTACAAAATCGGGCTATAAAAATAAAAAAGATTAGCGGTAAAATTGAAAAATGACCTTGATAGAAACAATAATGAATTAAATATTCATGCCTTGTTAGGTGATCATAAAAAATGTTACTTTTTGCTTAAAAAGTGTTTTATTTTTTATTTTATGTGGTATTTTCATTTTTGTTATTCGTAAAACTTACATTTTTTTCTCTGCTTTTTAGAGACCGTAGCACATTAAAAGACTACAAAATGCTCGACCAATTTTTGTTAATTTTGTTACCGATGCTAGTTAACGCCTCATGGAATCCGGATAAAAACAATAAGAATAAAGATGTTGGTTTATAAAAAGATTAAGTTTGATAATAATACTTAATTTCACAATTAACATGCATATTTTATTATTCTTGTTTTATTTTTGTTTAAAAATAAATATTTGCACAGTTTACTTTAGTTTAAAACGGTACTTAACTTCCTTAGTGCCTGCGGCTAAAACAAGAAGATTTATTTCTTAATTTACATACAATACAATGTTTCACCTGACTCGAGCGCTAACAAGATTCTTTAATTAGGATAAACTGAACTGGATCCTGTCTTGTTGCTATTAAAAATTGCTTAGATTTTGTTATCAGTACTGGGTTGATGAGGCTCATCATGATTCATGATGAGTCTATCATCTCTGAGGGAAATGGAAATATTGACTTTTTATTGATAAACAGTTTTCCTTCCAAATTATTTACAAATCACAGTGACATAAATGATTGTTTTCAATTCTTTTTAAACTGAGAAATGTTGACATCTTTTTTATTTGTAATTCAGCCTTTCCTGATCTAAAAAGGACTTCTTGTCCTTTCTTTATGTCTGTCAGTGTCATAGTTGTTACATTGTATCATTGACACAATTACTACTTTCACTTTTATTGTTGAAATACTTGTGTGGGTGAATACTTTTTTGTGTAGTTCTTTCTCTTTATTTAAAAAATAATTTTGAGATTTATAGAAATCTCAAAATAACTCGTACAACAAGATTAGAAAACTGTGATTTGTAGTGAATATTTTTTTAAACCTCTTTTTTATTTTATTGGTTAATCAATATTCAATAAAATCACTTGCTGTCAAATAGTTTATAGTCTGACTTATTCTTTCTATGTGGAAACGAACTTATTTAACAGAATCTAATAAAAAGAAGAAAAAACAATGTATTGTATATTTATGTCCGCACATAAAAAAAAATCATTAAAAATTTTTTTATTAAAAATACATGCAAGTACTTAAAATAACATTCCATGGTGATTTACTTAGATATAAAAGAATCTTATATTATCTTTTTAATTAAAATAAAATTGAAATTCAGTAGGTTGAAGTGTAGTAGTTACAATTTTTTTAAAAAATCACATAAAAAAAAAAAAAATTTATTTTGAACTGTCTGTAGGTAAAAATTTTATCGTTACTCTTAGAAAATTTTAAAGTTGTTTGTATGTTGACTATACAAAGAAATACAACTAATTGAGAGATGGAAAAACGGAACAGATTTTTTTAACAAATGGAAGTTTTTAGTTACTTATAGTTACTACTTATTTATGTAGAATGAATGAGAGAAAAAGAAGACGGAAAGCGAAACATCCTTCTGAAGACAAACAACAGGGAAGTGTTTGTAAAAATGTAACTCTACAACAAAATATTCAATAAGTTCGAATAAATTCTCAGCATATGGATTTTTCTCTTATTCTTCTTAATGCTACTATCAACGTTTTGGAGTCACAACCCAACCAATATTGCTAATATTTTTTTTTATAATGTATTCATTTACAAAATGTAGACCGAAAAATTTATAATAGCAGTTAAAAAACATAGATGTGCGTAAATTTAAATATTATTATTTCGAGGTTAAAAAAAATATTCACAGGATTAAAAATACCAATAAATAAAGATAATAAAGAAGTTTTCTAAGTTAAATTTTTGTCTTTCTGTCAGTGAGGGGTTGTTAAACAGAAGTTCTATTTTAAAAATCCTATTAGTAACCTAAAAAGTTAAAAAAACAACCATTCTTTATTGAATAATGTATGTGAACAGTTGATATTGTTTTTAAATTTGGTTATGTACCATTTTGCATAAAGGGGTGTTGAAAAGGTTATTGGCATTGGCCTATTTCTCCAAATTTTACCAAATAGAACTTTTTTTCTTGTATGTCAGCACCTCCTTGTTTGTGCATGATTGCACAGACTGGAGTGTCAGTAAACTTGTGATATCATATCTCAGTTTTTCTACTGAGATGATAACTGCCTAATCTGGTCAGTTAATTACCAAAAGTTTGTTATTGAATTAACCATTCCTTTTGCACAAAAAACATCAACTCACTAATTTCATCAGTGTAAGTTAGAAAAGTACATAATTTTTGTGAGAGCAATTGATAAGATATAAAGCTGGATAACCAATATATTTTATATTGAAATTGGATGCTGATCATTTTATTGCCAATTCAACCTCAGCAAATTTACAGGACTAAACTTGGATTGTAAGCAATTAAAAAAAGAAAAAAAAAAGTAGAAACATATTAAGAAGCTCAAAGATCAGGCAGAAGAAGCTGTATCTGAACTGCCATACTGTATTGGACATGCCTAATCCTAGAGCCATTTCCTAAGAGATACTGTGGCTCTATCATAGTAGTATTTTTATTTTATATATATAGTCATCCACAGACAGACTGTTTCGCTGTATCACAGCTCCTCAGTGTGGCTAGACTTCCGACTGCGTCAAGCCAGGATTAAAACCAGACTGATTCTGATATCAGTCAGCTATCTTACTCCTAGGCCATCATTGCATGTCAGAAAGGAAGGGAATTTTAACCTTTTTCTCTATACAAAATATGCCAGTGGCTCAGAGAATTCAATTCATACTTGAAGAATAATGCTTAATATCAGTAGGAGCCACTGTTTTTAAAACCCCCTTTCCCTAGAGAGTGCAATCGGATTTCCAGGAGCATATATAGTCGTCCACAGACACTGTATCACAGTTCCTCAGTGTGGCTAGACTTTCGAGAAGAATAGAATCATCTAACAGTTCAAACTCCAGCTGGGATGGTTTTTGGTTCATCTAATGCCATTGGAAAAAGGAATGAATTCACTTCTTTCCCCAGCTTTGGGTAAACAGGCAGATTATTTTAGCTTTGCAAATCAGTCTATACTGGGTGGAAACGACAAGAACACATGAAATTCTTTTATTTTAAGTGTCCTTTTTATTTTCATTTTCCTTAAGATTGCTTCATTGTTTACACATTTTGTCTGTGGCATTTTCAGCATCATTCTGTAGAATCACATTTCTATTGCCTCCAGTTTTCTCTTCATCTATGAGGAGATCGTCCAACATTCACTGCCATATAAGAGGATTGATATTACACAACAGTTCAGCACTCTTTCTTGACCTAGAGTCTGAGATTATCACAATGAATGTGCAAGTTACAATATAAATATACTGCTAAGCTAGACACTGATTTTGTATCTGTCTTTATGCAAGTATAAAAGCTTTGGAGCACTGGGTTCAAATCACTCCAAGTGATGTTGCTATGGTTTCAGTAGCAACTGAATTTTTACAGGACTCTGTTGCTAGCTCAACACTCAGTATGGACAGATTTGCAAAGCTAAAGGAATCTTCCCATAATGCTTGTAAATTAATTTGAGACTTTATTGTTGTGTTTTAGGAAATGGTATATGCATGAAGTGAAGTAGCTTCTGGTGATTTCATTAGGAATTATATTATTCAGGGTTGGGGTAGGTACTTTTGGTTCAGACCTGGACAGAAAGAATTGTAGGTATCAAAAGTATGTGAGGATACTTTTAATAGATCCTGGTACCTATTAAATTCTCCTATATATCTATCTCTTTCTCCTGTCCCAAGGTGTACAACAAAAATATCAGTTTTGACAATCTCATTGAAGTGCTTGTGACAGATGGATATCTAATGTATTTGCCAACAGGTGCTGGAAGCCATATAAGAAATTGAGAATAAAGACTTCATTGACAAATCTAGATTAGATGATTTCTTCATAGAATCACTGGATGACAAGGATATAATGATCATATTGAAGTTGTAAAATTGTTTGATTTTATCACATGGAATCTGACTTTTCAGTGAATGACCAGCTGTTACAGGAGAATAAGTGAATTTACTGTAATTGCACAGTAATGAAGGAGGAAAGGGAGAAGGTGGAATTTATAAAGTTGATATTGATGATAATATGATGTAAAATATAAAGTTGCACAGTGCTTATACCATTGTTCTGGAAATAATAAACAAAAAGCTAAAATGGCAACGAGAAATGAAAAGCTGTAAGAAAAAAAATACAGATATCAAGTGTCTAAAACATGAGAAATCTTCATTTGTTTCTGATACAAATGCTGTAGCTTGGGTTGATTCCAAGATGCACAATCTTGAAGAGGATCTGAAGAAAATAGTTTGAAACTGAATTGAAATTGTGGGAAAGTTATGTTATTAACCATTGAATAATTCATATATAGACATGTTTCTCTTTTTCTTCTCTCTTTTTGTAGACTTGATCTGTTAACACATTTTTGCCAATAATTTTGCCTGTATTAGTTCACATATTGATTATAAATCTGCTCCAAAAATGTCTTGACAAAATTTTTCAAAACTCTTACAAAATTGCATCATTAATCTTTTTTAAACTTTTACTGGTCCTGTGAACTGGCTCCTTGTATAACCTATAGAATGTGATACCGCTGCTATCAATTGATTCATTGATCAAATCTTTGTAGGATTCAATACTGCCACTAAGTACTAGTTCAATTAGTAATCTGTAGAATCTGGCATGGCCCCTCTGATTGAATATAGAATCTAATATTGCCATCTTTGAACTGCTTCATTGAATCACTTTTTGTAGAGTTTGATACTGGTTCAATGAATTTGTTTATTGATTAATACCCTATAGAATATGATATTGAACCTCTAAAGTGATTCCTTGATTGACACTCTGTAGAGTCAATGATATTCTTTATCTAAACTTAGTCATTGAATCTAGTATTGCTCTGGGTTTTAATTGAAGAGATTATCTTCAAACTAAATTTACTTGATTTCTCTCTGTTCTTGAGTTTTCTTCAGGGTAATCATATCTACCATTGATGATGAACCATTTTACAATTATCTTTTGATGTTTTTCCTGATTAGGGATATGTCAGAGATTTTTATGTTAGCATACAAGTGGCTACCCTGTGTGACCAATTTCAGCAGATGAATGTAACTATCAAAAAAGCTATTTTATTGGTGGGATTTTAAGTTTGTTCCTGTGGAAAATCTAACAACACATTTGACTTAAATAAGATATGAATTTGGAATAAGAATTTATTGAATTATACTTTATTTGAATATCATCATCATCATAAATTTTAGATAACATTTAATTTAAATGTCTGGAAGGGAAATTTCCTAAAAGTACCTATATTTTGGAAATCTAGATTGTTACTGGATTTTTATTTCAGCAATAAACAAAAGCTGACCACTTAACAATATATTCTTTTGGCATGTGTGTAGTTAATGACTCCTTGGTAGTCATTACTTAGACTACAAATGCAAACACAATTGACTGGAAAAAATAAAGGAATGTCATAATGTTTGTTTCTGGATAGGAAATCTTCAGCTCAATGTCTTCTTCATACAATAAAATCAAAAGGATTTGGCTAACGTGATGGACAGTTTAGCATTATATCTTTCATTAAGACAGATTATATATATATAAGGGTGTTTCATTAAGACAGATCAAAGTAAATAAATCAGTGTTATTGGTGAAAATTTATTTATTTCTCTATTGGACCATGTTGTTTAAATCATAGCAATTATGTGTGGAAAAATATTGCCCAAATGTCTACCAAATCTGAAAGAAAAAAATCATTAGACACTTAAAATTAATTCACATTTAAAATCAGTCCAAGTTATTGGAACACCCTTTACTTACATTAGAAATCAAACTCCCTTCTAAAATGTAAAAAAAAATATTGGGATTTTCAAAAACTTGTATGCTAAAAACATTCTCTTGAGAGAAAATTTGGTGGTCTTAACTTGCCATTCTTGCATTATGTAATGGCAGATGGACAGAACAGACAAAAGACATTTTGTAAGTTATAGCAAAAGAGAAAATAAAGATTGAGAAAAAGAAAAAATTTAAGGATAAAAAACAAAAGAAGAATTAAGAAGACAGAAGATAACTATTGACAGTGTATTTAAATTTTTGAAGATCAAAGTTTACTGGAAAGCAAGAAACCAGAAGAGTTCCACAAGCAAGAAGTGTGAGAGAAGAAACTATTAGAATAGAAATTATGGTTACACCTAGCAATTTTAAATGTAAAATAAGACCTAGCTGCCAATCTAGTACTGCGCTTAAATTCATAAAGTCAAGGTACCAAAGAGGAAAGATTATTAGAACAATTATCATGAAAATATTTATAGAAAAGGTACTGAGTGGCTACATTATAGCAGTGGGGAAGTAACTAAAGCCAAGATACCAGGTTAGGACTGATAACATTGCAGATTCTTTGTATTTTATCAAGAATCTCTAAATACATAGCAGAAGTGCCAGATGTGGTAGCAATATTCAATGCATGATGAATGGTAGACTTATAAATATGTAAGCTAGATTCATTCTTCTGGAGGTTAGCACTGGCCATGCTGATGGAAAGTGAAAATGGTTCTCTAAGATGATTAAAAGAGGATAGTTTCATTTTGAAGAGGTTTCCTGCTCCAGTGTGCTAGTAAAGTAGGTCATTTTTTAGATCAGTTGCCAATTTGACAAGTAAATAGTTGCTATCAGCATAGATGCCATATTGAGAATTAATAGCATCGGGAAGGTTGTTGATAAAAATGAAGAACAAGGTAAGTCCAAGAATAGAGCCCTGGGGGACACCTGCATTAAGAAAATCTAGAAGTGTGACCATTTAGGCCAACTTTCATTTTGCAATTTGATAAAAAAAGATTGAATCAGGTTAAAAACAGATCTTTTTTTTGTTCTTTCTCCTTAATAATGCTATTCTTTTTTTCATATTTTTTCATACTCAGTAACCTGTGATTTTATTAAAAAAAGAAAATATTTAAATTTTTGAAGATTGTAAGTGGTAGGGTAGCAAAAAACTGTAAGATAGATCCAGAGGTGAGAAGTATGAGAAAAGAAATTATTAGAATAGAATTAATGGTTACAGCTAGTTATTTTAGCAATAAAACTATGAGACCTAATAGCCAATCTAGTAATATGCTTAAATTCATTGGCGAGGTAGCAAGGAGGAGAGCTCATTAGAACAACTGCCATGAAATATTCTTTTACTGATATGAGTTAAACAAGAAAACAAAGAAAAATGATTGGAAAGTCTAGAAGTAAAATTGAACAGATATAAATGAGTTATTTGTCCATGAAAGAGGTTATTAAAATATTTTCTAGTTTCAATTTTGACATGCTGACATTAAGATGATCAATTATATTTTTTGAGTAACACTGAAGATAAAACAAATTTTGCTACTATTGGAAGAGCATGAAAAACTATTTATGAAAGATGCTTTTTAGGTATTGCTCAGCAGCAAAAGTTTGAAATCTTAGACTTTCCCATTTTCATATGATAACAAAAATTAAATCAGACTGTTGTTTACAAATAAAATTATCAATCCTCAATACAAACTGTATACTTTTAAATTGGTTACAAGAAAAAAAAAATTACTTATTATTTTTAACTTTTTTTTTTTTTTTTTAATAATTTTGCACCAAGCAGGACAATAAAGTTACTTAGATGCAGGGAGGTTACTGAGAGTGAAGGAAACTGAAAAAGTTCACTGAGGAGAAAGGACAATAAATAGAACAATTTTCAGGTAGACAGAAGATGGCAATAACATTGCATTTAAATTTTTAAAGATCATATTTGACGGGAAAGCAAGAAGCTGAGTTCCACAGGTGAAAAGGGCAAAAAAAAAGAAACTATTAAGAAAATAACTTATAGTTAGTAATTAGTAATTTTCAAAAGTAAAATGAGATTTAACTGTCAATCTAGTATTCCTCTCTAAATGGGAAATGCCTACATTATCTGTATTTTTACTGTTAAACATTCCTCATATTCAATACTAGGGAGAGGATTTCCTAGGTCCGGCACTCAGATTATTTTGAGCACACCACCGAACAACCCCCATCCCACCACTGGTTGGAAAAAGAGATGCTGGGACAAACAAACTCAATCTAGTGTGTCTTACAAGATTTTTTAAAGAGCGTGTCTTACCTGGCAACCCTTGCAATCGAGTGTGATTTGGCATGAGAATTAAACTTTGTGAAATTTATCACACATTTTGCTTCAATAAAAGTTTGAAAAATGAACTTTTAAGCTGCTTTGGAACTGGTTTTAGTCTTCATATTTTTTTCCAGTAAAATACTGATTCATAATTTTGCTCTCTACTTTTTGTAAAGAAGCCCCCTCCCCCATTACCACCAAAGGTATTTTCTTGAAGCCCCTCAGGTTTTGAGGCCTGGCACATTTGTGCCGGCTGTCCCCACCTCTCGCCACCACTGCTCATATTTATTAATCCTGTGACCTAACTGCTTGCCCATACATTATCTCTGGATATTTGGAGTAAATGTCACTATTGCACAACTGCTTGTATAACAAGAGATTGGCACTGATGAGCTGCAAATGACTTGTCCAATATAAAATATCCTTATTCTATATATATATATATATAATATATGTAAGGAAATATTCATTTTAGTGATTGAACCAGTGGTTCCTAAATGGTGAGGTGTGGTGTAAGAGGATAGCAGATGAGGTGGAATAATTGAAAAACAATCAATGATTTAGAAACAGTTTTTTAAAAAATTCATATGTCAAAAATAAATGATTTCAAAATTTAAAATATTATAGATTACTTGTAATTGCATGCATGAGTTCCAGCATAAATAGTTATAAATAATTATTGAGCAATTTTATCATTGTGATATTTTTGCCTTATATCAAGTACTAGCAGTAGAGCCTGGCATTGCCCAGGGATGTAACAGTAAGAGATAGATCAAGTATTGACCATCATAAAGACTGAAAAATAAAATTGACAAAGATTATTGTTTAAGGTTGATGGACACGCATGTCTTAATTAGTTTTATTTTTTTATTTTTTATGAATTGGTCAAACCCAAACTCAAACAAAAACATTGTTTTCAATCGTTATGAGTCTATCGATTGAATAGAATTTTATTATAAACAATTGTCTTGTAAATGGAATTTTTAAAGCATTCTGAATGTAAAAATAAAGAAAAAAGTGTGCAAGGCAATAAGAAACACTACCTGCCAAAAAAAAAAGTGAAGTTTTGTTGAAATCGGTCGAAAAGTGTAGGAAATCCGATCCCATATATAAACGGACACACACACAAACAACCTGGGTTTTATAATAAGTATAACTCGATATGAGTTGTCCCCCTTTCATTCTCGCGAGGCCTCTTAATTGTGTTTTCAAATTGATTTCATACAAAAACAATTGTGTTTTTCCAATTTTTGGTGCTGTCAGAACCACCGCAAGGTAATTTTATATAGTCCTGTGAAGTTTTGTTGAAATCGGTTGAAAAATGTAGGAAATCCGATCCAATATATAAATGTACAGACACACACACACACACACACACACAATCTGTGTTTTATAACAAGTAAGATAAAGAATATAGTAACTAGAGTCCACAAATTAGAGGAGAGTGTTATTAATGATAATGTTATGACTTCAAATCTGTGGTTATCCCCCTTTAACACTCTCCATGTTTTTTTATTTTTAAATGTATTTTTTTATCACATAAATTTTGGTGTGAGGCATGAGCAAATTTTCATCCCAAAAATGCAGCCCAGAGAAAAAAAAACATTTGAGAATCACTGAATTAAATGCTGCAGTGTTGTATTAGTAAACCAATACAATGGATTTTTGAGAGTTAAGATGTCTGACAAAATTACTCACAAAATCTGCTTGTAACAGTGCTGCTATTGGGATATATAACATCCTCCTTTTCTTTTGTCTAGTCTATTGTTATTAGTATGATGGTGAAGGAAAGAAGCAAGTGAAATAGTGAGTAACCTACTAAATAAGTTTGTTTAAATAGATAGTATGATAGGGACAAAGGGGGATGATAAAGAAACAAAAGTTAGAGTAACAAAATACACAAAGTTGTGGAGTGACATGATCATCATCTACATTCATAAAAGGAGTATAATGGTGGAGAAGAATCAGGACCTTGTTAGAGAACTGAAAATGGCAAGGTGACAGTTGTATCCATCATTACAGCACTAACAGTTATTTTAGAACCTTACAAAAACAGAAGAATTGGAAATCTAAACAAAAATAAAAACTATCCAGATGACAGTATTACTGAAATGAATGAGAATACTGAAGAGGGTTCTGGAATACTGAAGAGATTTGTTACATGAATTTTAATAAGCTAAGTCATCAAATATAACTGGTATGAAAAAAAACTTAGATACAAAAGACAATATAACCATTAAGGCTGAGAAAAGAGTAAGCATTTTCTAAGTTCTTGTTACTGATTTGTGACAATGTCCTCATAAGTCAAAGATAATTAAACCAACAATTGTTCTTTTTTTATTTTTCAATGTTTTTTTCTTTAAAGCAATAAAAAGAAAAATAGATGCTGAGAACTTTCTTTGGAATCAGACCATGGTGGCAAAATGATTCTTTTTTTTTTTTTTTTTTTCTTTATAGTCTGCTCATATTAAAGTTTCATTATTTAGCTTATACCCACTACCATGGAAATAGGATGTGGCATATGGTTGGTTTAATGTGGAGTGCAAATATATACAAGCCAAGGATAAGTTGTCCAGTTCTTGTGACTGACATGCTGGGATTTATTTTTTGCCCTCAACTTTTAGAGCTTAATTGATTTGTTAATTAACTAGTGAATGTGAAGTTACATTTCCATTATGGTTGGCAACAAGTTGAAAGTTAAATTTTATTCTTATTAGTAGGACATTTTAAAAAAATTGATGGCATGTCACCAGTTTTATAATTGTTTTTAGACGTGTTTATATAAAGTTTTCCAGTAAAAAAAAAAAAGTTTTCAACTGTGTACGGTTTCTAGTTTTCATGAAAAGAATGATAGAAACTTCTGTATATATCAAATACTTGTCAAATATTTGATACCCGTGCCAAATATTATATATAACCAATGGATTGAAAACAGTTGATGTTCCTAGTGAATTTTACTTTGGTAATAGGTTGGTGAAGCTTGTTAGCACATGCACACTTACTGGAGAGAAAATATTTATCTTAGATAGTCTTGTATAATCTGACACATTATAATGGAGTGAAAATTTGTTCTCTAAGCTGAAGAATTCTGTGGATTCTCCACCATCTGTATTTAAATGACAAAACAGATATTTAAAACATATTTTATCAAAGAAACATGATTCATAGCTCTGGGAGAACTCATTCCTCATAACCTGGCAAAAACTTTTTAGTACCCTCTCACTCACTCACTCACACACACACACGTGGATACTGAGGCTAACACCAAGTGGTGACAGTCTGTTTTATGCTTCAACGTAATCAACAGTTATAATAAGATAATACAATAGACCTTACTACCCATAATGCACTATTGACCAGCTTATATAGTCTAGCCAAAACACAACACACATGATCTGAAGATTGCATTGAAGCATGAGACAGTTGCCGCTTGGTGTAGACCTCTGTCTCCCCTTTTATATTTCTATACACTCTCTGATATTGAGCACTTTTACTCAAAATATAGCATACATTAAAACTATATTTTTTTGTCATAAGTAGTGAGCATGAAAACAGATAAAAAGGTTTTGTTTATTGGATTTGCATTCATGTTTTGTAATGATTTGAATAATAAATCTACTTCTTGCTAAGAAGTCATCTCGACATCATACAGCAGAGCAATAATTATGTGAATTAGGTTTCAAGGCCCTTGACCTTCAACCATCAAGTGACAAATATGAGATTGAATTATCCCTCTTATACCAAACTGTAATCTGCAGATAATTCTCATTTAATTTAGACTTACTTATAATTAATATCTACATGAAACAAAAGTTGCAAGTATCATCTTTTATACAGTACTAAAGAAATCTTAGAAATGCCTTTAAAATTTACTTGGCTCTTTGTTTATTTGATAAATTAATTGTAATTTTATAAACATAAGAAAAAAGTTTGGAGCTTGGGAAATGGGTTACATTTTAATTTACAGAAACAAACATTGACCAGTATTATTTTTTTCTCTTGTTTGACAAATAAAAGTAATTGTTATTGAACAAAATGATCACTACCAATAAAAATGAATTTATTACAAGAATCTATAATCATACTTATTATAAAACCCAGGTAGTGTGTGTGTGTGTCTGTACATTTATATATTGGATCGGATTTCCTACATTTTTCAACTGATTTCAACAAAACTTCACAGGACTACGTAAAATTACCATGCGGTGGTTCTGACAGCGCCAAAAATTGGAAAAACAATTGTTTTTGCACAAAATCAATTTGAAAACACAATTAAGAGGCATCGCAAGAATGAAAGGGGGACAACTCATATCGAGTTATACTTATTATAAAACCCAGGTTGTTTGTGTGTGTGTGTGTGTTCGTTTATATATGGGATCGTATTTCCTACCGATTTCAACAAAACCACTTTTTTTTTTTGGCAGGTAGTGTTTCTTATTGCCTTGCACACTTTTTTCTTTATTTTTACATTCAGAATGCTTTAAAAATTCCATTTACAAGACAATTGTTTATAATAAAATTCTATTCAATCGGTAGACTCATAATGATTGAAAACAATGTTTTTGTTTGAGTTTTGGGTTTGACCAATTTGTAAAAAAAATTAAAACAAAAAAAAAAAAAAAAAAATAAAAATAAAACTAATTAAGACATGTGTGTCCGTCAACCTTAAACAATAATCTTTGTTAATTTTATTTTTCAGTCTTTATGATAGCCGATACTTGATCTATCTCTTACTGTTACATCCCCGGGCAACGCCGGGCTCTACTGCTAGTCAGTAATAGATCGAGCCATTAAGTTTTTTGATACAGCTTAAATGAAATTTGCTGAGGAGAAATGTTCTTTACTGTGTTTGATGGAATTCAAGGAGTTTTCTTTACCATGCATCACTGAAACCTGGACAGTGTTACTGTGAGCAATTGACTCCTTTAAATGATGGAAAAGAAAATTTTTTTTTTTTTTTCTGGGGAAGGAAATTTCCATCTTCATAATGCAAAAGCAATGCAGCAATCTTGGAATTGTGATTGTAAGATCTATCACATATGGCATATTTTTCACATGATTACTAGTTTTGCTCTACAAAATACTCTTTGTCTGGTCAGTGATTTTAAGTTAAAAATATCAAAGAATTATTTGAACCAAAAACTGGAATCATTATTTCATGATAGAATATATCATTTGTCTGAAAGATAGTGCAAGGTTATAGAATGCTATAAAAAAAATCATTTGATGACTGAATAATATGAATTTATATTAAATATTGTTTTGAAAAAATCCTTGCAATTTTTAGCTAATAATTTCTATCATTTCATATAAGCTGGGTTTATTTTTTTTATATATTTGTAGCAATGAGTGTTGCTTTTATTTAAAGTAAAGCGATAAAAAAAATGTTTTCTTAATTATTTCAAAACTGGCAGTAAAATTTCCATGTACTTTCCTTCACCAATTTAAAAGACAGACATAATCATAGAATGTGATTTGAATAACGCATTATTCATTTCAGCCAACTAAAAAATCAGTTACATTCCAATATGTATTCATTTGATGGTGTACTGAGACCGGCCTATAAAGATAAAAACTTTATGCTATTTGAAATGAAGAAAATTTTCATAAACTGGTATTGACACTTCAAAGCATCAGCATGAACTGTAGTTGATGATAAATGTCTTTAAGCTGCTTTGCAGTCATAGCATTTCTACAAGCAGATTTAAAAAAAAAAAAAAAAAAAAAAGGAACTGAAAAAAATTACTTTAAAAATCAACCAATGAAAAGGATGGCAACTTGACAAATATTGAAATAGACCCTCGGCCATCAACTATAAAGTAGTAATTATAATTTTCTTTACTTGTTCAGTTTCCATTTCTTTTTGAATGTTGGAATTGCATATTTTTTTCTAAACCAATAAAAGGAAAATAATATTAATTCAACTTTAGCAAATCAAAGGACCAATCACAAATCAATATGACTGTCAAATATATTTAAATCATCAGCAATGTTTAATTATACATGAGGGGGGTGCTGAGAAGTTCTTGACACAGCCCAGATGCCTCCCCCCCCCCAAAAAAAAATCCAGATGTTTGACCATTTGGTTTGATTTTGTAAAGTGAGTTGGATCAGGAACATTTCGGTATACCTTTGTAATATAATAAATGAATCAATATCTGTGCAACTTTGCTATATATTACAAAAGCTTGAATATGACTTAATTGAAGAGAAATATCTTTGATCTGATCAAGTTGCCAAGTAGAACCTTGTAAAAGAAGAATTTTGTTATGTTGCCTATCTTTTCATGAATAACAGAAAATTAACATCAATCATTTCTCCAAGAAATAGGATTGCATTGAAAGGTCAAAATCCATTTATCTACTGTTTGTGTTTACATTCAGCTAACAAATCTCTTCATAGTAGCTAATTGTAGTTGTTGTATTTGTTTTTCTGTCTCTGCTCTTTCTAGTTTTAATTTACTTAATATTAGTTTGTTTGCAAGAGACCTTTGATTAGTTATTTTTATGAGGTCTTCAAAACTAGCAATATTTGTGGAATAATCATTTATGAATTTAGAGACAGTAGAGCTATTTTTGTTGAAATAGATTTATATTCGTTTTATACCTAATTTTTTTTTTTTCTGCTTAATTTTTTTTTTTTCTGCTTAATTTTTTTTTTTTTTTTTTTTTTTTTCTAGCAAAGTTAATAAATTTGTTCATGCCAACTTATAGAATTCTCTTTGACATATGAGAGCAACTATGAAAATAATGCTTTTATTTTATTATACTGTCTGATGACATCAGAAGCAGTTGTTGGTATGGTGGCAGCAGAGATTGAACCCTTTTAACAGCAACTCATAAGACATTTTACATATTACAGATAGCAGCTGAGTGGTTGTCAAGTAAAATGTTGATTGATATTCAATGATGTATATTGCTGAATATTTACAGTGACCAATCAATGGATGTGAGCACAGTTAGGTGGTGGGTTTGTAGCAGTAGTGACAGAAATGTGTAGAACAAACCATATACCAGGGATTTCCCTGTACAGCTGTTGATCCATAAAATGCAAGGTCTTGTTCATTGCTGGTGAAAATGCATAGCCAATAGGAGCAATTATAAAAAAAAATCTGTTTTTTTGGTAACTGAAAACCTGCTCTGTATTATTATTGTGCCCTCTGTAATTGTTGTAGTTTCATGGAAATAAATAGAGGAGATTATTTTCAGAGCATCCCTCTACATAAATTCAAATAATGGTTACTGAAACAACAGTGGTGCCTCTAACAAAGCCTTCATATGTTGATGATTCTGGCTTTAGACATTGTTTTGGGGGTTTAAGTATTAACTCAGGGCATCATGGTAAAACTAGGAATATCAGATGTAAGCAGGTCACAGTTTCTTCACACAATAGAGCCAAGCAGACATTTTGCAGACATTTGTGTTTTTTGAGACCTCTAAATGATTTTCAGTTCAATTATGGAACTGTATTAATGTCATTTGTACTTGAGAGGAAAATTAAAACAAAACTTTTACATTTCTAATCAAAAAATAGGGGTTTATGTCTAGAAACCTTGGCTGGCAGTGAATCACTATAAGCTGAAAAGAGCTTAAATTTTGCATTTAACTCTGTTAGACTTCATTTTGAAGGATTTTCAGTGTCAAAAATGGATCCAACACCTTCAAAAACAGGAATAGAGGTCTGTATAATAATTTTGTGATAAATACAAGGTATTATTTACATTATATTCAGACTGTTATCCTCATCTTCATTGCCATATTCACAACATTTCAGTCATTGTACGCTCTGTCTTCAGGTGATTGGAATTTTGAACCTTTGTTTCATCCACCAGAGTAGATTGTTCTAGTTTCATGTGCCATGCCTCTTCCGGATGTCCTTTTAACTCAACTCTCTAAGAGTTTTTGGTTCAACACTGCTGTAGCCTGTTATTGAACTCATAACTCTTTGGGTTTAGTCTAGATCTAACCAATGTCTATCCACTGGGCCATGTGTCCTCGAGGACATCTGTGTATGTTTTACCAGTGCTCATATTAGAATTTTTCCATTATTATTATTGCATTTTTTTTTTTTTTTTTTTTTACCAGAGCTTATATTGTGATTTTTGTGTTATTCATTGCTTTTCTCTAACATTCCTTATTACTGGTTTCCATATTGTATTCATTTCTTTGCTTGGCTCAGGAGATTTTTGTGGCCTAGCATATGTGCTGATTCCTTAAGTTTGTGATGTTCTCTGTCTATTATTTCAACTTCATACTACAGGGGGCAGTAATCTCCCTTTTCCCTCCATATGTGGTCAGCTATGGCTGATTTTTCTATTTCCCCTTGTGTTACTGCTTTACAATATTCTTGCAGTCTTACCTTAAAGGAGTAGCCTGTTTCTCCTTTATATTACTTACCACAGCTGCACAGGATAGCGTACACACAGTCCTTAGTCATGTTCTCCTCTATGGGGGAGGGTCTTACTAGGAAGAAGTGTATGCAAAGTGTTAAACCACTTTTGAAGATTGTCCTGATGTTATATAGACCACAGATCTTTTGTATTTTCTCCAATAATCCCTTCACATAGGATAGGCAGATTGAACCTGTTTTCTGAGTGTTGTTATCCTCTTGTACCTTTCTATCCCAGTTTGTTGGAGCTGCTGTCATGTACCCAGGGGGAGTTATTACTTGTATGGTATTGCTTACACTGACCATTTCTTGTTCTGGGTCACCACTTATGACTTTTGCTTGATGTTGTAAGCAGCAGAAGATCCCTTTCTTTACAATATATGGGTGGTGGAAGTTGAGGTATTGTTCAGTGAATGTAAGCTTGTGGCATACAGATGTCTTGAACCCATGCTCTGTTCGAGATGTTAGTACATCCAGGAAGGTTAGTTTGTTTTTGTTTTCTCTCTCCATTGTCAACTGTATTGATGATCTCATTGAGTTCACATGATCTAGTAGTAGCTGGACTTCTTCCTGGTGTGGCAGGGAGTATGAAGCATCATCTATGTATCTCAGCCATAGGGTTGGCTTTAGTGATATAGTTTTTAATGCCATTTCCTCAAAGTATTCAATATATAGGTTTGCCATTACTGGTGGTAATGGTGAGCCCATTGCTGAACCCTCATCCTGTCAATATATGTTTAATTCCATTCCAAAGTGTGTTTGCATATAGAAAGTCAGCATCTCCATCAGGTTATGTTGGTATATGGGTCTGTTCTCCTAGGGATGAGTCTGAGGCCAGTCTGTCCCTGGCTACCAAGAGTGCCTCCTCTGTGGGTACCTTGGTGAACAAGTTCACCACATTCAGACTCACCATCTGGTTGGATTGGATAGGAGAATCTTTAATCATTTTTGTGAAGTGGGCAGAGTTCCAAACTTACGATGGTGACTTTCCGATTAATGAGTCAATTATATCTACTAGAGGGTAGCACACAGAGCTTTGGCAGCTAACAATTGGCCTGAGCAAATACTGTCTTTGTGAATTTTTGGCAGACAGTATATGTGAGGTAGTTTGGTGTAATGCTGTGACAACTACCTGTATGTCTTGGGTCCTTGTTCTTGGTTAGGATCTGTGACAGTTTGCATTGTTTTCATTGTAGGATCTTTATTTACTTTGCTGTAGCTACCATTCACAATGAGATCTTCCAGTTTTTCTGTATATGCCTGAAGAAAGCCAGAGTATACAACGGATGAAATGTTGTGAATATGACAATGAAGATGAGGATAACAGTCTGAATAATGTAAATCATAATACCTCATTTCAGAGATATATAGATATTGAAGGAAAGTTATGTCAAAAACTAATATTTGGTGCTTAGTATATGATGCTAAAAGTGAATAATGATCAATTTAATGTATACAAAGAAGTGAGCATGTTGTAAATATTTTCTAGTCAGCAATTGTCTTAAAATTTTATTCATTTAAATATTCTAAGTGTTTTACCCCTTCAGGAAATGGGCAGTGATGACTCTCCAAAACATTCTATCTCTTATGGCCCTTAGCAGTTTTTCTACCATTTCTAAGGCTCCCCACTCTGTTTTGCCATCCATTGAAACAAGTTTGTCAGCTAGTTGACTAGCTGCCTTCTCCTCTCTTGTCTAAGTTTTCCAAGGCCTCTTTCCTCATTATGTTTCCAAAAATCCTTGTACCATACTTTGTCAAATGCTTTTGTGTAATCTATAAAACATAAGTGCATATTCTTCTGTATTTGTATTGTTCTCTCTAATATCACTATTATCATGAATATTGCTGCACTGTCCTCTTATTTCTGGTCTAATTTTGCTTTATGCTCTATTCAACAGGATTCACATCATTAGTTTGGTTTTATGTGTTTCATTAAACTGATTATTCAATAGAATTTGCATTCATTTGCACCTTAGTTAATGTTATGAAGATGGATTTTGTGAGGTCCTCTGCCATGTCGCTATTGTTGTATATTTTATTTATTACTTCTGTGTTCTTGCCTTGAGAATTATTTTTTTTATTAGCATTATTTGAATTTGGAGGCTCTGGGACAAAGGCAGGAAAATACAGCAAAAATTGTGTTAACTGAATTTTGTGTTGTAGGGCCCCCAAATCCACTTGATATAGGTAATCTTTAAAAAAGAGTGCATTGTTATCTCTGTCACTTATAACATTTACTTCAATGAATCCAATAGGTTTTCTAGAAAATCTGATCATCTAAAAATAAATGATTAAACATGTACAAGTTTTGATTAACTTCAAACAATCATAACTTGATAGAGACTTGGAGTTAGGACAAAGAGCAGTTTTAAAATCCTAAGATTGTCTACTTTCAGAATAGATATAACACGCATCACTTGAGAAATGTTAAAAATAATGTGAAATGTCTGCTTGCAAACCATCTGTGCAGATAAAGTCTCTACACCAACCTCGAGGCTAATTTCTTTTGCTATCAACCAGAAAAAGAGCCAGATATGTCAAGGCTGAAGTGAGAATGACACACTAGTATCCGGCTACAACAGGATGAGCATTAGACATGAAGCTAATATTTTCACTTGCCTGGCACCAAATATAGTTTAAAAAAACTTTCACTATCTAGTATTCAGGCTCAGAAAAACCAATAACCAGAGAAATGGAGCCAAAGGAAGAAATGTATATAATTAACAGAAATGGAAACACATCTGGATGATGATCAGAAAGCAGTACAATAACTGAACTCAGCTTCCAATATCCCTTTACTGAATATTTAACCAGTGCAATGATTGAAATTTATGATACAATGAGTCCCCACTCAATTGATTAAGACACCCACATAGTCAAGTGGAGTATAAATAATTTTATCTGTGCTTGGAGCAACTGGTGTATTTTATAATAACCAATAGTGTTGCCAGTAAAATCAAGATGTGAGAGTTTCAAATTACCCACTTGTTGTCTTTGAGTAGGGAAAAGGAAATAAAATGTATAAATAAAAACTTTTGGGATCAAGTGACACTCAAATAGAAGGTAGGGAATTCTGGTCAGGGGTTTATATAGTCAGGCCACATTTGAGATTGGGAGAGTAAGAGCTGTAGAAAGAGATGTATGCAGTTTCCTTGCCAAAGGGAAGATCTGGTTTGTCTGTCATAAGAGCAGACAAGTAGCAACAAAGATATCCTAAGTGTTATTTACCTATACCTAGATAGTGGTAGGTGAATCCATGAAAAAGTATGTTTGTCAGAACCAGCAAAGTTCTTGTCCTCTTCATCAAGGTGATCTCTTGAGACAGCTGTATTCCACACTTTTCTCCCAGTGTGAGATCTCACCTTTAGTTTCTTTTGAATGTACACTAGGACTTTTTCAATTTTGTTCACACTGACACAAATGGGAATTGAACCACAGCTAGAGGCAGAAGTTAAAAAAAAACCTTATTTTAACTCTGATTCGGACTATAAGTTTTCATGTTCCATGGAGTCATTTGTGGAATTCAGTTATTTCTTCAAAATTATGCTGTTTTCTAAGCTGGACCAGAGGAATCTTTGGTTTTGGACCAAGTGCCAATTAGCTTTTGCAGGAACTAGCTTAAAAGTCTGCATGTAGTGCAATTTTTAAGCTAGTTATAAATAAAAGACTGATTTTATCAATAAAACAATTATTAATCTAATGAAGCTCCTTTTTGAAATTAAGTGCCATAAGAAACGTTTAATTTTGTCTTTTTTTCTCTCTCTCTCACACAAACACAACATTGTTTAAAATTTGCTATATTTATTGGGGAAGAGTGCTCAGTCTTGGAGATGGACTGTAGCTGTGGGCAGTGTGTACATAGAAGCCAACACTGCAAGGTAACTGGCATTTTCACACATTAAACAATTATCAGATGCTCTGATGATCACTTGAATTGTAAAACTGTTAGTCACCATGCAATGTTGATTTCTGTATCCGCACAATTGTGTTTGTGTGCATGTGTGTGTATATATATATATATATATATATATATATATATATATATATATATTTTTTTTTTTTTTTCTCTCTCACACACACATACACATATGTATGGTGCAATGTACAAATTGTCCTCTAAATTATGCAAAAATAAAATAACACTGACATCTCATTTTAACAGATATATTTACCAAAATTACACAGAAATATCTTGAAATACTAGAGAGTAAATTTATTCAATAAAATCACCATTGACTTCAATCACAGCCTCCAAATGACTTCGGAAGCTCCTGCAACTATTCTGTACAATCTCCTTGTTTAAGTTGGTGAATTGTAACCTAGAAAAGGTTACTGAATGAAGGATAACCAAAATGGGCAGCATTACCTCCTCAAGGCACTTAATGTAGGCCTCTGTGTTGAGTCTGATGCCCTGTGGGAAAATGAATGGAGGCATAACATCGCCATCACTAGTGATCACTTCAAACATCATGTTGTTGACTGGATATTTAGTTTTCACCACTCTTGGTAAATCTTTTGGGAACACAACAAGCCAATGGTTGTTCTGTGTTTACCATCTTATACTGGCAAAAATTTTTCTCATCTGAGAAAAACCAAAGCATGTTCAGTTGGAGAGGATGCTCAAGTTTGTTCAAAAGCTTCATAGTGTGATCTTTCCTCTTGTCCTTCATAGCTTGGGATAAAAATTGGCCCTTTCTCATCTTGTATGAGAAATACTGAATATCTTCATGCACTACCTGCTTGATAAGAAACTGAGACACTCCTGTGTCCCTGGCTATTGACCTGATTGACTTGCATGGATTGTTGTCAATCATGGTCTGGATCTCACCAATAACTTCAAGAATTCTTTCTTTATCAGAACGATCAGAGTGAGTTTTCCAAGTTGCCATACCTTCATAATCACCATTAGACTCGTACAACTCATTCCAAATCCTTGCACTGTCCTCAGATTGGTACCCAAACATTCTAAAATGTTCATATTGGAGTTTCTGGCATAAATGCCAAACAGTACAGCATGCAGTTTCCAAATTTCTGGTGGAGTGAATTGCATCACGGTGCTCTTTTTCTCACAGATAGTGCCCAACTGATCTTACTATACTCTGCAGTTGACAAAATCAAAAAAACAATGCACATACATAAAATTAAAAATATAAAATGTCAACAATTTACCCATTGCACCATTTATATATATATATATATATATATATATATATATATAAGTGGTTGAAATAATGATCATTGCACAAATAAAGGAAAGGCATGAATTCACTTCTCATCTTAGCCATGTGTAAGTAACAAGTCAGTTGCAATGAAAAAAAATAAAAAACAACATTCCCTAGCTCATGGTAAAAGAAGAGGCGGGTAACTTCATCTTGTAAAATAAGAAAAAAAACTTCCACTGGAACTACATATACTCTACAGGAAGCCTACAAGAATTCATGATTTTATGTGTATATATATATATATATATATATATATATATATATATATATATATATATATATATATATATATATTATAAATTAACCAATTTAAAAATATGGTTCCTTTCTACACAGGAATTACTGTGTTTCAAAAATCGAAGCTAAGAACTTCAAATTTAATTATATACTTAAAAGCATTATGCCAGTGCAACCGATGGTTGCAGGGGCTTGGGCAATATATTTATTTATTTATTATTATTATTGTAATAATAATAAAATTAAAAAGAATTTAATGATCAAAGTTGAATTAGACCAGGAAACAGTAGTATTAAAAAGTGCTCAATACTCATAAAAAGATAAAAATTTTACATGTAGAGCTTTTAAATATCAAAAATTAGTAAATCAGCTGATGATGCTACCTTTGTTTCAGCATTTCAGTATTTCAGTTAATTGATTTCCTAAATTTTATGAACACTATTTTTTATAAAATAAATAAATGAATAAGCTCATGACATGAGGTGTGCTTGAAGGTGAAGAAGAGGAGAAAATCAAGTGTATTGGAAATATATTAGTGGGGGTGGTTAAATGAAATATACATATGTTCTTTTTATCTCAATTTAAATGAACTTTTTAGTATGTATACAACAGGACATAATTTTTTTGGTCTGGAAAATGTTGTTATAGCTAATTTTTGTCTTGTTGACGAAGGTTGCAGATGTTGCTATGATTGTTGTATTTTGGGTTCATTTGAAGTGGGATAAAAAGACACATATGTATATTTGATTTAACCTCCCTCACTAATATATTTCCAATACACTTGATTTTCCCCTCCTCCTCACGTTGTACACTTATTCATTTATTTTTTTAAAAATATAGAATTCATATTTAAAAGAAAAAAAATAAAGCGTTAGGAAATCAATTGACTGAAATTGCCTGAAGATACTGAGAGGTTGAAACCAAGGTAGCAGAATTGGCTGATTTCTTAATTTTACTTACACACATACACACGTGTGTGTGTGTGTGTGTGTGTGTGTGTGTGTGTGCGTGCATACAGGACAATATGAGAAAGTTTCCAGATCCTGCATGCTGTGATTGTTCAATGAAATTTAGTTGGACTCAACCTATTGAGTCATTCTGTTAATAGGCATTTTGCCATTAACTCCTGTTCACTTATTAGACAAGTTTTTGTAAATTTGTGTTGAAATGCCTGTTTTATTTTTATTTTTTATTTTTTTTACAATGCCTGACAAATTTGATCAACAATCCGGTATCAAATTTAGTGGGTAAACTTGGCAAATCTACTACCAATACCCTCAAAATGTTTGAGCATATTTTAGGTTGAACAAATGTTTGTGAATGGCATGCAAGTTTGAAGGCTGGTCAATTCAAGATGATCTGTGTTCAGATTGACCAATAGCTAACAAAACACCAGAAAATGTAGAAATAAATTGTGAGCTCAACCATGAAGAATGTCATGAAACAATTTGTTCGTACTTCCATGTATCAAGAATGTAGATAAAATGTAAATGGAACAATGGTGGTATTGGACAGCTTTTAGCAAGAGGATTTCTTTGGTGACTTTTGAGACATGCAAGAGGCACTGGGATAAGTGTATATCTTCCAAAGAAGATAGTCAACAAATTCTAATAATATGTAAAATGTATTATTTACTGGAATTATGGTGTCTCTTTTTTCTTTTTCTTTTTTTCTCTTAGAATTTGTCTAGGAACTTTATGATACTGCATATGTGTGTGAATGGGGGTGGGGAGAAATTTGGTTTTCAATGTTTAATTTTATTTGTTTTTTTATACAACTATATTTTTATATACTCAAATCTCTGAACATGTTTATCCTTTATGTTGTCTTTAGTTTTAAATTGGGATTTAAAGTTTGACTTTTATCAGGTTTATTACAAGACTTTTTTTTTGCTAAACACAAGAATTGCATAAAGATGTACAATACTTTGGCATTTAATCATCATAAAACTGGTAAGAATATGTATGTATTTTAAGTGTACCCTATATTAGTATCTGTACCAATAGTCTTGTTGCCATAAATGTCAACCAAACCAAAAACCATTGAAAATAAAAATATCAATAAAATATATCAGTACAATTAAATATGAAGTGACAGTTCTTCATTGATAATGTCCTTTTAGCTAGTTTAAGAGGATTCAATATAAAAAGGACCACCTCATGATTTCCATGGCAACTAATCACAGGAACCAATCCAAGATCCTTGACAATGATTGTCTTTTGGTTATGCTTGATGCTTTCCTTGATTTTACCTTTTCTTGTGCATAAGAAATACTAAACTTCTTTAATATCCACTTGTGAATACATTATTCTTCTCTCTACCAGGTGACACTTCATTTGATTACGATTTAAACCTAATTGGAGACTTGAAGGAATAATATTTTAACAAATATCTATAATATCGCAATAACATTTACTTTTTTAAAAATTCAGATTTAATTTGATCAACCAGTGTTTTCTGGAGTTATTCAAACTTATATGTACTTTAAATCTTTGAGTATCATTAAATACATAAGTTCATCTTTTCATCTTTTTCAGTAATAGTTTTTTTTTTGTATTTTTTTACTATAATATGGCAGTTTAAAAAAAAAAATTGACAATTTGTGATATTTCTTTTATTATTTTACTTTTTTTTGCTGTTTTCTTTTTCACAGTTAATTAATTTCCTGTTTTCTTGGGGGAGGGCTCATGTTTGCTAAGGTGAGAGAGAAAAGGAAATTTGATAAAATTATTTCTAATAGACTATTTGTTTTTTTTTTTTTTTGTTTTTTTTTTTTTAATCTATTAAGCTTTTATTTATGTTCTTATTAATAAAGTTCTGTGTTTGAAAAATACTCTAAAAAATGCCAAAGACATTTTCTTTTGAAATTTTCTTAATTCTTTTGTTTTCATTTTACACAGTCTAACTTAGCTGTATTGCTGAAAAGTATGCATTTTAGATATTCTATTATAATTTTTGGTTAAAACTTGATCTAAGGGTCATTCTGTTTATTTTTGCTCCTTTTAATAAAGGATAGTCTTGTTTACTTTGACTTTTTAATTCCAATAGAAAATGATGCCTGGTGTTACATGATCAATAGCCAAAGAACAAACTTCATTTTATTTTATTTTTTCTCAAAGCCAAGAAATAATGGCACCGAGAAAAAGGATTTTAAGTTATTAAATTTCTTTTGTGTCAGTAGTCTAGCACAAAGTGATAGTAGCGAGGAACTCTGTTGGAATTGAACTTGCCTGGTACAAGATCATAATAGTAGGATGCCCTCTACATTGGCAAATTGGTCTACCAAATAAACTTGTTAACCATCATGTTATGGTAGGCATCATTTTAGCTTTTTGAAACATTATGGATTAAATTTAACCCCACTTTTGAAAAGTGGTTATCTGTGTTTTGGGGGTGCATTTTTAATTCCACATTTTAACATATATCTATTTTCTGAGGATTTAAAAAATGTTTATGAATCTAATTAAAGAAAAAAAAGTTGTCTCTCTTACCTTTTTATGCTACTTTTTTGTTTTTATGACTTTATTTTTTACTTACTATTTTCTCATTTAGATAAAGATAACAAAGTTTAAATAATTTTTTTTTTTTTTTTTTTTTTTTCAAAAAGTTATCCTTTATGCGACGATATCATATGTGGTGCTGCTTTCGTCAAACCAGAGTTTTCATGTAGCATTTCTCATATGTACATGCATATAATGAAAGGACTTAGAAGTTCTACTAGAACTTCCAGGCTTGACCAAAAAGCTCTCTTGAAAACAGGTCTTATATTTGGTCAAATTTTGGGAAGTGGGTTTGGCTGAGAATGTAAATTCTATTTGGCAATAACTTTTAAACCACTTGTACATTCAGTTCTAATTAACTACTTAATATAATGATATTAAATATACTACACTGTAGAAAACAATTATTAATTTTTGGTCTATATTTCTGAGATGAGTATTGTAATAATTTACATTATTTACATTGTTTGGACTTGTTCTCATCTTTATTGTCATGTTCATGACATTTAGGCCGTATGCTTGAGCACTGGTTGGATCCAGTGACTTGACCCAAAAAGTTGTGAGTTCAATACCTGAGTATGGCATTAATGAACAAAAAAGGGAGAGTTGAGTTAAAAGGGAGATAACTAAGACATGAGGGAGAAGAATAGCACATGGAACTAGGACAATTTAACCTGGTGGACGAAATAAAGGGTTCAGTTCAAAATTTCAATCACCTGAAGAAGGCCAGAGTTTACAATGGCTGAAAAGTCGTGAACATCACAATAATGATGAGAACCACAGTCTGAATAATGTAAATAATGTAAATTATTAATTTTTAATTTTATTTTATAATTGATTGCATATTTGAATCCAACTACCTACTATCAAGTCAGATACAAGGTAAGTTAGGAATATCATCATTACATTAACATTTACAGTTTTTAATTGGAAAAATGTAATTTTTTTTTTTTTTTCATATAAATAATATTATAGACTACTTGCTTTCTTGATTGTGTAGGGATTTTTTATTAAATGATTTTATAATGTTAGGAAATAGAAATTTATTTTTGCTATACATTTAAAAAAAAAATTTTTTTTTCCATATCTAATCTTGTCAAAGGTTATTTCTACATAAAAATTTATGTATGAGTCATATTTGATTTCCACCACATTACAATTATCTCATCATTCTTATTATAATTTTAAAAGTTGACAGTGATTAAGTATCAGCACAAATTTTACTAAATCAGCCAATCACACAGTTGATACTTATCAGTAACACATTTTGCATTTGAGGTTGCTTTGGTTTAGAAAAGAAAAGGGAATTATTATTGGATTATTTTTAGAAAACTTGAAGGACAAAGAATGTGCATTTAGTTTTTTTTTTTTTTCTTTTCTCATTGTATTAATTTCTTCAGTTTTCCTTGAATAAATGTTTGTCACTCTCGCCCCCCCCCACATTTCTCTTCTGAATTTGGCATTTAGCTTGAACTTCTTTCGTGATGAGCAGCAGTTAGATTTCTGAATCTATGCATTGATAGTGAATCTATTTTCCATTTTCATATACAGCCTAATGTTTATTGACCTTTTTGCTGTTTCCTGTTTCATTATATTTAGTGCTTCACATTGTGAAAGTGATAGTACATTGGTTGAAGCACTGAACTAAGGGTTTCATTGCTTGCAATTCAATTACTGAGTTAGTGATGCTCATTCAGCTATGGGGTTCTTTACTTAAAGGCACGACATAGTGCAACTCACACCCAGGACTGAAAGTTCATTTCAAATCTTGTCTTTCCACTGGGAGTGAAAAGTTTTAGTTTTGGTTTGGATTTCAAGTAGTTTAACTTAAAAAAGTTTTTGCTTTTTACAATTGGAATAACTTTTCAATTTAATTGAAGTAAGTATAAGATTTATTTATTTTATTTGCTATATTATTGTTAAAACATTTTTAGTGCAAATTTCACTAAAAACAAAAATGTAATCTAGGAAACTCTGGATTCTTACTGGAAAGTTAATTTAACATTTTTCACTTAAAGTTAATTTAATATTCTTCTCTATAAAATGTTTATTCATAAAAGCAGCAAATTCACTAATGATTAACTTTATTTTTGTGCAATCTGAATTTGTTTCTATCAAATGAAAAAGTATGTTGAATTTTTACAGTGTTTCTTATACTGAAATGTAACATTTTAATTTTACTTAAAAGAAATAATCTATTAATCTTATTTTCTCTAATCTTCCTTATTACAAAGACTCTCCCATGAATGTTAATTTTAATGCTTTGTTATGTTTAATTTTGAACAGACTTTTCTTCTGAAGATTTTTTCTTGATTTTGTTTTAAACGGCAAAATTTATTTAAAAATGCTATTATTTGTTACTTAAAGCAAATTTTATATTTTTCTTTTCTTTTTTTTTTCATTTTTTTTATTAATTGTTATTCATAACAAATATATTGATGATAAAATTTAATTTTTTATGGGGGTTTTTATGTTTGTTTTCTTAATGTAAAAGGTGTTTAAAAAAGTTGATTTTAGTTTATCATTAAGAAACATAGGCGTAACATGATATTTTATACTACAAAATTAATGATAAAAAAAGAATGTTATATAAAGTTAGTTATAATTAAATTCAATAATTTTAATCTGATATTTTTAGATATTGTAAACAAGGTGTACAAAACATTAGCATAAAACTTGTTGCTAAACAACATACTTTTAAGAGTCAATATTTTTTTACTTGTATAATCATAAAAAGTATATTTATGACA